>OY756421.1:39037726-39637726 GCA_963576905.1 Mystacides longicornis | reverse complement strand
GTGAACTACGGCTGGTGTATCGATGACATTGCCATCATGTCCCAAGGGAGCTCCTCCATGGTGGTAGTGGGCGTCATGGTGGACGTAAGCCAATGGATAGGCTGTGGCGACGGCGGCCAAGCACAAGAAAGTGGCGAGGAACTGCAAAGAATAAAAACAATATTGAAACACCAACATAAAACAAACATTGACATAATAATGAACATACTATTTAGGAATGATATTCTCGGATATCTACTTTTACTGGTTTTATATAAAATTAATGTTATATTATCAACAACACCTTGCGATTTCAGTATTTTTATGGCATACTTTTTCGATTAAGTAATATGATACTAAAAACTGATTTAATCAAATTATCCAAACAACACTTTCCATGCAATGGTAATAAGTTGAATTTGATCACTCGTAACATAAGAAACAGCGTTTATTTTTTAACTTAGAATACACAATGTAGGTAAATGCATTTTTAATATTTTTAGCCATCCTCAAGTGGAATAGATAATTAAATTTGAAAGTTATTCTGAAAATACACACAGATTTTTACAGGATAGATTTAAACTGTTCGGAATCGGCTGGTGGTAAAATTAACCACAAAATAAATAAAAACGATGGTTTACAATGCAAATCCTCTCACTATACAACTGTTTGGAAAATTGTGAAAACTGTATGGAAAATTTTCAAGTGTTAAGTTCAATAGAAAATAATATAAAAAATTCAGAATTTTATGGGTTTATTTTTTGTCTTGTATCTATTTTTTTCTCATTTAATTGCGATTTATAAACACAAAGGGCTGTAGGTAGTACGTCACAGTATAAAATAAAGTTACAATAAGCGAACTTACCATGGAGTTCATTTTTATGGTTAGTATTTGCTTTGTCCTGTGTGAAAACTGCAAATGATATCGTCTGACAGTAGGCGTAAGGTTTATATAGTAAAGTACACAGGACGGCGACCGAATCGATTCGACCTTGATTTTCATACAAAGCACAGTCCGGCTAAATTTATTTGTAGCGTTACAATCAGTTCACATGGAAGCTCGTTGCGTTCTTGGTTGTAGTTTACTAATAAATCAATAACTAATGAAGCGAAGAAGCGTATTGGTAAATGAATCAAAGTTCTCGGGGATAAAGTCCAAAGGAAGAATCACCAAAGCAGCGATCGTGGAGATTCCAGAAAACGCATAACACTGGAACGACCGCCAAAAATGGATAGTGTGGTACCTCAAGATTTATCATCTGTAGGGCTGTAAAGATCATATTATAAAAGGAATAAATAATACTGCTTATTAGAATCTTTTCAGTTTTCTGAAGGATTAAAATTTGCAACTGAAAAATTTTCTTTTTTTTTTTTAATTTTAAAAAACTTTCAAAAATTTAACGTAGGTAGCGTTCATAGTAGTTTTGACAATTTACACTTTTCTATTTTCGGTTTAATTTTATTTTCTGTCTTTCTCCACGGTTCGCTTAAGAGAGTGCTGTTTTGCTGCCGTCGGGGTCTCGAAGACGAGGAAAACCTGAGATTCGGCAGAGCTGAGGGATCTCTAATAGTTCAGGTGTGGGAGGAGGTCATAAACATTGCGCAGGATTGAGCTCAATGGAGACCTCTTGTTGCCTCCCTATGCCCCTGAGTAGGGTGTAAAAATGAGATTGTATTTTCAAATTTACGTTTGTCATCACTGTCAGTAGATTGATAATTGATGCGAATAACAGATTTTGCCCTGCAAACATAGTTTAAAACGTAGCCCTAGTATAAGTTTTCGATAAAAGAATTTCGAAACGATCATCGAAAGAGTTTCGAAAAATTTTCATACAAAAATGATCGAATGATTCGATCGTTTGATTTTCGAACACAATTTGCACGCTATTACGCGCTTATTAGCGTGCACTAAGCTTTCGATAAAACTCGTACTAGCCCCACAGGTCGGATTTATATTGGTTTACTATGTAATTAAGTTACCGTTATACACCATTCGATTTGAATATTCATAGTAAGGACTAGAAATGGTCTGCCGAGAGAGCTTTTATACGATAACATTACATTTTATTTCTTCCTACATTGAACTGCCTATAGCAGTACCGTAGAAAATTATTTTTAAAGTCTCTTAGTGATTTCGTGGCCATGTAGGACGTGTGCCTTAAAGTGGAATGATTAAAATCATTTTATTTGAATATTATTTTCAAATAATTTGCATAATTTGCGGAAAAACATGTGATGAGAAAATAAATTGTCTTGCTCTATAACTTGCCTTATTCGTGGTGCTAAATCGTACAACACGCGTCACTCACAATTAACTCGTGGAAATAAGTTTCAAATATTAGGCTCACTCTTTTATTGATACATTGTTGTTTTTGTTTTTGAATGAATATGTAAAAGTTGTCGGTATCCTTAAATTTTCGTAAATAGATTACCGGGCCATTTTTTCATCACGATCCTTAACGAGAAGGGTGTGGCTGCCGGCGGTGTCCTTAGCTCGACAGTTTGACTTCAAACTTCACAGAGGCGATTTCAGTTACAAACATTTTGTTTTAAAGAGCTTTGTGTTGACCAAGTTTTTATAATTTCATGTTGCTGCTTCACTGCCATCATTGCATCATGGCAATATAATTTTACAAAATAAAAATACAAGATATCGCCTCACTCGGTAAGTATAGACCTACGATGAGGCTAGCTTATTAGCATCATGATATCTACAAAGAAGCTAAAACACAGTGAAAGAATATTTAATTAGATTGCTCAAAAATATAAATAAAGACGTTATTTTCTAACCCTATGCATTTTTTTACACAATCCATAGTAGCTGCGTCATCCCTCCGTCAATCCTAATATGACTTTCAAAAATACTCTTATGCATATAAAAAAAATTGATAATTTAACATGTAAAAAAGACAAGATGGTAAAAATGATAAAATGAAATCATTGAATTTTTTTTTAAATTTAGATTTAAATGAGCTTATCACCGTACGCATAAACGTTTAGAGAAAATTTGAATCTGAATACCTATAGTTTAGAATGAAATCGCACACACAATGAAATATCAGCATTCAAATTCACTACATAGCAATCAAACAAAAAAAGCTATTCAATTGTACAGAAACTAAAAATAAAAAAAAGACAACTCTTTATTAGGTGGAAATTATATTATTAACTGTTCTAGGACATAGATCATACCATCTAGGACATCTACTCAATGAAGAAAGGTAATTACACCTGAATTTGATAAGAAAATATAGAGGATTGAAGAGGCGTGAGTGCCTGGCTCTGTAATATCAGGCATTGGACTGGAATTAGAACCAATTGGAGCGCTTTTTGCAGCTGAAGTGCTCATCTCCTTGTCAATTTCTACTTACGATTTTGTCATAGAGAATGGCATACAAAAACACAAGTGCCGTGTAGTCGACATATTATTGCAGTATTATGTCGTATAGTTCTTTGAATCGTCATTCATATAAATTTTTGCAACCACATCAATAAAATTATTAATAATGCACTTACAGCTGTCCTCTGCGGTTTGTACAGTTGTACACAGCACTTCCTATTATCGTTATTCGCCCCACGAAAGTGATCGCGTGTGTAAAAAGTATTATAAGATGTTTTTTTTGGATGGATGGATCTACTGTAATCATGTTTCATAAGCTTATTAACAAATTGGTAGTTAGGAGAACTCAAACTATACTCGATTTTGTTAGTTGGTAGCTATAACACTTTACTTTAAATCCTAAGATCGTCCTTACAAATTTTAGCCGGTCTTGTCTGAGTTGACTTGACTGAGGTCATTTTTCCAGTCAACCGGTGCCGTTCAAATTGAAATAGGCCAACCCCGGGAAGATATTTCAAGTGAAAAACCCTTGGGAAAATTCTGAATTCTTGGAATATGAAGCTGGGACCTTTGGATAAAATGTAAATGCCCATACCACTCGGCTACCAAGATCATTTTGTTGAAATACTTTTACTGACACTACGATCATATCGGCCGTCAGCAATTCATTCCACATATAATTTTACCAATCTGGATAAAAAATTAACTATAGTCCATTTTTTAACCATAGTTTTATGGTTTATCTAATTGAAAAGTTTTTCGCATATTTTTTTTATGTAAGTAAGGAAACCTGTGACTAATAAATAAATAAAAAAACGGTGCAAAAGAATATGAGCTTTATTTTGACATAGAAACTTATGCCCATTGCGAAACGGGATAATATTTTTAACTACCAACATTTTAATGTAAATATAACATACAGATAAACTTGGCATTATTAAAGTAATCACGTTTAGTCAGCATTCAGGCAAAGCAATCAAAGCAAAAGTAGGCGATCAAAATCACCTTCAAATCAAAACATTAAATATTAGTTCATATAAGAAGTTAAATGGATGCTTCAAAAATTAATTTATACATAGACACAAATGAATTTCATAAAAAAATATTGAATTTGATATGATAATATACAATGCAGCAGGATAACAACAAGCCAGGTTTACGACTTGGTTACATCCCGTCGTAAATTCTACAGAAAAACGATGATTATTATAAATGTTTTTTTTTAATATAATGATAGGAAATAGGTAATGGTAGGAAGGTACTGCTCTATTGCGATTCATTAACGCAGTTTGTTCTGATGTGAAATGAAATCTATTTATTTCTTAACAAAAGCTGAAATATTTTGAGCGTAAATTAATTATATGTAAATCTAATTTAGTCCTGGAACAAGCCCTGCTTATAAAAAAATGTAAACTAACGCTTGCATACAATGTGTTCCATTCAACCGGAAAGATTTTGTGAATCGTATCCTGATTTGAATTGAAAAATTCTGTAGAAGTAATAATATTACTTGGCATGTATAGAGAAGGTATGTCAAAACATTCGATTTGTAAGAGAAAGAGAGCGTCCCCGTGGTTGGTAGATTTTTTTTAATTAAATGATTCTGTGTTCACTCAAAGTGAACACAAATACACTCTTTGGCTTTTCCACAGTAAGCTGCTTAAAGCTTGTGTCGTAAAAGAGGAAGATGATCGGCACCTGGGATCGAACACACGACCTCCGCATGGAACAGTGCGAAAGCCGGCGTAGTGATCGCTAATCTACCAACCACTTCAACCAGACAAAACAATTTTACTCGATGTATTGTTCATAAATCCCTATGGGCATTTCTAAATGCGAAATGAAGATAATATAAGCAAAGGACATAGGGAGATAAAGTGTCAAATTAAAACATTTTGTTGTACAAGTACAAAGCATTTCCATTTTTCATTATTTTTGAAAATGCACGATTATCTTGCTTTTGTTAACTTGAAAAAAAAATTAATATTTAATTGCAGAAAATTCGGTCATCAAATATGAAAAAAAAAAATAATTGAAGGCGAACACGGACAATGTTCTTCTTATTATTATTATCAATAACCATTTTGTAAGAGAGAAATTAATTATTATTCTATCAGAAATTTGGCAAATTGTTTTCAGCTCCAGTTAATAATAATTACTCAGAGAAACGTTTCGATTGAAAATACTTAGTTACAAATAGACTGGCCATCTTTTTCATGTTGAATCTGATTTTCTTAATAAAGATTCGTGTAATCCTCATTAGTTTTTTTTTGTTTTATCTTATTATAGTAGGCATCTTCTTTTTTTACTATTGGCAATCAAACCCCTGTGTGCAGATTTATGACCTTTAAAATAAAATTATTGTAAATAACCATCGGTCGTGTAACTACCCCAAATCTATCCGGTAGTCCGTGCTTAATAGTGTTTATGACAAAAACTTCCAATAAAAATAATATCTGATATTATTAAAGAGACAGGTACTAGCTGTATCAATTATTTTTTTATGACCTAACTACATAGGCATCGCTTATCCAATAGTAATTATTATTATCTCGTAAGTACCTTACTATGTCCTATGTGCAAACAAAACTGACAGTCAGTATCTCTTTTGTTATTCTAAAAGATACACATTCATAAGTAACTAATCGAATATCTCTGCGATATTTTGTTTCTTAATCAAAAAACGCCGGCATATTACTATCTACAACCAGTAGGTATCTACCTATTACAAGCTGTCACAGTAACGTTTTTAAGGTCCAACGCATCAATCAGTGGATAGATATATCTTACAGAAAAGCCTTTCTATGATATATTTGCCGCATCAATGTGTAGATATCGCTTATGTATAGGATATACGACGCCATTTTTAGCAAGAGGTACCTACTGTTGGATAACTATTTATCTCTAGGATGGCTGTCAAAATAGCGTTAAACACTCCCGAAACGCCGTACATGTGAGAAACTTTCGACTTATTTTTCCATAAATTTAAAAGATAATTATAATATACATCTCCATTAAACATAACGAAAAAATATAAATTAATATTATAATAAATTATAATTTTGAAGCTTTGAACAAATCATATTTTTCTTCAATTTCTATATTCTTTATTCTTTATTCTTAAAATATTTTCATAGGCCCTTACGGGCACTCGGAATAGTCAAAAACATAAAATACAGCAAAATGCAAACAATACTAACAATAATGAAATGTAACAAAGCAAAACAAGCATGTACATAGGGTCTTAGGATATAATCCATAGAAGTTAAATAAAAGTGTAAAAGAGAGAGATCAGATCATGCATGGTGTAAAGGGCCATATAGCATTCGTCAGGTAAAGATTTTATAAGGGATCCTGCGTGGTGTAAATTGCCACATTGCGTTCATCTGATGAGAGCAAAAGACAAAAACAATAGAGAGGAGAGAATACATAAACAGAAATCATCCCGTTGGACCACTCTACTGAGGAGCGTTTGCCGTAGATTAAATCAATGCGGATTCAAGTCAAGAAGAGGAACATCACAATTACGAACAACAACCAACCAACAGTACGGAATGTTTACTTATACACACATATATACATACACTCACACATACACAGATACGGTAAGTGAATACGTGTAACCAATTTGCCGGTTTTCGAACAAACGATCTGGAACAGAAAATCTAAATTGTGATCAAAATGTTGTTATATCCTCAAACTTTCTGTTAAATCATTCTACAGTTTCAAGTTTTCGAAATAATATTACTAAATTATAATATGCGAAACAAAAAACAACATTAGAACCTAACTTAAATATTTGATTCAATACGTGTTAATAATTGTCAAAACAAGACTTCATCTGACATCAAATCGGGTGCGAAAAAGCAAATCCATAGAACTTTCCATGGAATCCATAGAAATCAACAGATTTCAGCATAGTATCTTCTGGATGACCATCTATTGGATAGTTTTCAATTAATGCGGCCGTCAAATTCTCTCCATCACTTTATCCACTACATAACTTTATCTTATAGATGGCTACCAAGAACTTTTATATACATATTGATGCGTCGGGCCTAAGAGTATTTTTACGCTGCAAAAAAATGTAACGATCCTTAGAACATTTCTAATAGTTGCTCTTTTAGATATAGGATAGATCTATTTTTGTTATAATCTTTCAATATTTAATTATTTTAAAGTGGTTAGGACCCTAGCGGATGATCGTCGACGATGCAGTTTTGGATGTAGTGGTTCGATATCCGGTGCCGATAACATATTAAGTTTTGCCTTCTGTGAAAGATATCAAAAGTATTTTTGTGTTATTTTTCATTTATTGGACCGGATTAATTTTTAACAAAAAATTCTCTTTATCAATAGAAGTATGTACGATAAATCTTATTATCACCAGCAACTTTCAACGTTTCAGCTTTCAGGATTTTTTTGTAATATTCAAACATATTTTAGCCGTATTTATGTTTATCACAAATTCGAAATCAATATTAATAGTAAGGACTACAGGACAACGGCTGTCGGGAAAGCTAGTATTTTTATATCTACTATATATTAATACGTGAAGGAAAAACATGCACACTTATAGTTTAGGTGGCTAATACTAACATTTTCTTAAAATTATGCATAAAATAGATTAAATCAATAAAAAAAACATTACAAACACTACTGTAATGTTATGTATTTGATACTCACACACTCACATACACTTCGATGTTTTTGAAATTGACACAGATGCGTATATTCTTTTGTTTATCTGTGCTCAAATTGAGAATAGATTAATATTGTTTGTTAAAATAAAATTAACGAACTGAACGTGCATTCTTGGTGGATATATTTAAATAATTGTTTCATTTAAATAAATATTGTTTGTGTTTGATAATAATTATAGAAAAACTTTGTACAAATCAACATTTCAAATTTGACTTATCCATGTCATTGGTTTTGAATGTTAGAAAAAGCGCTAGCTCAGTCTTTGACAATGGAACCTCAATAATGTTCAAAATTATAATTTAAATTAGTTATGGTCGAATTTCGAGCACTGGTAGACCACTAGTATCAAAAATAAACCGATACCAGTGTGTTTGATTTTTTTTATATAAATAATATGGGCTCACAAACGTCAAAAGGAGGGAATAAGTTTGAATTTGATAGCAAAATTCATCACATTAACTCAGTGTTAGAAACAATAATAGGAAAATAAGGCTTTGTTGTTATGTTGAAGGATCCTAATTTAAAATCAACCATACTTAATAAGTGTAATTATTATTATAGTAACAATGCAGAATAATGTTTATGGGAGAAGTCAACGTCCTTTGCAGTAGGCATGAGTGATTCCGATGAGACCTGAAATAGAATGGACGTCCTTCCAGCCCCAATATTTGAGAGGCAAAAATGGCTAATAACTCTATTAATCAGTCTAGAATAAATATTAATTAGTCTACTTAGTACTACATAACTGCATACAATGTTGCAGGTGCACCTCGTCAAATATTTGAGTGGCGTGCTATGCTCAAATTACTTATTTCATAAAGACAATAATTTAATGTAAAAAATATTATTGTGGGCTGCTCGCATCGTCACGCACGCTTGTTTTAATTGCAGTGTTTGTGTATCAATATTTAATTAATTAATGGATATATCGATGATAGGATACTAATGCAAATAATCTAATTTATTTCTTCTTCTTCGTGTGATATGTCAGGTAGTCCCAATGACGATGACCATTCTGGCGAATCTTTCCATCTTGGGTCGCTTAGAACAATAATTATTATTGTTATTCGAATACAAATGTGGTTGGACAGATCTCCCTGGGTGCGACTGTGGAGCTGAGAGACAAACCATAAATCACATACCTAGTTACAGAGTGTGATAGGATAGAAGAGCATATCAAGGCAGTTTCTCAGATTTCCTCACATTAACCGACGACGGAGCGATAGCATTAACTTAGACATAAACATCTGACAAGCAGGAAAATTGACCCTGTGACCCTTTCTTATTTGTATTCATCCTTTCCAGTAAAAGTGTAATAAATGTGACTGGCAAAAGCTAAATAAATAAATTATTGTTCCACAATTGCCCACTTCACAAGTTTGATGGTACAATGGAGGAGCTTTTTAATCCCGTGACGACCGAAGCCCAAAACTGGCTAAGGGATAAATGTTTTATTTTTTTACGTGATATAATCTTTGATTTTTTTTTTGATAAATCGCTTGTAAAATGTGTGACTATTCATAATCTGTGATATACAGAAAATACCTAGTGTGAATCGTTCACTTCAGACGCGTATTTTTATTTATACGAACCGATAAAGATTTTTTACAAAAAATCAATCCGTGTGAAATCATAGAAGAATATCGCGTATCTACAATTATGATAAACCACACCTTGGTTCTTAGTAGAGCCAAAATAGAGTGGGAAATGTTGCCTTTATAATAAAACAGCATTTTAGAAGGGGGAGAACTTTTTGGCGACGCAAAAACAGGGAGGCATTCAATAAACCAAAAATGATAAAAATCTGTTGAGCCGAGTTATAAGTGTTTGAACTAAGCCAACTCTCTTTTATATTATAAGATTGTTTTAGACTTCATTCTCTGATTACATACTATACCTATGCCTACATCATTATTTAGGATATTCTTAGGAACTAAAATTTACTGATGATGCTGTCATTCTTGAAAAGAATAAAAAGTTCTTGGGAGAAATCTTAAACCAAGTAAAATATGGCAATCAAAAGTTTTCAATTTCGTTAAAAATATAATTATTTTTGATGAATGTAAATAAACAACACGTATTAATTTGGTCGAATTACCACTGCGCTCAGTGTTACGCATTTTCCTCCTCTTCTCTTTGTATCTTTATGAGTACCTACAATTTTACCTACAATGACCCTGTGTAATTGCTAGGGATACGGGTTCGAATTCGGTGCATGCTGAGTATGTTGAAAAATCCCTTGATATGATTAACGGGATCCGATCTCCGGATCCGTTAATTTGATACCAGATCCACCGGAATACCGGATAGTTTTCCGGATTGCAATCTCTAATTGACGCGGCTCTGCACATTTTTTACATCATACAGAATTTGAAAATAAGCTATGAAGTGCGCCACAAAGTGACGGTAGTTTTCTTCTTCGTAGTGGTTGGATTGGAAAAGTCATCTGTAATAATCCCGTCGAAGAACTGTTTTTTTTTATACAATTTCTTTTATACTGTGATGTTCACAAAAATAATTTAATCAATAAAAGATAATATATTTATAGACAGAAAATATTATTTTCTGTAAAAATGGAGAAGGTGTGTGACAAAAAGAGCGGATTAACAGTTTATGTTGCTTATTTATTTCTATCACATTTTGGCATAAAATTATAAAAATAAACAAAAGAAAATGAAAGCAAGAGAAGAAGAAGAAATGAAAAGAAAAAACTCAAGGTGGAAATATTCGACTAATGAATATATACACATTTAAACATATATACACACAATAATAATAATATAATCTCTCTTCTGGGCGTCATCGTGTCAGTCAGTGCTTATTCCTTTGGTTTTTTTTACCATGGGTGTCCACCAGCGGCGGCTTTGGCGGCTAAGTGGGCGGCCTTAGCGTGGGCGACTTCAGGGGTGTCTACAACACGACCATCTGGTCCCAATGGAGCAGCACCATGGGCCCAGGATCCATGTCCCCATGAGGCTGGGGCATAGGCAACTGGAGCTGGGGCCCAAGCGAGGGGAGCTGGAGCCCAGGCTCCGTGAGCACCGGCGGCAGCTTTAGCGGCTAAGTGGGCGGCTTTAGCGTGGGCGACTTCAGGGGTGTCTACAACACGACCGTCTGGTCCCAATGGAGCAGCACCATGGGCCCATCCGTGACCGTAAGCTGGAGCCCACGCGTTCCATGCTCCATGTGCGCCATTGTCCCATTGTCCCCAATCTTGGCTTTCAGCGAGACCTTCTCCCTTCCATTGACCATCATCCCACGCACTTCCGGAGACCAAGACTCCCAAACTGAGGAAAGCGGCAAAGAACTGAAATTAAAAAGAACAGTTAGATTACAAACCAGTACGTAAAATGTGTAGGCAAGTTTATTCTGAAGACACAAATGTATTGAAAAAGTCGAAATTGATTCTGCCGAATCTGCCACTGCAGTCACTATTAGCTAAAATCTTTAGTTTGAATTGATGATTTTTTTAAATATACATTTTTATGATAGAATTGTAAGAAGAATGTTGAAGTTTGTCAACAAAAATGTTCCATGCTACTTACGATTGGATTCATTGTGATTCTTTAGAAGCAACTAGCCTTTTCTGAGTAGAAAACTGCTTGTGGAGATCAGGGATTTTGGATTAGTTTATATACATCAAACAATATCCTGTAGAGGAGGGAGCGGTGACTTGAAAAAACTAAACAAACATTTACTTAAACGTGAAACACAAGTAAAAAAGGAACAAGACTTTATTCAGCGACTATCAATAACAATACGTTATTTATGATAAAGTGCCTTTTGTATTTGAGTTAAAAGGAAATTGATAATATTTCTTTAAATAAATCAGAGAATTTGCATTTTCAGGTAGTAAATTCAGTTCAAGTTAAACGACGCATTCATAACAGTGTTAGAACATTTATATCCACTCTATTTGAAGGTGTAGTGCTTATGGGCGATACATTTTGCGAAATTCCGCTCAGGTTTGATACAATTCGCTCCCCCACTATAAGGAAATGTTTTGATATCGATGTCAACCAGATGTTTTCGAAGGTCAGTCACCTTGCCCACCTAATTGGAGATTAACTAATCTTATTTTGTTTTCAGCATCAGGAAGGTGCGCTCTAATCTCAGTTTAATTGAGACAATTGTTTTATTTATATCAATCATTCAGTTTCAATGGTCATTGGCCTACTTAAAAATCAAGAATAGTCAATATAACGGGCTTAATTACAACCTTTTTATAATTTTTTTGTATCAATGAATTACGTAAATATCGTCAATATTGTAAACATAAAAATCTTTTTGATGCAATTATTATATTTCGTTTGTAAGTTTTGTGATCAGTTAAGTTGAATTTGTGCCATTGCTGTTTTGAAGGCAGGCTTTTGTACAATCACATTTTTACAGTTTTTTTCCTGGAATATACTCAGATATCCACAATGTGGCTCTGTTGAGGACGAGTCTCGCGTATGCCGATATAAATCCTGCCTAGATCTTTAAAGTCAGAAAAAGACGTAGGTAGGTGGGCGTATGTAATTGGTTTTTTTAAAAAGAATACCAAGGCGTCGTCGTCTTCAGATTCCTGTTGCAGAATTTCAGTGTACCCCCCCCGGTTCCTGCCCTCCGCATACAGAAGTATCTCCCGAAATATAAGGTAAAATAAGGAGTAGGTACCCTTCACTTTCACATTCTCTACCGAGGTGCATCTTCCATCGCCAGGGCTAGTGAAATAAGAGTCGCAATACTGCGCAGGTGCGTGCAGTGCGTAAAATCTCATATAAAGTTGTATGTACCTAATAGAGAAAATTATTAAAAAAAAAACAATTCAATTTAGCGAACTTTCTAATCTAGTTGTTTAGGATACCACATTCTTATCAACATTTCCCATGTTGTACAGAGTTACAGGTATAGTCATACTGAATATTAAAGGACGTTATTATTTAGGTCATTTCTGACGGATTTGATTCTATAATGTGGTGTCCGAAACTTAACCGTTATGGAGATATTAAACTTTAAAGATTTTGAAAATAAAATCCTTTATATTTTGCCTTTTTATCGATTTTTTCGGATTAGAGGTTTTTGGGTCCAGTTTTTTTTATGTATCTAGTGAGAAGACATGTCAAATAATAAAAATGATTAACAAAAACTGAACCTACTACTAACAGCTTAAAAAGACAGCTCGTCAACGGTTAGGATTAAATAATTATCACTAAGTGTATTTAACTTTAAAGCTCTTTAAAAAAAAAAAAAAATGGAACTTGTTCTGCAGTTAATTTTAAAAACTTCTACGTCTCATTAGCAGCTATTCAAAAAGGTATAACACTTGCAATTAAATAGACAAAGCATTGACCAAATAACAGGTAAGTCAGTAAAGGGTTCATTTTTAGTTTGAGGTGAAAGTAGCTAAAATACGTAAATAAAACAAAACAAAAATAGAGCAATATTTTTATAATTCATGTTCTACATGGCCGCCGCTATTTCTTACACAACCCTCTACTACCATAACTGTTTTTTGATCAATGTTTTGTCTATTTAATAGCAAGTGTTATATTTTTTTTAATAGCTAAAGAGAAGTAGAAGTTTTTAAAATTAACTGCAGAACAAGTTCCATAAATGTTTTTTTTTTAAAAGTGCTTCAAAGTTAAATACACTTAGTGCTAATTATTTAATCCTAACCATTGTCGAGCTGTCTTTTTAAGCTGTTAGTAGTAGGTTCAGTTGTTGTTAATCATTTTTATTAATTGACATGTCCTCTCACTAGATACCTAAAAAAACTGGACACAAGGACCTCTAATTCGAAAAAATCGATAAAAAGGCAAAAAATAAACGATTTTTTTTTTCAAAATCTTTAAAGTTCAATATCTTCATCACGGTCAAGTTTCGGACACCATATTGTGGAATCAAATCCATCAGAAATGACCTAAATAATAACGTCCTTTAATATTCAGTACGACTTTTCCTGTAACCTGTATAATAGATTTCGGATGATGGGTTTTTCTTGAAACTCAATGTTGACCGTCCAATACTTTTAATACTATATTATTATGCTATACTGATATTTATACCATTTTTTTCCCGTAGAGCAATGCTGGATTCTAAATATATCTACATGGAACTATTTTCATGCATAGAAACCAAAATCTATCTAAGGTATTGTGATTGCAGAGTTCCTAACTACCGGGTCAAAGTTTTTCAGTGCTTTTTCTTACGTACTGAAATTTCTACCGAGACCGGACTGGAGAATCCTTAACATATTGTGTCTAGGTCTTTCGGTCAGGTAACATAATATAAATATTCAAATTGAACAATTTGTTTATTTCTACAACTTTCTTGGACTCATATATATGTGCCATTAAAACTAGCACATGCTGTAAAACATGTAAGATGTAACTAACTTATGTACTTTCATTGTTTACAAATATCCAGTTCTGTAATCGTTTTTTTTCTGGCCTATACGTAAGATAATCATGTTGGACGTAACCTCTTGAATAGAGAAACATGACTTTGTTCGTGAGTTGTGCGTAATAGCAATGTGTCAAATACTCCAGTAACGAGCAATTAGAGAATAGTATATGTTAGTTATATAATCAAACACATTTCATATAAGTTACCCAAAGTATCTTATAAAATAGCGATAGGTTCATTCTATAGGTTTGTCCTAAGCTGTATTGAACAGTCCAAATATGCGTGGCTTAGCACGAAATACAATAAATAATTGCACCTAAATTTGTCGAACCTGTTTTGTGAATTGTCTCACTGGACAGTCAAGTTGTAGCAATTTACTCCAATAATACTTACCGTGGTTTATGGCAGGGACACGTGTGCCTACGAAAATAATTAATGGCTTGATTGATTTTTTTTTTGTTCACTATATTATTATCATTTTGAAAAAAAAAAAACTTGTAATTGATGTTTAGTAAATTACCTATTAATTCTTTTATTTTAGAGAATAGAATGCTACAAAAATTTTCATTCCTAAAAAGATCATTATCTTTCTGAATTATTTCTTACTATTTCTTCTTCTTCTTACAAGCGAAAGCCCAGCGGGATGCTGAAATGTATTTAGTTAGTTCTAATTTTACCGGTCATATTGTGGTCCCTCAAAGTATCTCTTAGTGGTTACCGTCTCGGCGCAGTACGACGAGGGACGCAGGTTCGAATCCTGCCCGGGGCATGGGATTTTTCCACATGTTGAACATGATGAAATTTCATATAATATTCGGTAATTTGAACATTACCACCTAATAGCGAACGTTGTTAACGTAAAGTGATCACACTGGGCCAGCCTTCGAAATAACAGTAGAAGACGGTCGCAAACCCGTATTGGTTTGTGCATACCATTAAAAATCGAAAAAGTCAGTCATCAGTTGTTGACATATCTCTCAGTTCTACCCACCCTATCGCACAATCGACTTTCTGACTGTATCTCGGGGGGTCATTTTTGCAACAAGGCGAAGAGGCTTCTTTTCTATTAACTCTTTGTCCATGGTGTGTCAGCTCTTGATTCGATACCGAAAGTATCTTATTTAAAAGGTCTGATTCATATTTAAAATTTTCCTACATTTCATACCTTGTTTTCTTCCTCGATTACCATGTATTCTTATATAGTGTCTGCTTAATTTTATTTCATCCAAGGTCCTGTCCTGAATTACTTCTACGATATGTTTCTAAAATTATTTTGATAGTTGACTCGTTCATTAATTCTCCTTTTGAACTCCACTTAGGAGCACAAAGGACAAAGGTGCATTTATACCAAACGAACAAAGACCCAGAGCTTGAAAATAGAGTATATTTTTCTAATCGTTGATATGCTCACCAAGGAAATAATAACCAGAAATAACTCTGTCATCGCCAACTAATATTTTGTTGTTACCATGGTGTCGAGTATCAACGATTAGGAAAATATACCTACTCTATTTTCAAATTCTGGGTGTTTTTTCGTTTGATATAAATGGACCTTAAGGAGCAATCAAGAGCTCTCTATTGCGCTCGATCTTGCGCAATCTTTATTAGCTCCTCCCACACCATGTCCAACTCCCTCAGCTATACTTCAAAGGAACGAGACACGGTATGAAAGGGTCTTTTTCGTCTTCTAGACCTTGTCTTGACCTTGAATATGTCCCAGCCAAGTCCACCCCCTTTCCACAATGCATGGTGGAATGGTAGTGCCTGGGCTTTGGGCAGGTGCCAGGACTCACACCCATACAGGAGAAGGGGGAGCACAACATTTAATAGGTACAAACCTATACCTTATAAAATATATACAAATAATAAAGTAATCGTTTAAATTTATTTCAGACAATATTTATCATACCTACTGTGTTATTTTGTGTTGAAAGTCGACGTTGTGTTGCAAAGGATAACAATGTAATAAACCTATACAATATGGCAGTCGGTCATAACTTTTAAAATAACTGTTTAGTTGAATGATTGATTCCATCAATGTCTGTTTCGATCCGTGAATAATTTTAAAACAGCCATTGAAGAAATTTTAATAAAGACCTGATTTAATGTCTTGATACAATTAAATGGTAATTTTCTGCACAACCTTGTCTCCTCTCGACTTAACAATCTGTTAGAATAGCCTGGGGTACACTGCGTCAGCCCCGTGTTAACACGGCTATTAGAATTTTATAAAATTGCTGGCTTTCCCGACAGACCTTCGATGCTTGGTGATAGTCCTTTCCAGATGCTCATGGGTTTATGAACCTCCCCTGGACTATGTTCAGGTCTAGGTAAACCACTTATTAAAATTCTTAAACATAATGTTTTTATACAATATTGTTGTCTATTTTTATGTACAGTACTTACATGTATTATGTGACCACGACTATGTTAGCATGTGTTTTTGTTTTTATATATTATTGAGGCATGGTATTTTATTGATAGATTGAAGGAATGCCACAGGCGGTCAACGATGACATTTCTAAATGCTTACATCGTCTTGTCAGTGGTGCCATCATTGAGGTGCAATAAATGTTGCCATTGCTTGAAGTTATGTGTGATGTTTTTTTTATGCCATTTTGTATGAAATATTTTCGTATTTTGATTATAAATTAATTTCTTGCATCGAAATTTAAAATATTATGCAAAGTATCATGTCTAGCTGTAAGTTGATTTTTGTATCTTAAAATTGTTATAGGTCTTATTAAGACCGTAAACTTAATAAATAAATAAATAAATGTGTTGATTTACGTGAATCTGATCAGATTAATCCAACCTTAAGAACGAAGTTGTTGCTCTAAATGTATGTATAGTACTTACATGTATTGTGTGACCACGACTATGTTAGCATGTGTTGATTTACGTGAATCTGATCAGATTAATCCAGCCATAAGAACGAAGTTGTTGCTCAAAATTTATGATTCAATTGAAACTTTTATCCAGGCTTGTTCTGTCTCAGATTAGTAGGGTGAATCAGATACAACGCCGAGATTTATTTTTATTTTGCAAAGCATCAAGTTTGATTGGCTTATTAGAGGTCGGCGACTGGTGCACAGTGGCAGCGGATAGGATGGCTTGGAGAAGTTGAAGAAGAAACAGGGTTGTAGCCACAGATGTATGTTTGTATACACACATACTTAGTTACAAAAAGCAGAGATGGTAGGTAATCAAGACACTTCTTGTCTTTCAATTATAATTTCTGTTTTTATTTAACGTCACTTGTAGAAAACACTATTGTGATGATTGGCAGTTTAGTAATAATAAAAATCCACCTACATAGAGATAAGTAAAACAGCGTTGTTTTCGTGATGTAGGGTGTCTATTAACAAATTTCACGTTACGCAAGTAATTAACAGGCGGCTAATTAGCATAGCCTGCAACAATCATTGCTGGATTAATTCAGATAAACTCCGTCTCTCGTATTTTTACGCCCGAGCCTCGGTCACGTCACAGTGCATGAGTATTGTAGAACATTTATTGCGTCATGCATATATTATCATGTGTTTTGCTAGGTTTATTTATATAATTCGACACTTGACAACTTAGTAAATTAGCTTGGTTTTGTTAACTGCAGGTGTATAATAAGAGTCTACTTCTGTTTAGTGTTAGTTCAGTTCAATGGGTTGTGTAGGTATTTCCTTTTTGTGCCACCAGGGGTAACACTGACAAACAGTAGATAAACGGTAGGTACCAATCATGCACATGTGAAAAAGGAGTAAGGGACGAGGCATCTAGAAAAAAATATTCCCATTTCTATCGGCCGGTAACGGCCCGTAAGGTAGGGTGAAACTTCAGCTTAGAATAATTCAAGCATAGAACAGATGTTTCCAAGTATGCTTACGCAAATTAATTTATAACATACCCATTTATAGATTAAATAAGTAAACTAACATTTCTCTGTACAAGGATGTTAGTGTAGCCGGCGAAACTTATTGCCTGAGGCAATTTTTACCAGTCAACCAGTCCCGTTCAATCTGAGACATACAAACCCCGGGTAGAAATTTTAAGCGAAAAAAAACCAGAAAACTCTAATTCACCGGGAATCGAACCCGGGACCTCTTGATCTGAAGTCCAAGCCTATACCATTAGACTACCGAGGTCGAAAAAGAGAAGAACAAAAATTGATAAAGTTAATTTTGTACAATAAATTGTGAAATTTAATAGTACCTACTTAATTAGGTATCTACATAAAAGTCCACTTCAACGACTTAATTTAAAAGTTCCAAACAAAAATTAAAAAAATTCCCTTGTTTTTTTGTTACTTTTATATATTTTCATAGAAAGGGGGACTCTTTGGCTTTCAAAGGAGATTAATTCAAAGAAAATATGCCAAATGAATGATTTTTTAATTTCAAAAACTTTTAATTTCAAGAACTTAACTTCTCCTATAAAAGAAGTAGAAGAATTTTCGCATTTACATCAATATTTCTTTTGGTCAAGTGTCTCTCTAAAACACTCGCAAACGAGTGAAGGCTTAAGTGTCGAAAACACGTTGTATATAGGGTTCTTCTTCTTCTACCTTACACTGTGGCATCGTATACAATGTTGCACGAGAAAAAGGTTGAGTACGTACTAATGGGATTTAGCATGACATCTTTCACAGTAAGCAAAACTTATGTTGTTAAAGAAGATGACGTTTGGAACCGGAGACTGAACCTACGTACTACTAGTACGGAAGTCAGCGTATCAATTGCCAAGACATCAACCACTGGACCGAAGGAAATACATAGAAGAAAAGAAAAACGTGCATAGATTATTTAGATAGTGAGACCGCATTTCAAGCGATGTTGCAATATTTTCTACACAAGTCCACAGAACTCTATACAATAACCTAGAATCCCGACTCGCGTTCAAAAGTGAATCCGAAATATTGCAACTTTTGACAGCTTGGCTCCCAAAAGAACGTGTTAAATTTGTTCATTTTTAAGTTTCTTTATAAAATGTTAACATCATTTTTTACGTTCCGTTTTGACTATATACGTACTGTCAAAATTGCTGACCAAATCGGCTTCACTTTTTTACTATGAAAAGGTATAGAAGTGCTCCATCTAGGTAGTTATATATGAAAATCTATGCACAGGCCATGCTTTGCTCAAAGGTATTCTGTAAAAGTTTATATGTCTTATCCTTGATTATTTTTTTTGTCTACAACCTTTATCTGTTTATTGTTTGACATGTTCCATTTATCTGTGGAATATTGATTAATATTATTAGTAATGTAAAAAAAAACTATGGTACGTATTTTACTCTACGCAAATAATAAATAATTTACATATAATTTATTATTGAACCAAATGTAATAATGTTCTTCCTACATTTCTCTGTCTGCTGTTGTATGCCATAACTAAACCACCACATCCTTAACGCCGGCCATGCATGGTCAAGCCTATCGTTATGCCTGCAGCAAGCTTGAAACGGCGTTTGTTATACTTGATGGTGTATAGCTATCCGTTGACATTACAAGCTGACAGCAATTCAATTCGGTCGTGTAGGTGTGCACCAGCAAAGACGCGCACACCCATATGAAGAACACCGTGTACCGAAATGGGCTGAATAAAGGCAATTATTGCTGAAAATTTTAGTTACCTAGGATATCACTGGTGAGAGAAATCTTAATGTTACATTTAGTCCTACATGTGCCAAATAGCATATATTGCGGATTGTGGCAGTGTCTTCTTTAGGTATTGAATTTCATCAAAGATAGGAGTTTTTTAAAAAAAAAAACTTCATTCATTAGTTTAAAATTATTAAGATATTTTTTTAAAGAAATGTTTTATTGTTTCAGAAAACTTAAATTGTGTTTTTTTTTCGTGTCCTATTACCTACCAGTTTTTGTACACACCCTGAACGATTTTTCCTTTGAGTTTTATTTATTGCAAGCAATACACCTGTTGGATTAGTTGTTAGAGACCGCAACTTCGTTGTTGTAACTTGTAAGCTCGCCCTCTGTATGTTTATTCTGTCTTTTTATGTAAATATTTATGTGTTACTCATACTACCAATGTACAGTAAAGTATTAACAAATAAATAAGTAAAAAATCTATAGGATGAATAAGGCTTCGTCGTCCGTCATTTCTAACGGCATGGTTATAACTGATGCGCGATCATGCAAGCTTTTGAACGTATGTGGTCTTCATGAACGAACTGCAAATTGAACACCTCGTCAATCCCGCTTGTAGATTTGATGGATATGCTTGATCGTGTACGGCCGAGATCAGAGTGCGGACAAGTACAGACGCCATAAAGAAATATAATTGATCACACGTCACATACGAGGTGTACCGATCAATAGTCGTATTACTACACACAATGAGGAAATACGCCAGGCGTTTTGTTGTGCTTTTGGTACAACGACCTTACACCGAAATAATATTACAAAGAACTATGTACACATTACAACGTATGTGGTTTTTAGGTTTCGTTCCTAAACACTATATGCGTTGATATCTAATCTATATCCATTATGACTATTTCCTAGTCGATTAGGTACTAATAGTTTTTCTAACACAATATTATTTGGTGTATTATTACACTCAAGTCAGCGATGTACTCGGCTTATCAATTATTAACATCTAGAAAAATTTACATAATAATAAATAGATAAGTTAATTAATGTGTAGAGACGAATATTGGTACCTATGCTTTATTCCTTCTATGGCACATTCTTCAAAGTTAATTCATTTAAGTATGCGAATGTGAAATTTTAATTGTTAAAAAACTAAACGGTGTTTAAACAAAAATGCACTTTTATTGAACACTTAATAACCAAAAAATAAAATTAACAAACAGCCCTCCTAGACAATTTCAATTTCGTCAATGTAGAGTGCGAAATAAATGAAGTATCCAGTGGAACATTATTTAAATTATTTAAACCAAACAAAGACACTTGTATAAAAAAATAAAAAGCGGACAGTTATTTTTCTTCCCACTCTACATTCGCGAAAATTCAAATTGACTAGGCCAACGGTACGTAACGTCACTGAAGTGTATCTTAGTATTATAAACAGCCCCGATATCCACTATTGTTGTCGTATTTAAAGATCAGCATATCATTATTTTCCCTTAGACGTCATTGGCAATACTCTCTGTATAGACAAAAATCATATGAATTTAGATCCGTTATAATACGAAAGACAATAATAACACCTTATATTAATGAAAATTCAGCTCCATTAATCCCGAGACGTTCAGAATCAATGATAAAAATGCAATGCAAGTACTTAGACTAGGCGCCATCTATGGAATGCTCGTCAAAGAAAATACATTCTTACTTATTATAACTTATTTTGTCTTATGGTGTAAGGTATTTACAAGTTTGTACCCGTAATTGAAAATCAGAACAATATTGTTGAATGGATTACTTTTGAGTATGCGAATTATTTGTATGACCGCCAGGCCAAATGAATTAATCAGTGTCTCCTTAATTAATAAAGAAAAATAAATAAAACTTAGGAACTTATATCCTGAGGCAATTTGGTTCTAGTCATTAGTCAATCGGTCCCGTCTAATTTGAGACAGGACAAGACACTTCAAGTAAAAAAACACGTTCTTCTTTTTTCTGTTTGTGCCGTATCAGGTCTGCTCCGCTTGCCAGCCCGAACAACTACTCCACCGTTCATAATCCGGTCCATTCTCTTACGTTGCGCATCCAAGATATTTGCCTTCATTCAGGACCTCTGCGATCATCCAACTTTCCTATCAGCAAGAGTTGAAGGTTTTCATTTATCCCCACGCAAAATGTGTCGGGGATAGGGTATCATACCCCGAATATCTGTAACCAATTCATTGTGTGGACTTTGAGTGTCCATGTTTCTGAGCCATAAAGCAGTACCGTCTGTTTAATTCATAGGTAGGTGGGTGCCTACTCAATTAGATAAATTTAATGTATTTAATTATTAGTTCTAAATTTGAATTTATATTCCATTGTAAAACTTCATTTATTTTATTCTAGAAATTGTTGTATATTCGCTCTTCATGATGATGAAGTTGTAAAAATAATAAAACATTTTATAATCCCGATACGATTTTGTTCTCATTTATTATTTAACACCGTCCATACCTAACATTTTACCATTCTCTGCTTAAGTATCTATTGAATTAAAGAAAACACTTGAGAAAATTCTGATCCGATATATAATCGAATCCCAAACTCTTGAAGCGCTTGGTTGCCTATGGTTGCCTAGTGGTTCAGTCAATGGCAGTGTACTGATAGTCCCGAGTGTTGAGTTAAAGGCAAAATATTCCCATTTGTTCTTCTTGATTGTTCATCTTTGAGTAGGTGTTATTTATAATATACAGCGTGACTTCACTGGCACCACAGGAAAAACTTCCCCAATTAATAAGCATTCCAAAAACGTATAAATGTTTTCTGTTTGCACTCTTCAGAGCCTATAGTGGTAGAGAAAAACATATAGGTACAAAATTAAAAGAAAAAATAACAACTAATGACTCTAAAAATTCATTACTAATGTTCGATTTTTAAATGGAACAAACCACTACGGCTTACGACCGTCTTCTACTGTTATTTCGAAGGCTGGCTTAGTGTGATCACTTTACGTTAACAACGTTCGCCATTAGGTGGTAATGTTTGACTCCGAAACTCCTAATCATGAGAATTCTCAACATGTTCAACATGTCGAAAAATCTCATGTAGGTATGCAACATATAGAAATTTAATAATAATATGAAAAATAGAGATAAAAGTTGGAAATTATTGAGAACAAGAGAGCAACCAAATTTAAAGAATGCGACTGCTATCATGTATTTGGCGCCAGGATATGACTATATCCATTTTTGTTAATGTCTCATATTTATTGCCTATTGGCTTTGTTGGTGCACAACGTTCTAATTATGTTTAGATTAAAAATTAAAAATTCAATGATGTCTCAAATTAAACTATAAAATATAATATGGAGGTAGATTTTCCGCTTGACTGCTCACTTATGGAACAACACACGTTTGTTTAATTGTATTTTTTTAAAGCAATAACAATACTTAATATTATAAATTGCTATCAATCAGGTCTTTGGGCAACGCAACCTACGTGGATACCCAATATTATGAAATTCCTTGTTTTGTGGTGGTTTTGATAAGGCTTTCAAAATATTCAGTAATCAGTACTAGTTTTCCCAACAGACGTTGTCCTGGTGTGGTCCTTTAGCTTTGAATAATGAATACGAATTTGATGCATCTTTTTTAAACCATATTATATTTGTCAACCGCATTCTGTCAATCGTATCAACTATCAAACAACTGACAGGTTCTGTCAAACGCCAATTAAATTTCAAAAAGTAGAATGAAATTATATTCTTAAAATCACTAAGAAGGTTCTACTTTGAGTTATTTGACTTTCATAAAAACCTTCTCAAGACAATAGCAAACACAACAGAAAAAGAATTAACGAAATTGTTCCATCCGTTCAATTTATTACACAGAAAACGTTAACCATCGTTATGATTTTTTTGGAGGATGGCTAAATGTGACCACATTTACGTTTAAAAGGCTCAACAAGAAGTGGTCTAATTACAAATCATCCGAATTAGGTTTTAAACGTCAAAATCAAACGTCTTCTTCTTAATTAAAACCTTCTGCGATTGGTTTAGCCATCTTTGGAGTATTTTTTTTCAATTAAGAATAAAATAGAATTTCGAATACCTGGAGACTAAAGTTTTCAATTATGACATTTTAAGGGTTTGATTGAAAATTGGTTGCTATGCGATAATTGCAGAGTTTTTTTTTATGCTGTGTCAAAGATCAAGAAGATGGTGCATATATTTTTGGATGTGCAAAAGCTAGTTCAAAACCGTCATCTGAAGTTTAATAAGAGACATTTTTTTATGTAATTCGATTTATTTCGTGATGCTTTTATATAGTTTTTCATAGATTCTTTATACAACATACATATAATATAAAAGAGAAATAACATAAAAAAATAAAGAAGGGTAGATATACATATAAAAACAAAAGTAAAAGAATGTTAAAAACAAAATAAAAAACAGAAAAATGAGACAAAGATATGAGAAGAATATCTTGAATATATACAATGATTATTTACATTCTGAGCTGCATGCTCCTTAGGCCTAGAGTTCAGTATCAGTCGGGTGAGACAATATACAATGGTGAGCGAGGGGGGTTGTTTAGTGCTCCCGTAGGGCTCACCAGTGTCCATGGGCGTAAGCTGGTCCATAATGATGGGCACCATGAGAAGCAGCGGCTACAGCAGCCAAGTGAGCGGCTTTAGCGTGGGCAACTTCTGGGGTGTCTTTCAAGTATTTGCCGTCATGGGTAAGTTCTACACCATGAGCCCAGGCACCATGAGCTGGAGCCCAAGCGGCGTGTCCCCAGGCACCATGTCCCCAAGCGCCATGAGCTGGAGCCCAGGCTCCGTGAGCACCGGCGGCGGCCTTGGCGGCGAAGTGAGCGGCTTTAGCGTGGGCGACTTCAGGGGTGTCTACAACACGGCCATCGGGTCCCAATGGAGCGGCACCATGAGCCCATCCGTGAGCGTAGTGTCCTGGAGCCCAGGCACCATGTCCCCACCATCCAGCATGAGCTCCATGAGCGCCGTCCCAGTGTCCATGTCCATGGTCCCACTGTCCCCAATCTTGGCTTTCGGCCAAACCTTCTCCCTTCCATTGGCCATCATGATTATCCCAGTGAGCGGAGACAAGAGCTCCCATGCTCAAGAATACAACCAACTGAAACAACACATAGAAGTTAGTATATTATATTAAACATCGGATGATACAAAATTTCAGTTATTTGCTTCACATTTGATGAAATGACTCAGGGTTACCAAACCAAGGTTTCCCTTTTTGAGATAACAGGTGTAAGTAGTTATATCGTCCAGGTCTCTTATAAATACAATAATGCTTTTTATTTATTTACACAGAAGCTATGCGAAGTAGTACTTTTAAATGAAAAAAGACTAAACAAAAAACCCTTACAATTTTTTTTTTACATTGAGTGATTTACAATTTTACAAAAATACAAGAAAATATTGATTTTCAAAATTATTCAAAGAAACTTTATACGATCAAGGGAAATTTGGAATAAAAGAATCGAAACTTTATAGATCAAAGAACACTTGGAATTAAAAAAATGAAGCTTTATACGATCAAAGGACACTTGGAATTAAAAAATGAAGCTTTATACGATCAAAGGACACTTGAAATAAATAAACAAACAACGTCGTTGTATGAAATAAATCATGTTTAGTAGGCTTACCAAAGCGTTCATTTTGTTTTTAGTAGCGACTGAACTATGCCTGTCCAGAATATGAAGCACAACTAATCTAGTTGACAATATTGTCCTGTGTTAAATACTATTTATTTATAGTAAAGATTTCCCAAGGACTCGTTAACTAAATCACGGAAAATTGGGTGGGGGGGCCCGGCCGATGGCGGAAAATGCAGTTTCGTTTTTATATCAGGGCTGGCGCTAGGGCACAGCGACCATAATAATAGGCGTGCATCACTGATTGGACTATCAAATATACCAGATTCCGTACGAAAAGATAATTTTTCAAAAATGTTTAGTACCTTATCTTGATTTATTATCTAAGACAGAAATTACCTATCGAGTATCTTTTTATAAAGCTCAATAAATAATGGGTATATTCTATGTAAGAAAAAAAACAAAATATTTGTAAGTTGACACAGTTTACAAAAAATAAATAAATAAAACTACACTTCTCTATATAAAGGTGGGACTTATTTTCCGTGGCAACTTTTTCCAGTCAACCGGGCCCGTCCAATTTGAGACAGTCCAACCTAACCCCTGGAAGAAATTTGAGGTGAAAAAATTATTTGAAGAACTCTGGGATCTAACCGGGAAATGACCCCAAGACCTCTTGATTTGAATTCCACTTCTATACCTCTAGACTCCCGCCGAGATCGGTAAATATAATTCAAGCTAGAAAAAGACAACACCTTCTCAAATTCTACATGAAGACAATGAAATGTTATCGTTGTCATTTACTGAGATGTTAATCAGAGCAAAGTTATAAGGGACTTGTGTACATAGTTGTCACGTGTTCTTTAAAAAAACATATCACCCATTTCGAATGTATTATTTTGCGTTTGATTCATTACTAATAAATAATTTATTTAAAAAAAAAACTATGACTGCAATCTAGATCTTAGTTTCGGACGGCCATTCGATTGGGGGTACGCCTTTCTAGAAGAAAATTGCATTAGGACTAATAGCTACATCACACCACATCCTATATAGAAATATTCTCGTAAGAGTTTTAAACGCCAAAATAAAAAATATATATATCCTATGTAACTTAACATAATGAAAGCTTGAAGGGGTAGGTGATAATTTGTAAAAAAAGTTTTTCCTATTTCTCGTAATAATATTACATACATCATTCACAGGTAAACTATCACGAAAAAGCACTTATATGGTATGGGTTTAAAATTTTCTGTTTCAGCTGAAAAAAAATGAGTAATCTTCCCTAACAGCCAGCCCTGTATGACGTAAAGAATGGCATGCGGTTTGCGTTCAACAAAATAATTATATTGTCTTGATAACAAGTTACAATGAGTGGGTATCTACTAAGTAAGTACTTTCCAATCGAGCCTACAGCCTTATAGTTCTAGATAGATACTAGACCAATACTAACTGCCTATATAGGACACACTCCTAGATCTGTGATGGACAGGTTACAATAAAAATATAGGTATATCAGCGATAAAGATATTCAATTCGATGGAAAGTATGACAAAGAAATGTTATGGTAAGCTTGTAACCATCAAATATGTGCGGAAGTGTATCTGGACATGAGTGAAATGATGTTGATATGATATCACTTGAAACGAAATGTGGAAAAATATGCAAAATAATTGAGGTAAACGTAATTACAAAGATGACAGTTCTAACAAGTTTAAAGAATTTAAAGGAATGGGAATTTATAAAAATTAAAAAAGAATATAATTTTTTTTTTATTTACGTTTTATATTATTTTTTATTTTTGTGAATAATATGGAGTTTGTCTGGATAAAACATGTTGCAGGCCCATTATTAATACCAATACTCTTTAGCGACCCATCATAACAGATTAAAGTTTAAGTTAACCAAAAGTTTGTTTGGTATGTGCTCCAGATTGAAGTTTATCCATTCCTCTTTAAGCCTTGAGTTCTTCTTGCGGAGTTTGCATGGACACAGCAAGTGCTAAGGGCATATTATGGGCCTAGGTTACTACTGTGAGCAGATTTTCTGAAAACTTAAGCATGGATTGATTTTTTTTTATTTGATATGATATGTTTATTACAACAGGTAATAGTTGTATTTAAAAAAAAAGTTGTGGTAAAAGTTTGGACTTTTATTAAAAAACGGGATCCATTGTATATTGTACCTTAAAGGAAACGTTCGGGTTTCGTTTTGTGTCTAAAAAAATATTGCTAATAAAAGGCGAAATTCCAAATACGCAATTATCAGAATACTTGGAGGGTCCTTTTATTATTTTCTTTGTTAGGTTGGTGTCGTACACCATGAACTACAAAACATGCATACTATTTCATGCATGCATATTGCCTTTGCGTTTATTAATAATAATTTACATAATTTATTTATAGTTGGATATAATAAAACATAATACTTGATAATGTAATATGAATTGTTAAAGAAAGGGCTCATTTTCCAGATAACCTAAACTGTTGGCTTCAGAGTGCCAGAGCTTTGTTTTGTAAAAAAAATATTTTTTTTTGGCACTCCACCTACAAATAAACTTAGCGATCTCGGGCACCTACTCTGTAGCCTCCGGCACACCAAACCAATGTCTAAAGTTTTTTTTTATTAATGAGGCTCTTTTACGCCCCATAGAACATCACCTGCCCTCTATTTTTCCTTCCACAAATAGGAAAGTGTATTTTTCATTGGAGAAACTTTGACCGAAGTATGCGTCTGTTCACAATGAAGAACTTCCTTCGAAGAATTCGGGACGAAAGGCAAATGTTGAACATCATATCAGAGAGACGCGCAAGATGGCTGGGACAGGCATAAAAATTTACTGGGAACTATATCGGAGTGAATGTTCAAGGATTCGATTGGTAGAGGTGTCCAGCCCTAGGAGTATCTGCAAGATATAATATGTCATTAAAAGGAATGCAGCTAATTCATAGAGTTAAAGAGAACAGCGGAAAAACAGTGGCGTGGAAGCCTTGTTGCCAACCAAACCGTAAAGGAGATTATCTCCCTAAACAACCCTATTTAAAAATACAAAATAAAAGATTGCACTCCCCTACAAAATGAACTTGTTTAGTTAAAACTTGGTTATAGATCTGGATCGATTGGTGAACTAGAGTACCTAGTACTTAATATATCAATTATTATAACCATTGCGTTCTTTGTAGGGCACTCTACATAACTGTGCACTGTGCAGATACCAAATGACAATGTAACTTAGCATAAACAAATCAGTCAGAACAATATTCTAGGACCTGAGTGCAGCAGACTCTAAGCAAGTACTTGCTTCTGTAACAAACAAGTGACATTTGCCAGAGACCAATAGACTTTAGTAGGAAGATATACTTGCGATATTCAGGTCAATAGAATTAGGCGAACACGGCTTTATATTTCTTAACTTTTTAGTGCTAATATTACATTTTCGTCTCTTAAAAATACAGCGGAATAAGGACATTTTTAGTGTTATTTTGATTGCTGGCTTATTGTCAACACTTATTTGCTAATTTTTGGCTTCTGGTTCATTGCCTAATATTTCCTGGACAGAACTTATGCCGTCTACGCACACCTCGACATTCAATTTTCTCTTTCATTATCAGATGAAGTAATTTATATTTGGTGTTGCGAAGTATCTGTCACAGATAAGGACATTTTCCCTCACTAAATGCTGGCTATCAATTCTCTCTCAAGTCCAGCTCTTCAAAACACCTACGTGTTAATGACAATATCGGTCCACGGAATATGGAGTATTCTGCGGTGGAGCCACATTTCAAACGATCAGATTAACTTTAAGGTTCGAAGTCTCGACACCGCGTAATGTAAACCAAGCCTTTTACCATTCTCTTCCTTAAATTTTAAGTTTTAAATTAATATTATCATCGCAAAAGAGTGGTGTCATGTTAACACGCGGCTCTCCTTAGGTATCTGTATTCTGCACTTCACTTCCTTTTCGGGATAAAAGTAATATGATATTTAAATGTGTGTACGCGCTCTATTGGCTTTCTGTAAGCTGAAAGATAGCTCGATTATGCGGTTGTCGGCTGAAAACCATGAATTTGGTTTTGGCTACTTTGATATTCAGACCCATTTCTTCACACAGTAAAATTTCAAACTACTTATTTTTATGCCTAATTTTTATTGAATCAACTAATGCATATTTAAAGCAAAGCAAAGTCAGCCAAACAGAACACAAGCAATAATAAATTCTTGTTATTGTTTTGATTGCATAATTATTTTTTTACCGGTGCTGCCCACAATCACTCACGTTGGATAGCGAGTAGGTACCGAAACATATCATTGCCAGTTATGTCATACTCGTAGTGTGTGATCGATTAAATGCGGTAGGAAAACAACATTATAAAGGCCGCTAACATTTTTTTTCATGAATGAGTATAAAAAAAATGTTTGTCGATCGTAAATAATATGTTTTCATGGTGGACAAAAGTATATATTTTTTTTTATATATTAAGATAGATATAAGATAAGATTTATAAGATAGGAAGAATGTATTGATTTTAGTCGTATGGCAGGTCACCGAATAAGTTTATCTGCGTGAAATGTGCAATGAATAAAAGCAAAATGGCGTACTAGCTTGCATACAGTTTTTTTAATTCCATATATAGCTTTTCAACCACGGCGACTTAAATAGCTGTGTAGTATGATGGAACTTTTTCGTACCTCTGTCAAAATCACCATAGCCTTGCAACCTTCAAAAAACAAAAGAAAACATTAAAACAAAAAAAAATACATGTTTTTTTTCATAACTTTTTTTCCTACCTTTTCTGTGCTCAAATTTTATAATATTGCATTACTATACCGCAACTCTAATTAAAATTTAATTCGACATAGGTAATTTTGTCCCTAAAGGGTGGAAAAGAATTTTCTCCTGTTAAAACTTCCATTTTGTAAATCTCTTTTTTTCGGTAGTTTTGTATTAATTGATGGTTTTTGTTTAACGCTCTTATTATCTTTTTAAATCTGTTTTAACTATTAAAATTGTATTTTTGTTATAAAAGAAAAAAGATGAATCCAGGAGTCTCAAATGAGACCTAGGGTAGATACTCGTATTACAGAATAAAGAACAATTGAGCCAATTTTTTTGAGGCTATGTCAATGAACCAAAAATAGGTCTATATGATAGGCGTTCGATTTTTAAAATTATTGTGAGTCATATAGTTGATTTGATGCAATTTGTACTTTCTCAAAGTTCTATTGATGTGAAACGTAAACTTAGTTTCGTCATTCTCGGAGCAGAATCTATTCAGACTGGGGTATTTGACTGTCCATTTTTAGATGTATGTTTCAGCTATCTGCAGCTTCGATTCAAGGTCAAATTTTTCATTTCATTCGTCTTTTCTGCGAGTATACCCTGTATTCAGATGCTTTACATAATCTCATGGAAGATAATTAAATTTTGCTAAAGTCGTGGCTCCAAATCCCGGTGCGATCATTTCCGCCTTCACAACACAAACTTTTCTTTATGTTAAAGATGTCAAAAGTGTATTTGTGTTCATTTTGGGTGAGCTCAGATTCAATATATATAAAATATATATTAAAAAAAAAACAAAAATGTAGATAATAAATAAAAATAAATAACGCTCTTCCAAACATAGGTGTCAGTATAGCCGGCGGAGCTTGAAACATTCTCTACCAGTCAACCGGTCTCGTGCAATCCATAGCTGTAGAAATTTCATGTGATAATAATCATGTGACAACTCCCGAAAATGCAAACTTATCAATAAAATAATAATATTATGTGCCCGCGCCTATTTCCATAAGCGTGCATAGATTTTGTTTTTAAACGACCAAATACGATTGTTTTTTGTTTTATAACCATTCGTATCATTGATATCTATATGAGATAAAGTCCAAAACTCTAACTGATTGAATGACCGACTAACGCCGCCTACCCAGTGATTCCTAAACACGCACAATGTTTTTTCACACACATACCCCCGCGTCAGTTAGTTGTCAATTTAGTGGCCGACAGCCACCCTGAAAACGAGAGAAAGTTTAGTAACAAAGCATGTTTTATGAAACTAACAAGAAAAATGTGAACAATTACAGTAAATTTGAATTAAGCCTTCTAAAATATATCTGTAGGGTTGGGTGGGGTGAAAAGTGCCATCTATCAAATTTCTAACAAAGCAGAAATTTACAACTACGTAGGTCATCTCTATTGGAAGTCAAACGCTCTGCGATGTGTGTACAAGTTCAGTCAACGTATGAAACACGTAGCGGTTGTGAGTATGATTTGAATTTTTTTCGCCTCAAAAGTATTTTTTTCCTTTGAGTTCTTTTTTGGATGTTGAACATACGTATTGAGATAAGTCTTTGAAATAGGTATTAATTACTAGTTAGATTTGTTATGTCATTGTATATTTGAAATGCTCATTGCTTAAAATATTAACTGTTTGTATTTAATAATAAATGTGATATGTTTTTATGGACAGGTAGGGTCACCCCACATAAGTTCCATTGTCACTTTTCACCCCAGCACAAGCCTAGAATACGTTCATTATCTTCGAGTTCAAATGATGAAGAATATTTTTGCTTAATATGCTGCGAATCTTATTCAGAACGTGTATCTGGAGAAGATGCAATGCATGTCATGTAAAAGCCGGGCTCATGAGAAATGTATTTCACAAAGTTTATCAAGTAGTTTTGTTAATAAAAAATGAGATTCAAACGACGACTAAGTTCAACATTATTATTTTTTTATTAAAATTTTGTAGCTTACCTATCATTGTTTTTTCTATTAATAAAGTCCCTTAATTTTGTAAACAAATATATTGTGTATTAGGTAATTATCCTTGTTGGCATTTTCAACCCCGAACCCTGGAACTTTTCACCCCGTTGGTGGAGTAAAAAATTCCAGTCGACACGGGTCTACAAAATGTATAATATCTTTTTTGTGTTTGGAGTTGGAAAAATCTTTTTATGACAAGCATAGAGGGATAATACATTTCTGCATTAAAAGAAAATCAATTTTACTATTTATATTTTCATGTTATTGACTAAAAGTGAAAAATGGCACTTTTCTCCCCAACCTCCCCTATATAAATATGAAATAAAATAAATATATGTAAAGAAAATTATAATTTTCATTGATTTGGAACATATTCAAAATTTTACAAACAAATGACAAATATGACATCGGATGTCATATTCGTACAATTGTTGTTTATCAATAGTTATTTTATTTCAATTTATTAAATTCATTACTTTTAATGTCGTTTCTTTTCAGGTTTGTTTTGTTATTTTATTATTTGTAAACATTATATTAGTAGAACAATTAATTACCTATATCAATAAATATTTATTCTCTTTTCAGAGAAAGAAACAATAAACTGTATTGAATTTATTAACAAAATATCTTATAACAATAAACTGTATTGAATTTATTAACAAAATATCTTATATATAATAATTATATCTATCTATATGTAGAATATCTATTCTTACTATATTTGTGTGGTCAAGAACTTTAGGTACCTACAGCCAGCGTTTGTGAAGTGGTTTTTAAGTGACTTTAATACCGTTTCGTTTGGGTTCGATCCCAGGTGCCGATCATCTTCCTCTTTAACGACACAAGCTTCAAGTAGCTTACTGTGAAAGTGTCAGAGTCATAATATGTATGCAGTTTGAGTGCACACAGATTAAAAAATATTATTGCGTCACTTGGTGATGGGTAACCCCTAGTATTTGTATGGACTATATTATAAAATGTTAATTATGCACTAACTGTTAAAGATTTATTATTCCGCATTGCTCACAAGGTCAAGGGTGCTACCTATCCGCTAGTTTATTTGATCATATCTCTAATTATACGGCTTATGTAATAATCCAAGTTGATTAAATAAAATAAATGATAAAGTTTTTTTTGGAATAGAGATACTATACACATACGCATGTCCAAATTTGTATCAAGCCCACTCATTTGAATATTTCTGATAATAGATTTGTTAATTTGTTTTAAAACACCTTTCATTTTTAGCATGTAGCTTTTGAATAAAAATTAAACAAGTCTTTTTTATAGGAATATCCATTGTATAGGTTTGTATAGGTATATCCATTTGTATAGGTATATCCATTTTTTCATCTTAATTTCAATGTACCTATTCAAAAGAAATGTGTCTCATATGCCAACGTTGTTTTCCCTTTTTGGTGACACTTCCTCTTTTTGTCACGTTCATCCTTGTTCTTTTTGGGTTTTTTACATTCCATTACAAGTTTTATTTTTTTTTTTCGTCGTTTTCCTCAAGTCTGAGGGTCCTTAACAATCTCCCTCCAGCCGTCCCTGGATGACGTTGTTCGGACTGCTTTTGCATCAATCACCCTACATCTGACTCACTGGCGGGTTTATCCAGCGAGTTTTGCCTTGCGAAATATCCCTGAAAAATCACTACCAAAATTATTTGCACATACTTTACTCCGACAGGTACGCAAATTATCTAAACTTCATCTTGGCATTATTGAAATTTCAAATAAATTTTTATTTTTAAAAAAAATGTTCAGATATATATCGCATTATTGTGTGATCAGGTTGAAATAATCTTCTAATGAAAAGAAAATCTTCCTTTTTTAGTTAACCGGTTAAGGTGTATTTATTATGCTTTAGAAAAACTCTGACCCAACCGGAAATCGAACCCGGGACCTCGTGATCTGATGTCCACGCCTATACCAGTAGACCACCGACGTCAGTAATGTCCCTCAAATTTCGAAAATCATTCAAGTCATTTTGTTCTATTTTGAAGATACGAAACACAAAGTCAGAATTTGTTTCTCATTTCTTGGATACTTAAACACTTCTATTGGCCATACAACTTCTGCAGAGTTTTGGCCGCCTGATAAATGTTTTTCTTAGCCGTCCTGTCCTGCGCAAGGCTCCAATTAATCTCTAACACCCAGCACTTCCAGGTCCCGAGAATTGTCCATCAGACGCTGTCATGATCTTCCTGGTGTTCTTGTGCCAATGGGCTTGCTTTCTAAAAAAAATGTTTTTAGTGCACCTCTCTATCATACGCGATCCATACCAGTCTTCTCGTTCGGACGTCACTGCATGGTGATCAATAATTGTCCTGTGAGTGCACGTATTTCCGCATTGCTTCTCAGCGTCCAGTTACCAGCCACAATTCCCGGCCTAGGTCCCAAAATTTGTCTCACCCAGCTGTTCCCAAATGTCAGCGCAAAAGTTCTTAATTTTTGGTTGATCTGTTTGGATTTGAGTAGAGACAGATTTCCTATAGATACTGATGGACAAATACTCCATTCATCAAACCACTGTTTCCCACGTATAGTGTCGTTCTTGATACAGTGGAGGAGTATAATAATTATTATCCTCTATAAATCCGCCAAATAAACTCTTACAATAATGTAAGTAAATTGGTTTAACATTTGGTTGAATTGGTGATGACGAGGCCTTCGTAATACAGTAGCCTTGGATTGAAACAAAACACTTAACAACCTTCCACATTATCGCGACCTTGAAGCTCAATGCTCCCAATAAAAACCTTCAGTCTTGGTATGCTGCAATAAAAACTGTTCCACTTGAGTGAGCAATCCAGAGTCGAAAGGATATATTTGCTTAGCTTCATAGCATGAGTTTACACCAGTTAAATTATAGGATGTACATATGTCTGGAATGTCAAAGCCTTATTCTAGACCTCCATTTGCCTGAATTTTCTTAAAACTCTGAGTGATTATTGAATTTCTAAAAATTCAAAGCTTAGTACATTGAAGTGGTTGATATCTGGCGATTACGACGTCGGCTCTTGTACATACTGTTTCGTGCGGAGATCGTGGGTTCGATCCCAGGTGCCGATCTTGTTCTTCTTTTACGACACATGCTCTAAGTAGCTTACATTTTACCAAATTTTTGGAATATTTACCGATTATTATTGACGTTTTTTAAGGTTTTAACCCGACTATGTGAAATAAAAAAATAAAACTCCATATTTTATATAAAACGTATATTTAGATTTTTTTGTTGTTTTTTATTTTCTCATTTTCAATTGCATAATTTACATTATAGCTTGTTTTTACAAAATAATTATACGATATGACATGCATTCTAATGAAAATAGAAAGAAGAAGGAATCTAATAGAAGACTGATAAAAAACATTAAGAGAAATAAATAATATATGAAAAAAATATATATAAGTAGGATTAAAAAGTAATATTAGAATGTTTAAAAAAAGAAAATAGAACAAGTTCTTTTTTAGTAGGAGATCATTTTGAAAGATAAAATATATAATATACACACATAAATAGTAATTAGAAATAAATACATATAAATAATATACAAAAATAACAAAGGATCAGTCAAATGCAAAACAAATCGTTAGCACTTTTGGTAAATAGAGTCTTGTCCAGTAAATGTTTATAAGGCCCACATAATAAATTATCATAAAAACATTTTTTTCCTCGTCGATTATTTTAATTTCGTGACAAATGTATCACGTTTTATGGCCTTGACTGCTGCTTTATCAGGATTTCATTTTTTTATTGTTTTTGCTAGTTTAAAATCGCTAAATGTTTATTTGGCAATGTGTTTTATCGTGCTTAACACAAAATATACAAAATATTCGTTGAGATCCTTAAATATCTATCCAGATGTTTCTGTATTCTATCTCAATTCTATTAGATAACTCACTCAAATTTCAAACACTCAGAATCTAGACTCAATTAGTTAAAAGTGCATAGGTTTTGTTATACAGAAAAAAATAATTAGGTACAATAGATGAGCAAATATCACTGTTGGCAAATTGGATTTTTTTTCACCAGTGACCATGGGCGTAACTTGGTCCATAAGAGTAATGGTCAGCAGCATGGGCGGCATGCAAAGCAGCGGAATGAGCCGATAAATGGGAGGCTCTGGCGTGAGCCACTTCGGGAGTATCCTTTACGTACTTTCCATCATGAGTAAGTTCGATGTGAGCGATAGGTCCATGCCATTTTGGTTGCTCATGAGCTGGGGCCCATCCATGAGCAGCTGGGGCGTAGATAGGAGCTGGGGCCCATCCATGAACAGGGGCAGGTTCCCATCCGTGAGCAGGTGCAGGGGCCCAACCGTGAGAAGAGTGAGCAACAGCCGCTTTAGCCTTGGCGTGAGCTGCGAAGTGTTCAGCTTTGAGGTGGGCTACTTCTGCGGTGTCAATTACTTGTCCATCATGGGCTAAGGGTGCTGGCTCGACGTGGTGGATCGGGGCGTGGTGTGGAGCCCATGCCACGGGGTGTGGAGCCCACACTGAGGCAGAAGCAGCGGCGGCGAAGCATAAGATAACAGCGAAGCACTGAAATAAAAAGAAATGATTCAATCATTAAGACATATGTCAAGACAGCAATCAATGGTAACATAACAGTGTAATGTGTAGCTGTTCTGACATACCTAATTATATTGTGAGTGCAATGTTATTTATAAAATGGTAATTGTTATCAGACGTGTGGCAATATTAGCTGTGAAGTAATTGGTATGCAAGAAAAACGTGGTCTGGCTATTGAAATAATTCCCAAGTAGCTGCCTATTAATAGACGTAGACATATTTTATGCTACCTTAACAAAATAATGTTCGCATAACCTGATCCACATTTTATCTAAAGCCTGATCTAAACTTACTCTTATTTTTTGCTGCAAATATTTCGATGCACGATTATTATTAATTGATTTCCTATGGGTTTAATTAGAATTTGAACTACTAAGGGCTTAAGGTCTACCTTTACAACTGTTTCTTTAGCTGATCAAATATGTTGACTCGTCGTGGATATATATATTCAACTTCATCATTTTCGAATTTGACAATCCAAAAACCAGCATAACTAAATATAAAAGTAGTTAGTTTATAAATATACTGAGATCTTAACTCTTAAAACGGCACAATAATTATATCTATGCAAAAAATATGCAAAAAATGTTAATCATTCTGAAAATAGGTAATATTAAAATTTTCAAGCTATGTATTGTACAAAATATGAATGTATTATTTTTAAATGACCAAATATTGTTTTTATTGAGTTTGGTGAAATTTTTATTACGTCACAAAGAATTTTAATTAACTGTAAAAGTAGTAATTTCTCCACTGTCAATGCACGGCTACTCGATGCAATTAACGCGGAAGTTATGAAACTATAGCACGTTTAGGATATCTCAATAAATTAAATAATATCGCCTTTAAAAGCTATAAAACTGGTTTTGTTTATAAATTGACATTCGTTTCTTTACCGTTGAGGAATTTTTCATCGTAGTGTTAATTAGAAAATGTTTAATTCGAATTAATTCAATGTTTTATGCATTTATCCGATACTTATACATCTGTATGAAATATTATGAATTATGTATACAGTATCAACCCAACTTGAAAATACAGAACATGAACAAGGAATAATATAAAAACAAAAAAAGGGTTTCTTCTTCCCGATTCACATCCTATCTTATTTAATAATTGAAAAGTTCGTCCGTAACTGGATTTTCGTTGAAATAATCTTAACTACACGTGAATTATTTTTCATGCATATGACAAAACTGATAAATTCTATTAATTTATAACTAGCTTTCCCTACAGACGTTGTCCTGTGGTTCTAACCCGAGGCGGCCCGTTCATAATATGTACATAATGTGCACTGCGCCCCCATAAAAAATACATAAGTCATTCGATTGAGTTTAGCTAATATTTTTTCAAAACATCCATATTTCATTCGTATTCAAAACTCGTGGGGTCTAAAGGGAGTTTGGATTGGATTTTGGATTCAAAACTCAGGCGGCAACAACGCGATAATATAATATGCGCGCGCAGATATTCATCCTCTATGTGCCCGATGTTGACTTTGTATGAAAATTGGAGTAAGTGGGATGGGCTACTGTAAGAGCGGCAATTACGTTTGCAAGAATGAGAGAGAACTACCATCATAATAATTTTGTTGTTATGGCGTCGCAGGAAATCGGTTCCATACAAACTTTAATATACCTACTATCCATTTTTCAACTTTTTATTAGTTTTTCTGTTATCCGGAGAAGAGAAGAGTCCAAAAAATCAAACATCAGTAGAATCTGTTCAATCGATCTCGAGTTATAAGTGTTCGCACTAACCCGACTTTCTTTTATATTAGAGATATTAGCCCGAAACGCGATATTTGATATTAGACGATATCTTTGGGAAATATCCTATTTCAATAAATAAACATCTGATTTTAATATACGGTGATGAAAAAAATGTGAACAAATGAAAGAGTGAACCTGTCCCGACCGATGTCTGTCAGCCAATCCAGTTAAACCAACTACACTACATACAACTGTTTCTACGCAAATAAAATAAATATCAAAATTGGCTTTAATTGTCAATGCGGTAAAGAAAATTTAGAACCCTGCAAGGAACAATATACTGTTGTGTGACAATTTGAAATTCGCTACAAGAAGTTTCACGTATTCTGAAGAAATTCATACAATGAAAGTGAGCTTAAAGTACCAAATTATTAGAGCACATTTTCGCAAAAAACGTGGGAGATTTTTCAAAATTATGATATCGCAAGAAACAATACCTACTGAAATAGAATAATAGAAGAATTGGGGAGCTTACCTTCATTTCGTATAAAGATACTGTGAAAATATTTAAATGAGAATAAAAACTGAACTGGAAGACGCTACTTGTGTTTACAAGAACTCGCCTGTGTTTTGCTCTGTTAGCCTATTCACTGTGAAAACTGCTAAATGCAACATAGCTTATGGGATTAATAGCCCCAAGATATATAGTTGGAGCCCCACCATGAGAATGCAAGAGGGGTACCTACCTCATGAATATTGTTTCATTGCTTATGTGGTCTGAAATGAAACCAATACACGAAAGTGAGTACCGGGAGAGAGAGACAGATGGCGCGCAGGGCTGCCAAGCATTTCTTAAAAACAAGAAAATACGTGGTAGAAGAAAATTCAGAAACAATTACTACTAATAATTGTTATCATTACAATAAATATACCGTTTATTTTCGATAAGTAATAAAAAAAACGTACAGTAAAAACATTCAAAAAGTTTTACAAAAGTATACACAGGTATACTAGACAAAATAATATCGAAAATCCCACAAGTTACGGGTAACACATAAAAATAAACATCGCTGTCAAAGTGAATAAATTAACAAATGATATAATATAATATAATGTTCAAATAAGAAATTGTCAAAAATATAAATGGTCAAAAGAAAAAATATACAGGTACTTATATAAACTAACTCAAAAGGCAATAGTAAAAGGTAGGTAATAGAAGATTGGAGAAAAGTGAAAATGACCAAACTCTACAATAAAAAAATAAGAAAAGGATCAATATAAATAAAGGAGTCCGTTCGTATATATGTATGTATGTATGTAACGTCCTTTATAGACGGCTAAACTAGGGATACCAGAAGTAAAGTAATACCCTCTATAGCGAGTCATAATACCAGTGGACGTTTAAGGCTATGAATATTTGGAAAATGTTATTTATCGATAAAAATATTAGATTTTTTCATAAAATTTTCATCCTGCCATTTTGTCAGAATCAGGTATCTTGAAACTGTATGTAAATATAATATAAAAATGAAATAAATGAATTAAATGAAAAAAAATAACATTCCAAAACTACAAACACAGACACAAAACAAAAAAAAACATCAGAAAAATTAAATAAGAATAAAATAATTATTAGAATATAGATAGACCCTAGACCCCAGGGCATTTAGAAGTTTCCAGAAAGAGAAGACAAATCATAAGAAATGCATCGAGCATTTCAAATTCAATACACTTACAGACTCTACAAGAGACGCAGAAAGTATTTATAGCAGGCTGAAAATATCCTTAAAAATTGTATGAGAGTTGGGATTTTAAATCTTCAAATTACAGGGGCCGCAAACTGCCTCTCTGCATACAAGAAAACATCCTTTTAATCTGTCGAAACAAAATCATATTTTTTGAAGAAGAAAAACTAACAACTAATGACTCTAACAATTCATTACTAATGTTCGATTTTTAAATGGAACAAACCACTACGGGCTTACGACCGTCTTCTACTGTTATTTCGAAGGCTGGCTTAGTGTGATCACTTTACGTTAACAACGTTCGCCATTAGGTGGTAATGTTTGTCTCCGAAACTCCTAATCATGAGAATTCTCAACATGTTCAACATGTCGAAAAATCTCATGTATGCAACAAGTAGAAATTTAATAATAAATGAAAAATAGAGATAAAAGTTGGAAATTATTGAGAACAAAAGAGCAACCAAATTTAAAGACTGCGACTGCTGTCATGTATTTGGCGCCAGGATAATTATTATGACTATAGGTATCCATTTTTGTTAATGTCTCATATTTATTGCGTATTGGCTTTGTTGGTGCACAACGTTCTAATTATGTCTAGATTCTTGTGACCTTTTTTGAGGACTAGATCTTAAAGAAAAACTAACAACTAATGACTCTAACAATTCATTAGTAATGTTCGATTTTTAAACTTGAAGAACTTCTTTCATTGCCCTCATTATCAGAAGTCATCTCTATAACATAAAAGAAGGTCGAGTTAGTGCGAACACTTACAACTCGAGATCTGTTGAACAGATTTTTATGATGCTTGGTTTAATGGATTCTTTCTACACTCCGGATAATAGAATAACTATTAAAACATCGAAAAAGAGATAAAAAATATAATTGTATACTTATTATGGAACGTATTTCCTGTTAACAACGCCTTTTGTGAAAAATTCCAAAACAACACAATTTTTATTTACTCGAGTTTCAAAACATTGGCACGCAGATTTTTGATAGAATTTCTTTCAAGCTTTCAGAAATATATTTTAGCATTCAAACATATTATTTTAAACATAGTTTTGTATAAATTACAAATTCGAAATCAATATTCATAGTAAGGACTACTGCAGGACGTCTGTTGGGAATGCTAGTTAATGATAAAACGAGGTGATAAAAACCGTAAATGTGATGTATATTGAAAACTTATTGATGTAATTGGTAAATAAATATATTATCTTTTTTATGCAGTTGTAATAAGTTACATAAGAAATTCCAAGAACACATAAAAAATAAAATTTTATTTGAGAAGGTTAGTCGGTATAAAAAATATGAACTCCGTACGAGGTGGATGGCAAGTGGCAACCCTAACTCATTCATAAGATTTTCGTAATTTTCTCAATAAACATAACAACAATATGTAACGTAAAACTGAACTAATTGCTGCGTTCCTTAAACTGTACCTATCTAAGCGTATTATTCTAGAACAAAACGTTTTTTTTGATAAATATTTTCGAGTATTGTTAGTTACTTCTTATGGTGGAATTTTCTCTATTGTCAATCCTATCAAGTCGATTTATTTACACAGGTTTTGCTCAAAAAAATTTATATTTCTCAAAATAAACAAGATCAGCTGACTGTTATTTATTATCAATGACATTAGGTATTTCTATTTCATTGGCATTTCTGACACGTTTGTATAGTAAACGAATGTTTTTATTATATTTCAAATAATGATGTTTCTATTAATCTATTACATAAACACTGATCTGTTTTTAGATGCATGACTGTGAAATCCTGTTAAATTTTAACCAGATTTATTTTTATAAAAGGATAATGTGTTAATAATAATGAAATAATGTGCATTTTAATGGCTGACTTTAGCGTCACGTGCCATTCCAGTTTCGTCCATTTTGAGTAAAGGTGTAATATGTTCAAAAAATAACTGCATACATTGCTCATTATAAATATGCCAGTGTCACTTTAACGTAAACCCTTTTGATGGTTATGATTTTTGGAAGTAACAAATTTCCACTATATTGATAAAAGTTGGAGAACCATTTGTTCGAAGTATGCATTACCTAAAGTTTACATTTATTTGAGCATGATACCTGTATTTGGTATTATTTAAGATTCGTATCATATTAGATTTAACGTAAGCATACAGAGTATATTTCTTAACCGTATCCATCGTATTGATGATAAAAAAAAAACTATTGTCATTTTTTGTTTTAATTTATCAATCACTAAAATATTTTTTTTTTTTTAATAAATGAATCTGTGCTCACTCAAAGTGAACACAAATACACTCTTTAACTCTTTCACAGTAAGCTACTGAAAGCTTGTGTCGTGAAAGAGGAAGATGGTCGGCACCTGGGATCGAACCACGACGTCCGCACCAAACAATATTAATCGGCGTTCTAATATAAACTACCACTCTCATAAATTACGTCCAATACAGAAATGTCTGGATGAGGGAGGCCAACACATTCAGCAGTGGATGTTTTTTCTTATTAATTTGCCACTCCTATCAAAGCTGATAGTCATCATATTTTCCTAGGCCTGTCTACTTTCTTATTAAAACTACAAAATCCGATAGATAATAATCACATTCACAGATTTTTTTTGCCAAGAGGCTCTTCACGCCTAAACCTCGTCTGCAGTTTTTTGTACTTCCAAGATTCGATCGCAAATTAGAATATTTCTCAATAATTGGACGATGTGGGAAATCGACTTTGTTCCCTGTTGATGATTTCTCCAATTCATCAGCAGCACCGACATGTTTTAATTATTATTTTGCATCTTGAAGCTAGTTCCAGATCACTATTGCACAAGAGTCTCAGAATGTTATAGTTTTCATTCAAATATGGATCCTATTACAGTTTATCTTAAGGCCAAAAGATTTTCTAGAGGTGACATTTTATTGATTTTTTTTAAATAAAAAAACACTTATTGTGGCATAACTATAATAGTTAGACGTATGCTGTCGCGATACTTTTTGTAAATAATGATGTCTTCTACAAAATTGAAGTACATTGTTTTATTCTATCATCATTAGTTTTCACAGCGTTCACTAAGGAAAGGGACCAGCGATAACTATGACAGCCTGCATTCTTGGGTAGACCGCAAGGTGAGGACCAAGTCTGCAGTGAAGAATGAGGGGTTTTAGCCGGTGGGACTCCGGCACTACCTATCCAGAGGTGTCCATAATGGATTTCCCCTCATTAATTACATTATTGAAGTTTTCGTAGGTTACCCAATTTTTTTGGAAATTAAATATAGCCTATGTTCACCGCCGATTTGTAGCTTCCCAAAAGTGAAAAAAAAATTCAAATCGGTTCAGTAGTTTTGGAGCCTATTCGATGCAAACAAACAAACAAACAAACAAAAAATCAAATCTTTCCTCTTTATATATTAGTATAGATAATTATTAGAAATATATATTGTGTTTACAATATTTCAAAAATAAGACCTTAAAAATGGGACTTTATAGATATTCGTATTGACACTAACTTCATTTATAAATTTAAAAAAAAAGGTCGGCATAGCTGTATACTCCCTGTATACTACTTACGAGTTCTTATAAATATTTCGTTTAATTATCTATCAGTTTAAATTATTTAACGGTTGCTAAATATCGCAAATAATTCAGTTTGTACGAAAACATCAATCTTTATATTGTGCATGAATTGATTTTAACATCCCAGTTTGTACCGAATACAGACTAGCAACATGTGCGATTAGCCAAGTACTCGACTGTGTCATTCATTACCAATATAATTATTCATCATTGCCAAATTGATTTTATATATTTTAATGACTCATTTGTTTTGTTGCGATTTAAAATGTCCCAACTTTTTTCGTTTCTTAATCTGAACCGCCTTTTCCAGAATATGGTCTACATTAATGGTGTTCAGGCATTTTCACCATAACATCAGATCTGCAGGCTTACTCTCGACACTCGATTCGAACCCAATTCCAATTTCAATCACAATCTCGATTCCAGTTTCAAAACCGTACTCTTGAACCAAATTCCGTGCGATTGGAATCGGATTTGAGATTGGCGTTCCAAGCCGTGAAAACGTTTTCGTTTCAAGTTTGTTATTGCAATATGAAAATATTTTCGCTGTAAATTAGGAATTGATAATTGCTGTTATGTCGCGTTATTCTCAAACAAACTGTAAGGAAGTAAATCTGACATCCGTGAGTGGTATACTTTTTTTTTAAACATAAAATAAGTCGAATTTGATTTACCAATAACTGTCCTACTTAACAAATATAATAAATTGACGTTGCTTTAATATTTAAGGATTTCTTTTCTTTAAATGGAAACACTCGTTTATATTTCAAATAAACATTTTGACGTTTCTGTATTAGAGTGTGCGTTGTTTGTTTACTTATATTTTATTATAATTATTAAAATGCTAGCATTATTTTATTTGCTGATTTATCAAAATAAATCTTAGGTATATATTTTTTTAATTTGTTGAAAGAGCGAGAGCGTCTCACATTAATGGAAGAAAAACGGGTGGAAGCAGAACGCTTAACAGCAATAATTCCGTTTAAAGAAGCTGCAGAAAAAATGGGGCAGTGTGCCGAATTTTAATCGCAACTAACTATTGCTGCCATTCGTTCAGGCTCTGCTGAAGCGGCAGCATCCTTGAGGGAAATTGCAAAGGCAATATCCAACAGAAAATAGTTTTTTTTTTATTTTGTATTTTTTATAATTTAATTATCAAGTATAAAATTTAATAATAGTCAATAAAATTATTATGTATTACATTATATTACAATTTTGTTATTTTTACAAACCTTGACATTTACATATACCTACTATTATATACCTACATGAAACGTATAACAGAATTCACAATAAAGAAGCTTTTTATAATAAAATGGTTATTTCTTAAGCTCTCTTAAATTATTCATATTCGCCTATGATGTGAATTCCACAGCTGATGAACTAACTCATGTCTGGCTTCAGTCATGAGCTGCCGAAAGAACTGTTGGTTCTGTGGGTATGGTTATATTATCATTTTCATGTCTTCCAATGGTAATGATGTCGAGTTGCATGTTTTGCACACAGATATCACTTCGTCTTTAAGGTTTTGTCATATGAGGTTCCAAAATCCCGCACAACTCTTCAAACATCTCTTTTGATATTCGCTGTAATTTGCTATACATAAATTCCCCACTACTCATGCTAAACGCATTTTGCGAATATCTTGCTATTTTACGCAAGTTATTTCGTTGACGCATATCACCTTGACGCGCGTTTTCCAAAATGTTAAAAAATAATGCAAGACGAGCCATTTTTTAAAATAATATAATTAAAATACGTCTTCTCGATTTCAAAAAAGTTACTTTCTTGCGATCTTGTAAATAATGACAGTTAGACGATTCCAACACAATCCCGTGGAATCGAGTAATTGTCAAAACGACGTCAAGAGTACCAATTTTCAAATTTTACACGATTTCACATGTTCTTCAAATCACCACTCGATTTGAATCCAATCGTGCGCTAGCGTCGCATTTCAAGAGTACTATTTTGGGATTTTACGATTTTAGGATTGGAATTGAGTTTCAAGAGTAACCGTGCTGGAATGCCATAGAACTTTTCAAAGAAGTCCTTGGAGATCGGAACGAATAGCAATATCCTATTTTTTATACTTTTCTCTGTTATTAAGTAGGTAATAATATTGATATCCAATGAAGTGGTATTGTCCTAATTCTTCTTCTTTGTGTGTCGTATCAGGGCACCCCGGTTATTGGCGATTACTTCGGCGAAAGCTACTCTGTCTTGCGCTATCCGAAACAACTCTCGCACGCCGCTTATTCCGGTCCAGTCTCGAAGATTTCGCAGTCAAGACCTCTTCTGCCTTCTTCCAACCCCTTTGCTCAACTTAACAACAACCTAAAAAATATGTTTCATTCAGTTGAAATTTTCGTTGCAAATATAATAGAAAGTGATGTATAATAATATTATGTTTTCGATGCTTCGTAAATAATATATTGGTTCAAACAAAATAACATTTTTTCGATGAAAGAAATTTTCTGATAATCATCCTTTATTGTCATCATTAAAATAAATGCAGTATAATTTTTATGTTTCCGTGAGGAGAAAGGAAACTGAAAGTTGGTAAATCACATCCCGTTCGGACAAACTCTCACTCTCTAGCGGCTGATAAACCTGCTCTATATTCTCGGCGGTGCCTTACTTTGGTACTGATTTACCGTTACAATCACAGAAAGTACAACCATATCATACTAGCCTTACCACCTCACGAAACATTTTAATTTTGAAGTTCTGTTGGTGCGATTTGCGTTTTTAATTAATAGTGAGCGTTTGCGATTATTGTAAACCATTGTACATAAACTCGCAACGCTAATTCGCCATAAATAATCTCTTCTATAATAAAATTGGTGTAGAATCATGCTTTGCTGATCAGGCCTGGGGGGTCTTGCAGCTGGAGTCCCTTCTTAGATGGTGCAATGGAGCTCTTGTTGTCTCCCTATGCTCCTAAATGGTGTTAAAAGAGAAAAGGATTGAATCTCAATTGACACATTTGAAAGTAGTCTAGACAAAGCACATTTTCAACATTATTCACAATAGAGATCTACTTGGGTTGGCCACAAAATTGTCACCTGACTAATTTGCTGACAGGAGGCTGAAAAGTCCCTTTACACATTTTCGGCATATCCTATTTTTTACCCATCACGCCATGTCCCGTAAGGAGTAGGCAAAGATAACAAACTTCCACTCCTTTCTATCCAAACTCATTTCGTTCAGTTCTTCCACCGACATACCATTTCTCATACAATCTCACCTATTTCTCTTACTTCTGATCTGGCCTTCCTTGAAGACGGAATCGATGTGTTCGATCCACGTGATTTTCGGTTGCATCTACGTCCTTCTCACACATTTCCTTTCAGCCTTATAAATTGTCTTTGTCATTCTGTTTGCACCCATTCTTTCCACATGCCAATTTTTTATCCCGATAGATTCAATTTCATTTATTTATTGAAAATTACTTAAGCAAAAAATACATCATCAAATACAAACACAGAATCTGCGCAACATTTTATGACAAAGATAGAATTCAGCTTTGGGCAGTGCAGCTGACACGCAGGTAGGTACTATGTGCATTTGGTTTGCAGGCACTCGTTCTACCGGTTACCTCTGTCCTACCTACATATTCTAACATAAACCTACTGTTCGTGATGTACCTACATATCTTTCATTTGATATCTTTACAAATATGTTAGTATACTTGTTATGTCACTCCACATCTAGCATCTGCAATGTTAATACTCTAGAGCAGTTTTCATTCAAGGTAATGAATCAGGTATTTAATATTCTTCTTGTAACACTCTTCAGACGTTTGTTGATTGTATAGCTTTACCTTCCTGCTTTGGTCCGTTATGTAGCCCAAAACATAGCTTATCAATACTGAGGGTCGTGGCCATACTCTTCTTCGAATTGTTGCTCCGCACGATGTCATCTCTGCTGTCAAATATGTTTGCTATTGTATACGGCTCTATATAAAGCAGCATCAGCAGAATTTGTCTCGGAGAATGTCTTCTTCTTGTCGTGTCATACTGTGCGCGTATAGAATATGTAATTCTACTTTAAAAACATTATAAAATAAAATGTCAAGGTGTAAAAAGTTAAAAAAACAAAGGGTCAAAACAATAAAAACGAAAAGACAAGGTAAGTAGGGCAGCCATTTGCCAGCCTACAGGTGGAGATTTTCCTTTGCCCATTGTACGGCCACATCATTTGCCATAACCAGATCTTGCTGTGTCACCCGACAACCCAGGAGTGGGCACGAAAAACAATGGTCCAGGTCCTGTGTCTCTCCGCATGCGCACCTCGAGTCATCCTCATCGCCCCACCGGTGGAGGTTTGTCAATGTTCGTGCGCATCCTGATCGAGCACGGTTTATGGTTCGCCATATAGGCCATCCATGGCAGGCTCCGGCCGCCAGACGTTCACTGGGTGGTAACAGCTGAATGTCAATACAAGACTCTTTCTTTTTTATTTAGAAATGCAGAGAGTGGTGAAGGGCAGGGACGCTTTTTTTTAATATAGTATTCTCTCATTGCCAGGGTGTTTATCCAGTCATAAAATTGAAAATATTACTGATGCGTTTCCAATAATACTAGTAATCGACCAGTGCTCGAAATTCGACCATAACTTATTTTAGTTACGAGTATCCAATCCAAATCCAAACTCCCTTTAGACCCCACTTAGGGGCATAGGGAGGCAACAAGAGCTCTCCATTGCGCTCGATCTTGCGCAACGGTGATGACCTCCTCCCACACCATGTCCATGTCCCTCAGCTCTGCTTCGAAGGAGCGGAACACAGTGTGAGAGGGTCTTCCTCGTCTTCGGGACCCTGATGGGAGGAAGAACAGCGCTCTCCTCGGCCAACTGTCATTCGGCATCCTTAACACATGTCCCAGCCAAGTCCATCTCCTCCCCACAATGGTGGAGGTGATGGGCTCACGCTGGGTGCGCCGGCGTATAGCGTCGTTCGTGATGCGGTGGTACCATCTTACGCCCAGAATTCTCCTTAGGCACTTCATCTCAAAGGCTGAGACTTTTTGTGCCTGGGCCTTGGTCAGATGCCAGGACTCACACCCATAAAGGAGAATGGGCAACACACACGCATCAAACAGTTTACATTTCGTCTCGACGCTAAACGCCGACGCTTTCCATATCTTGGTCATGTTGTTGAAGGCGCCACTTGCCATACCGATACGAATCGGGAGCTCAGCCCCGAGGTCACCAGCGGTGGTAATGGTTGCTCCCAGGTACTTAAATTTATCCACCCGGGAGACCTGGTGACCATCGATGGTTATCGGTTGCTGTTTATCGGGGCAGGCATTATTCGCCATGAGCTCCGTCTTACTGGCATTGACTCGAAGGCCGAGGCGTGCTGTTTCGTTGCAGAGTCTTGAAACACTGCGCTGTAATTCCTCCACTGTCGTACTGAACAACGCTAGGTCGTCCGCGTACTCCAGATCGCACAGTTCGCCCATTAGACCATCTCTCTGTGTTATCGGTATACCTCTTGCTCCTTGCATGGACTTTCTCAACAGGAAATCCATGACTATTATAAATATAAAGGGAGCTAGTACGCAGCCCTGTCTGACTCCCGTGGTGATCCTAAAAGCTTCAGTAGGACCACCTGGCGTTTTCACGCTACACTCAGAGTCTTCATACAGGGACTGCACCATTTTAACTATTTTCGGAGGTATACCATACAGAGCAAGTATTTTCCATATTGATGGTCTATGTGGGCTGTCGAAGGCCTTTTCAAAATCTATAAAGCAACAAGCGACTGGAGAGTTAAACTCCTTGCACTGCTGAAAGATGCACCTGGCACAGAAAATTGGGTCCGTGCAGGACCTTCCAGGTACAAAGCCGCATTGTTGCTCTCTCAGGACAGCCATGACAGTTACGAGTATAAGTTTCAAAATTATTAAGGTTCCATTTTCAAAGACTGAGTGAGCGCTATTTAAAAAAAAAAAAAATTAAAAAACAATGACATGGATCCTACGTCAGATTTGAAATGTTTGATATGTAGGTACAAAGTTTTTTTCTATTATTATTAAAGGCAAACAATATTAATCTATTCTCAATTTATATCCCGCCATTTCCAGCTCCCCTTCTGTTTAAATATACCACCTTCACAAAGCTTTCTGCGCCCATTATGAGGCGCTTTTCATTTTACATTTGTTTCTATGAAGTTGATGATCTTTATAATTATGATCTTTGATGATAATTATGATCTTCGATGATCTTTATAATAAGTGTAAGAATTCTCATGATTAGGAGTTTCTGAGAAAAACATTACCACCTAATGGCGAACGTTGTTAACATAAAATGATCACACTAAGCCAGCCTTCGAAATGACAGTAGAAGACGGTCGTAAGCCCGTAGTGGTTTGTTCCATTTAAAAATCGAACATTAGTAATGAATTGTTAGAGTCATTAGTTGTTGTTTTTTCTTTATAATTAGTCTGGAGAAGTGTGTGTGAGTAACAAATACATAACATTTGTAATATTTTTTCATTGATTTATTCTATTTTTTATGCAAAATTAAAAAAAAACATTAGCATTCGCCACTCCTTCTCAATATAAACTATAAGTGTGCGAAATTTCATACTCCTCCGATTTTCGTAAAAATAGTCACAAAGTTTTAGCTTCACGTATAATATATAGATAGGGTATGTCTGTGTACTTTCAAGCAACAGAACTGGGAGGCGGCGTTAGTTGGTCTTTCAATAATTGAATCAGTTTGTGTTTTAGGCTATCTCTTTAAAGATATATAGGAAGGCAGCTATCAACTAACTGCAGACTCTTGTTATTTTTACATATCGTATGAAAATGGACTAATTGCTAGCACCCTCGGCTGTAGTAGCTATTATTAGCCAAGTAAGTACTGACTGGTCCGCAATTGAATATGAAACCGATCGGCCTGCCCGATTGTGCGGTGTGGGTGTAAGTGGTCAGGTCAGGTAGGTACTTGCTCAGACAGTAATAGACTGTAGTTCTATTTCCTGTTCCAATAATTAGAAATTACCTGAACTGAAAGTTATTGTGTTGTTAATTATTACTTCACGTAATATTAAATACGAGAAATTATAGTTGTGTTTTCTGAAAAATAAATCATAGTATGTAATAGGTATCTTTATATTTATTTATCTCCCACTCGGGTTTATTAAAAATGTTACACTTCACAATACATCTTATTATAATAATGGAGAGCTATTTTTTCCGATGTCATCGTATCACGCCTAATGCGGTGTTCACACGAGGCGAATATCGCCAGGACACCAAAATATCGCCAGCAAATTGAACCGTGTGAACAGATTGTCGATAAAAATGGTTGAAAGCGATATCGCCTCAAGTTGAACGCCTTTCAACTTTTGTTCGTGGTGGAACGATGCACGCATGCGCAGATATGCGCGGCGTCCGTATGTTCTGTTTTTGACAGATGACAGCACTGCTCCATATTTATTTCTCCTTAGAATCTAATTTCGCAATATCTGCGTTTTTTTTTATTTTTCCTTAATTAGGAGTGTCCTTATATCGTCTAAAACAACATTTTCAACTAACCCAAACACTTCGTCCGCCATTTTTAAAACTACGTCAAAATCAGCGCACCTGACAGATTGAATGTATGCCGGTGGGTGGCCGGTGGACTCGTGTGAACACATCACACGATCAATGGGCGACCGAGCGATATTTTCTTTATGCAAGCGAAATCGTCTGGCCTTATATCGCCCCGTGTGAACACCGCATAAACGCCTGGACCGATTTTGCTAATTCTTTTTTTGTCGTGTTGGCTTTTATCAGGAGAAGGTTCTTATGAATAAAAAAAATAAGAAAGTTGCGTGGATAATTAGAAAATCAATTTTTGTTTTTTGTGTTTTTGTGTTTTTTTGTGTTTTTTTTTCTTCATATCTGAACCTGCATGTTGGAAATTATGTATACCTACCTATAGTGTTTTTGTTGTGTGCACCTATTATGATTTTATTGTTTGCTTTTGTATAATTTGACGATTCCAAGTGCCAAACTGATGGCCTAAGGATGATAAGAAAGAATAAAGAATATAGGACAACGTCTGCCTGGAAAGCCAGGAAAGAAAGTAAATTATGTAAAACAGGAGGAGAGAAACAAAATTAATACAGTAGGCACCTATAGGCAATATTTGACTATGTAATGTTAATGTTATTCAATACCAAAAGGGTATAAAGGGTCTGTTAAATGGCAATCAAAAGTAAGTTTTGTCTATGGAAGTTTATAAGCATAGATATAGATAATGTAAGAATTTAAATAAAAGAACACTTGTGAAAAAATACTGAACACGGTTGATGTTATATCTCTTTATTTCAATAAAACTAATTATCAAACATACTTTCTTTATTTCAAATAACCGCCCAACAGGTTATGGGCCCAGTGCTATTAAAGAAAAAGTAGTCAGTAAAAGTGAATAGTAAAATACGTGTTCAGGTGTTGGAAAATGGAGACGCAAGGCAATCACAGTTTAAAATTGAACGACAATAATTGGAGCATGTGGAAGTTCCAAACCAAGATAATATTGAATGCAAAAGGATTACTTTCTTTACTGAAGAAACCACAAGTTGGTGAAAAAGACGTTGTAAAACAAGTCGATGAAAAATGGCTGAAAGAAGACGCACGTGCACAAGAAATAATAGTCACAAGAATGGAAGAAGGAACCGTCATGCATATATTAAATTGTACATCAGCAGCTGAAATGTGGGAAAAACTGGAAAGCGTGTATGAAAGGAAATCTAATGTTAGTTTACATCTTTTGCAACAGCAGTTTTTTGGATTAAAATATGAAGACACCGTGAATGGTTTTGTTACAAAAATACAAAATCTTGTTGCTCAGATTAAACAACGTGGAGAAGAAATATCTGATAAAATGGTAATGACTAAGATAATAATGTCTCTACCATCTCAATATAGACATTTTTGTTCGGCGTGGGAGTCTGTATCAAATGACCAACAAACAATTAATAATTTGTTGGCGAGACTTTTAATTGAAGAAGAAAGATTGAGCGAAGAAAAACTAGATGTCGTCTTAGTTACTAAAGTCAAGACAAAAAATGATTTTAATAGTGAAAAATATAAAAATAGTAAGAAAAATATGGAGTGCTTTTATTGTAAAAAAAAGGGACATATGATGAAACACTGTTGGTTCAGGAAACGCAAAGAAAATTATAAAAATAAGGAATCTGCCCTTATTGTTGGGCCAGAAAAGATGCTACAAGATGTAAATACTCAGTGGTACTTAGACAGTGGAGCCTCGGAGCATATGTGCAAAGAAAGACATTTATTCAAAACTTATAAGGATTTAAATGATAAAAGACGGGTCAGAATTGGTGATGGGTCATTAATTACGTGTGTTGGTGTAGGTGTGATAGAACTTCAAGCATATGACAGTCAACAATTCAATACAGTAACTCTCAATAACGTGTTGTATGTTCCTGATTTGGATGCTAATCTGTTTTCTCAGGGAAGTACTTTGGACAAAGGTTTTAGTATGATATCTGACAGTAAAAGTGCAAAATTCATAAACTCCAAAGGTAAAACATGTGCAATGGCAATTCGTGATGGAAAACTTTTCAAAATGCTTTTCAGAATACATGATGACAGTGAATATAACCTAAACTTTGAATTAGCAAAAATGACAAGAAGTGTTGAAAATAAAAGTTTAATGTGGTGGCATGAGAGACTTGCACATCAAAACATAAATTATGTTAAATCATTGTTAAACAGATATCAGTTAAAGTATATAACTGAAAAGGAGTTTTTTTGTGAGGCTTGCATCCAGGGTAAACAACATATAGGGATCCATTTCCATCCAGTGTGAATAAATCTAATCAACCCTGTGAAATAATTCACATTGATTTATGTGGTCCAATGGAAGTATCATCAGTTGGTGGGTCGGAGTACTTATTGCTTTGCAAAGATGATTATTCACATTATAGAACTGTATACTTCTTAAAACACAAATCTGAAGTGTATGAAAAACTGAAGGATTTTATTCATGTGGCACACAATCAAACTGGTAGAAAGATAAAAACCTTCAGAACTGACAATGGTAAAGAGTTTAAAAATCGTCAGATTGAACAATTGTTGAATAATTATGGCATAAGACATCAATTAACTGTACCTTACTCTCCTCAACAAAACGGAGCTGCCGAGCGTGAAATGCGTACAATAATGGAGGCTGTAAGAACCATGTTGGCAGCAAAAAGATTGCCGAAAAGACTATGGGCTGAAGCTGCCTCTACAGCAACTTACATCATAAACCGCACAGGTAGAAGTTCAGTAGATAATAAAACTCCATATGAAATCTGGTATAATAAAGGAAAATTCAAAATTGAATCACTACTATCAGTTTTGGAAGTGAAGTGTGGGCATATGTTCCTAAAGAAAGAAGACAAAAACTAGATGTAAAAAGCAAAAAAGGATTGTTTGTTGGCTACTGTGAAGACACGAAAGGAAGTCGAGTATATTATCCTGAGAGCAATCGGATCACCGTTCACAGAGAAATCACATTTGTTCCTGAGAATAAAACCAAACATCATGAAGAAGTCATCGTCTCACTTGAAAATGATTACGAACAGACAGACATAACAGAACCAAACTTTCTTCCATCTATCAGTCAAGATCCAATACAATGTCAAGATCCAATAAGGGAAACAGAAACTCAAGAGCCAATACTAGAGACAAGTAACCTGGAACAAATACAGGAAAATGAAAATAATGATATAAATGAGCAAAGACTATTGCGTCCCAGGGAAAACATAAGAAGACCAAGAAGATATGAAGACAGCGAAATCAGTTTTCTGTCAATTCATGAAGAGGAGCCCTCAACATATGTGGAAGCCATGGAAAGTAAGAATGCAAGTCAGTGGAAGAAAGCTATAAAAGACGAGATGGATGTTCTGGAAGAAAACCATACTTGGGATATAGTGAACACACCTGAAAAATGTGAAATAATTGATAGTAAGTGGGTGTTTAAAATTAAAGATGATAATGATGGCAATATAACTCAATTTAAGTGTAGGTTAGTTGCCAGAGGTTTTCAGCAGAAAACATTTGATGAAATTTATTCCCCAGTTGTTAGGTATAATACAATAAGAACACTGTTAGCAATAAGTGTGAACTCTGGTTGGCTTGTCTATCAAATGGATGTTTGTAGTGCATTTCTCCATGGAGAAATCAAAGAAAAATTGTATATGAATCTACCCGAAAATTATAAATTGCCAAATAATAAAGTATGTAAACTGAATAAGGCTATTTATGGCCTAAAGGAATCACCGTTACGATGGTATGAAAAGTTTCATAAATTCATGTTATCAATTAATTTTTTGAGGACAATTAGTGACCTCTGTTTATATGTCAAAGTTACAAAGGAAAAACAAATGTATTTACTAATATATGTTGATGATATTATTATTACGGGTTCATGTATTGATGAAATAAAAAATCTAAAAGAGAAGCTCAGTAAAAACTTTAAAATGAAAGACTTGGGTTTATTAAATTACTATTTGGGGGTAAATATAACTCAAAAAGCTAATGAAAATTGTGTTACCTTATCTCAAAGAAATTATTTGAAAAATATTTTGTTAAAGTTTAATATGTATGATTGTAAACCAATTACCTCACCTATGGATAAAGATTTTGATCACAAGAGTCTAGACAGAGATAAATCTGAAAGTGAGGAGATTGAAACATTATGTAGAAAAATAATAGGCAGCATTATGTATGCTATGATCTGTACACGGCCTGACCTAAGTGCATGTATAACAATTTTATCAAGGTACCAACATTGTGCATCAAATGAATTATTACAGTGTTTAAAAAGAGTTCTAAGATATTTGAAAGGTTCGATGAATTTGAAATTAGTGTATAGGAAGAATTTTAAAACAGATGTATTGTGTAGTTATGTGGATGCTGATTGGGGAGGAGATACAAGTACCAGAAAATCCACCAGTGGATTTTGTTTCTTAGTGTATAACTGTGTCGTAGGTTGGAGTTCAAAAAAACAAAGTACTGTAGCTCTTTCTTCAACGGAAGCCGAATATGTTGCTTTGAGCAGTTGTATAAGTGAAGCTTGTTGGTTCAAAAATTTATTTGATGAACTATGCATAAATGTACCTTTTATAAATATATATGAGGATAATCAATCCGCCATAAGGGCTTGTAATACTCATGAGCAGCTTAAGCGCATGAAGCACTTAGATATTAAGTTTCATTTTGTAAAAGATAAGATCCATGAAGGCGTCGTAAAAATAATATATGTTTGTAGTAGCGATCAGATTGCTGATATGTTAACTAAGCCACTGAATACTGTAGTATTTCAGAGACTCAGGAAATGTTTTCTTGAGTAAAGTTTATTTAAGTTTTTGTTTTTTGTTATGAAAATTTTTGATTGAGGGAGGGTGTTAAATGGCAATCAAAAGTAAGTTTTGTCTATGGAAGTTTATAAGCATAGATATAGATAATGTAAGAATTTAAATAAAAGAACACTTGTGAAAAAATACTGAACACGGTTGATGTTATATTTCTTTATTTCAATAAAACTAATTATTTATTTATTTATTTATTTATTTAATCAATAAACGGCATGAAATGCCTGTTAATAAAAAAATTACAAAATGAAAAACAATTACAGCGGTAGTACAACACTTAAAAACTAATATAACAATTACCCAACTCCAAAAGACTAACATAAGAGCAAGAGAAAAAACACTCACAAATTGTATACAGATACCTACTGCCATTTAACTTCAAAATCATTACACTTATAATCATCTCCAATACATTCCATAGCGCTGGTGCATTTTACCAATACAGAAAAAAAAAATAGTGAACAAATACATAGGAAGGAACCAACAATATTTAGCAGTCCAGAAACAATAATATTATACAGGTGTTTGTGAGTGTTCGTGTGACAATAAAACGCCACAGTACAGTTCTGTTGTTACATTGAGTTTTGTAAAACAAAATACTCCTATAGCAAAATGTTACTGACAGTATTCATAATTGGATAATTAAGATTTATGAAGAAGAAAAAAAAATGTTTTTATAAATACAAATAAAACTTCATTCCAATATAAGTTTCATGGCATACTGGACAGCAGAAAAGCAAAACTCCAAAAAATAAAAAAATAAAATATATAAAATTATAATAATAAATGATAATAATGCTATGTATCTCCTCGCCTTCACACAAATGCCTATGCATTTTTGAAGCGGGGAATATTATATTTAATATAAATAAAAAATAAAAAACAAAATAACAAAGAAGTCCATACTTCAAAGAGAATAATGATAGGTAGGTACTTTTCCACAACACTTAATAATACCATCATGGGTATGGTAGACAAAATATTAACAGAACAAGGAATTCAGCATTTGCCAAGTTTTGCATCAGCAAATTCAATTTAAACAAATCAAAAATAATAATAGCAATCAAATAAAAAGTCATTAAAAAAAAAGAAAAAGTGTACACATACCTACGTGCTTAATCAAACGGGTTTAAGGTCGGCTTAAATAATTCCTTTATGATTTCTTTAAACCTTTGTAAATTGAACTGAAATATATCAACATTAGATAACCATTCGTTCCCAATGCGATGCAATCTAGGAACAACTGTATTGCGCAAATAATTTGTGTTGATTTGATTACTGTAATGAAACAGGTCAGTGCTCCGAGTGCATCGCGGCGGTATACGAAAATTAATCAGCGCTATTAACTCTGGGCAATCAAACCTACAATTCACAATTTTATACAGAAACATCAAGTCAAAAACAATTCTCCTATCAACAAGTTTTTCAAGTGATAGATATGAAAGCAAAGAGTCATAGTTCAATTCTTCCCTTGGTATTCTCAGTTTGTAGTTTATGAATCGTAGAAACTTACGCTGAATACGTTCTATGTTTTCAATGTGCACAGTGTATCCAGGCGACCAGATGGGCGAGTTATACTCTAGGAGGCTTCTTACAAGGGAAATATAAAGCAATGTAATGGATTGTACATTACTAAACCCATCAACAGTTCGCAATACAAAGCCCAACGCCCTCATTGCCCTTCCAGTCACCTCAGATACGTGCTCAACAAAGGACAATTTTTCGACGAACACCACCCCCAGATCGCGTATGCTATGAACAGTCTCCAGCACGATACCGTCCATATTGTAGTTAAACTCCAACTTATTCGCTGTTCGACCAAAACGGATTATTTTACACTTATTATCAAACATACTTTCTTTATTTCAAATAACCGCCCAACAGGGTCCCATTGGCATCTCGTCAATGTACAGAGCTATAGACATTTCGTTTATTTTTTATATTATTTAGTTGTAGTAGCGACAAGAACAAAGTCGAGAAGAGCAATAAGAATAATAATGACACAGACATCACATAAAATGATTAATTAGGTTCCTAATATGTCATCAAAGGAGTAAAAGGCATTTTCGAGATACCGTTTAACCTCTCTCTGAAACGTACAATTTAAGATCAAAGGGGAGAAGATTATACGCCTTCACGTAATTGAGACTTACATAGATTTATTGAACGAGCGCTATTTTCACAATTTTCTTTCAAAAACATTGAAATGTAAAATGTACAAAGTCTTTTTTCATAGTTATTAAAGTCAAACAATATTTATCTATTCTTTATATGACCCAAGATTAACAAAAGAATATATGCGTATGTGTCAATTTCAAATACATCGAAGAGTGTGTGAGTATCAAATACATAACATTACGTGTTTGGAATTTATTTTTTTATTGATTTAATGTTTTTTTTTTTAAATATTATCATTTCTCACTCCTTCCCTATATAAACTATATAAGTTTGCGAAATTTCAGACTCCTCCGTACGCGCAATTTTAATAATAATATAGCACTTTTCTGTGTTAGTTTAGCCGACGGAACTTATTGCCTGAGGCATTTTTTTCCAGTCAGCCATCCAATCTGAGACAGGCCAACCCCGGGTAGAAATTTCAAGTGAAAAAACATTCGAACCCGGGACCTCGGATCTGAAGTCCACGCAAGTACAACTAGGCTACCGAGGTCGGTATATTCGTAAAAATTTCGTAAAAAAGGTGTATAAAGTTATTGCTTCGCATACCTATTAATGAACAAAAACATCTGCTAGAAGTGGAGTGTGCAGCTGTGAGGTCATCTCGACCAGTCGGAAGTCATGTCTGCTTACCTTCATCCACTGCACAGTTTGGTTGGAGAGGCAGGCGTGGCTCTGAAATATAATTAAACTGATATTATCTATGTATTAACTTATATCTTATCAGCTGAACCTCAACTGTCAAGTCACCAACAGCACGCAATATGCATGTATTTCCCTGTCAACTTAAATGCTCACATCGGGAGTTATTACCTCTTACTAGTTTTCCCAACAGCCGTTGCACTGTCTTTACAATAAATGTTGAATTCGAATTTGTTTTAAACGATGTTTACTGGGCACATTCTGAGTATTGCACCAGCTATCATACAACAGACGGTTTTGTCAATCGCCAATGATATTCAAAGTTAGAAAAGTGTAGCAATGGAGTGTGGGAAGAAGTCATGAAAACTGTTCTAGATGTCGAACTCTCGGCCCAGAATTAGGCATATGTATTTCGGGGAGTCACATTTAATCATAGCGTAACCACTGTCGTGGGTTCGATTCCTGACTGTTTTCTATTTTCACGAAACGAAGTCTACTTTTTTCGAAACTTTATCTTTATGTCTTTTAAATAATTATAAACTTCCAACCCCTTGTGCTGCAGGTTGTAAGCCTCTGAAATTGCACAAAGAGAAATGTATTAATAATATACATATAGATAAAAGCAATATGTACGTATGTTAGTCTAATGAATTAAAGATGAATGCGCGAGGTGGTATGCGTATGATTGAGCACATTAGCGCGTTATTATCGCTGTCTTGAGGGCATGAATTTGTTACACACAAATCATTCCGTAAACAGCTCACTCATGCTGGACCGGTTCCGACATGACACTCACATGTGTGCGCGCTGCCTTGACTGACATTGACATTGCGTCTTTGACAACAACTATTGAGTATGTGTAACATGCTTATAGGATAGCTCTATTAGCTACACACACGTATAGAAAGATTAATCTACATTACAACAAAGCTTAAATATTTGTAACGTATAAGGCCCTGTCCTAGCTGGTCGCATGAACGCATTAACAAGTTTGTGATCGCACAATGAAAAATTGTGTTCTAACTGCCATCGTATGATCGCGCGTCCACTTTCCTTAACAACGCAAACAAATAAATATGAATGTTAGTACCTAAATAGGAACTTTTGGCAAGTACGAGTAGGTGTCGTATATCGATTAGCAATACAAGCGACGCGCGATCATTTCAAACAAGGCACCGATCGGACGATCGATTTACGTCTATCCATCTGCCCAGTTTTATGTTTGAACAGGGCGTCCACGTTCATGCGATCATCGTGCGACCAGCTAGGACAAGGCCTAAGCCCTCTAAATAGTCAACTTTTATTTTCAAATGATGCCTAGTCATCACATGATTGAAAAACATTGTAAACCCAAGCCCAGGTTGCTTTAGCATATTGTTTATTAAATTTTAGTTTTTTTATGTCTATAACGAATAGGTGAAATTTATTTGTTTTGGGAATACATACATACATACATTCTCCCTTTAAGGCCCCCCGCACACCGCAGGCCAGCCCGGAGAAGACAAATCCGCAGCAAACCAAACCCGCACGAAACCAACCCTCTAGTTCCATCGAAGCAATCAAACCAAAAAGCCGGCCCCACACAAATCAAGCCCGCCGCAGATCCCCCCCAAACCAACCCGCAATGCAGGGGGCCTAAACCCCACTCAGGGGAATAGGGAGGCACCAAGAGCTCTCCATTGCGCTCGAAGGCGTCCGAGGCTTATGGTGCCTTTTCTGACCGGTTGAGGTTTAAGGACGTGAGGTGGTCAACCTCACGGTCCCGATCTGATTTTTCGATTTCCTGTCTCTTACAGGATGCTCGAAAAACCATCAAAAAGAGTAGAGGTGCTATTTTATTTTACATAATATAAACGGCTTTCGCCTTTAAACACAAATTCATTACATTTGTACAAAAAAATATCTCAAACAATATAGATGATCAAAAAAACAGACAGTCACAATGAAATAAAATTAAATATCACTCAAAAAAAAAAAGTCACTAATCAACAAAATCAAAAAATAAAAAACTTTAAACTTTCTGTAAAATCCATTCATAAAATAATTAAACATCACAAAAAATCCAAAAAAAAAAAAATTTTACTCTGCAAAAACATAATACCTATATAAAAAAAAATTATAAACAAAATAAAATACAAATTTAAAAAAGACAAGTCACAACAAAACAAAATTAAAAATTATTAAAAAAAGTGACAAAGAAACTAAATTAAGAAAAAAATTAGTCACAAAGAAACAAAATTAAAAATCACAAAAAAAAAACTTTAAATTTTCTGTATAGACATGCAGACAAAAATTCAAATTTGAAAATTAAGAAGTAAAAATGCCAGAAGCCAGCCGATGAAATCCATTCATAAAATAATTATAAAAAAAAAAAAAACCAGACTTACAAAAATTTCTTAAAAAAAAAAAAAAAATCTTCGCATAGGCATATAAAAAACAAAAAAAATAATAAACAAATAAATAAAAACAAGGACAGTTACAAACAAATAAATTTTAAAAAAAAATTAACTTTCTGTAAAGACGTGCAAAAAAATTGAAATCTGAAAAATAAGATGTAAATGTCAGAAGCAAGCCGATAAAATCCATCCATGAAATAATTTCGAACAAAGTCGATATTTAAAACTTTAAAACCCATCAATCATTCCACATAAAATACACACACACACACACATAAACATATACACGCACATACACACATCACATGATCATATCAATCTACAACTACATTGTGGATTTCAAGCTCTTGGCAATTTTTTGCTTGAAGGTGAACAGAGAATCCAGAAAGATATCCGACAAATGCCCATGAATGTTTCCGAACCTATGCATTCTATTAATAGGCGCATTATATAAATAGTTCGTGTCCACTACGTCGGTGTGAAATGTTACCACCTGTCGAGTAGCTCTTGCCGGAACCTGGTACAATATCATACCGGTCAATTCAAAACACTCCAATTGTCCCCGCACTATCCTAAATAACAGACTCAGATCGGATATTATCCGTCTATCAGACAGCGTGTTCATATTCAAAAGCGACAATAGATAAGAGTAATTGATTTCCTCAGCAGGAATCCGCATCAGGTAGTTGACGCACCTAAGAAACTTTCGCTGAATCCTTTCAATATTATTTGAGTGGACAGCATAGTAGGGGGACCAAATAGGGGAGTTATATTCCATTCGACTTCTAACCAAGGACATAAAGAGAGTCTTGACTGCAGGTATGGATACAAAATCTCTGGTCGTCCTGAGTACAAATCCTAACATTCTCATTCCCCTATTTGTTATGTCCTCTATATGTGGAATGAACGTCAAACGTTGATCAAAGATTACTCCTAAGTCTCTAATGGCATCAACTCGTTCCAAGACATCACTCCCCAATCTATAATCAAATTCTAATGGATTTATCCTCCTCGTAAACGTAATTACCTGACATTTCTCAACATTCAGGAATAGTCTGTTGCGTTCACACCAAGAATTCAACCCATTTAAATTACTCTGTAATACTTGACAGTCGCCAATACTATCCACCCGTCTGAATACCTTAAGATCGTCAGCAAACAACAGGTAGGTCACGTCATCAAACACGGAACAAATATCATTCACGAAGAGGAGGAAAAGAAGTGGCCCCAAGTGACTACCCTGAGGAACTCCACTTGTAGCAATGAACCCACTGCTCCTCGTCGAGTCCTTGCGTACTACAAGTCTCCTCTCACTCAAGTAGCCAGCAATCCAGTCATACAAACTACCACCCACACCCAGCGCTCTCAATTTGTACAGCAATACATCATGCGGAACGCGGTCGAAGGCCTTGCTGAAATCAGTATAAACAGAGTCTATCTGAGATTTTTCAGCAAAGGCCCTCATGATATGATCTTCATATATCATTAAGTTGGTCAACGTCGACCTACCTCTAACAAAACCATGTTGAGCCCGATTGATCAACCCCTCTAATTGAGGAGTGACGTAGTGCAATTTTTAGCCGGCAACCCCACGGTTTTTGGGAATATCTATTTATTTTGATATTTTGGGAATCAGGTGGTATTATTTCGTAACCATCAATAACACTATCCGAGAAAAAACACAACAGCCCTTCGTAACTTCAGTCATCGTTACTGAGTTGGTTCGGGCACGTCCTCCATATTTCCCCCGAAAGCGTAGCTATTTTACAATCTGGGCGGCGCATGTAGAAGAGGAAGACTGTGCCTTATCATTGTACTTGTCTACACCGCCGACCCTCAGAGTATCGGAATGACCTGGAAGGAAGCGAAGCGGCTGACACAAGACAGAAGCGCATGGAATGACATAGTGGCGAAAATATTCTCCGCCTTGGAAGCAAACTTGGAGGTAAGGATTATGATCATAATTTTAGATTATGGATAAGCTGTTTACTCGACAAATATAGAATTGTTTGCCAGCAACAAAATAATATTAATAGCCTACCTGGAGCACACGCATCTTTCGCCATACAAAACACAGTTCTGTTTACTTCATCTAATAATCAAGGGGGAAATGACCGTGGGTTCAAACCCCGGAGCCTACGAAAGCAACTCCTTTCCATCCATCAACCAAAAGTCCATCTGCATTTACTTTAATTGAGCCCGGAATCATTTTAATTTAGTGAAATAGAATTAAATCAGTCGATAAAACAAATATTTAGATTTAGACAAAGATATGTGTGGAACAAAAGACATGTGAACCATTTGAAATGAATCTAAATCCAGCCTACCTTGAACCAAGATTTAAAAGAGAGACATATTAAATCAAATAGGCACTAAATACAATCAATAAATGAGTCCAAGTTATTAACGTTTACTATATTATTATTATATACTTAGTTATTAAACTATTAATTATTTATTTATTTATGTAACGATTAGGTACCTACCTACCTAGGTACGTATAACAGTACTTTATATATTACAATAATTATTATTAATCTATGTACCTACCTACATATACCTAAACCAAGTAGGCAGGTAGATTTTTTAATAGGATTTTCAATTATTTTTATACTATTTGACTAAAGAAAGATAAATGTACCTATATTTAAAAAAAATACTGATGTTGTTTTTGTATAAATTTTTATATGGGTATCATTTCAGATGGATGTCAGTGGACTGAGGAGCTGGAGATCAGCGGCCCGCGAGGGAACTCAGACAGGGTCAACCAAGAACTGTCATTTTGATGATGCCCACAGCATATAATTATTGAGAGATCTTTTATTGAATGCTCCCGTGGGAATTTCTGGAAATTGTTGGAAGCACACGGTTCCAATGTTCCGAGAAAAGGGGGTGCTGCTGTTTATGCTATAACAAGTTCAGGCATGATATCTGCATTCTTGTGACTGGTGCATATAGGTGCACTACCGATATTATTTGTGTTAATCGTTATACTATAGGAAAGATGGAAATAAAAAAATAAAAAATCTATCCAAACACGTATTTCACCATTTCACGCGTGTTTCAAGTCAAAAGAGTAATAGTTGGTTGAATTTCAAATATTTCAATATTTTTTCTTTTCAAAAATTCGAACTCAATATTCATATAGTTAGATCACAGGACAACGTCTGTCGGGAGAACAAGTATAATTATAGAGATCAAATCAAACCAAATCAAAACTCCCTTTGAACTCCACTCAGGAGCATATTAGGGAGGTAACAAGAGCTCTCCACTGCGCTCGATCTTGCGCAATCCTCCCACACCATGTCCAAATCCCTCAGCTCTGACTCGAAGGAACGGAACATAGTATGAGAGGGTCTTCCACGTCTTCGATACCCTGATGGAAGGAAAAACAGCGCTCTCCTCGGCCAACTGTCATTCGACATCCTCAACATCCCAGTCATTCCCATCTCCTCTCCGTAATGGTGGAAGTGATGGGCCTGCGCTGGGTGCGCCGGCGTATGTTCGTGATGCGGTGGTACCATCTTATACCCAAAATTCTCCTGAGGCACTTCGTTTCGAATGTACTTTTTGTGCCTGGTCTTTAGTCAGGTGCCAGGACTCACACCCATACAGCAGCAAAAAGCAATTTTCATAATATATCAACCTTATAATTCTCAGATGTCCGTTTCGTACCACTACATAATACTTAACAAAAGAGATTTTAACAATAGAAGCGGCTATCCAGTCCAAATTATCTGATCAGACACTTCAGCTCTTTGGCGGCGCATTTGTTGACACTAAAAGTCTTTAGTCCTTTTGACATATCGCTTCGTAATCTGACACCAGTAAGAAACAGAAACAGCAACCTCAATGACAACCATTTATCATGTTTTCGTTGCAACGTATTGCACGTAATTGTATCACCAGATTACATTAATTACGCATTGTTTGGCGTTTATTGTATTGCTAATAGCTTCAGTTATTGCTATCTATTTTACAATATTGACATTGTGTTGATGGAATGTCGACTTGAATTGATCGTGAAACAATCCGTGGAATAAACTTTTAATTGGTCAATATTGTGTTGGTATAGTAGGACACTATAAACAACGCAAGAACACCCCGATCCGAATACCAAAAGATTTTGAATGCACCAGTAGGCCTAGACAAATTCAAATTGGTGATCGACTACAAACGAATTCTTCGACAATGTAGAATAGGAAGAAAATTAACCGTCCACTTTTTATATTTTTAAATAAGTGTCATTGTTTGGTTTAAATATTTTTTTTTTTATATTATGTTCAAGTGGACAGTTAATTTTTTCGCACTATACATTGGCGAAATTTTCGTTTGTAGTCGAACGCCAATTTGAATTTGTCCACGGGCACAGGGATACCATTTTTTTCTTTTCGAAGAATATTTACAAAGCTACAAAACTAGAGAGATTCCTTAAGTTTACATGTACCTATATGTGGGGAAAAAAATACTCAATCAATGATTTCTGGATGTGAAATATGGACATGGACGAAAAAGAAGAATGTAGTATGAGATGAAAGCACTAGGAAGAATATGTGGAATGACTCTGTGTGATATCTCCATTTCACACAAGCGTCTTTTCGCTTTAGAAATGGGGTCTATATTGATTTAATTAAAATAAAAAATAGAATGGAAATTAGAAAGGAAAATGGTATGGAAGTAAGCGAAAGTTTTGGTTGGCCATACTGTAAGAATGAATGCTAGCAGGATTTCAAAAAAATATAAGCCTTAAATAAAAAGTGTTAGAAGGCGTGATCGACCTAGAATGACGTGGATCGAACACATCAGTTCTTACTCAAAAAAGCAAAAGAAGTACCTAAGTAAGATTGTATGAGAAAATGGTACATCCGTGCGAAAGAACAGTGCTTGAATACAAAATAACGGAGTTTCTTGGTCCGATCTCTCTACATACCCCTTAAGGAACACGGCGTTATGGCTAAAAAAACACTATGATTCGAATGATTAGGGAAAAATATACAATCCTCTAATTGATTTTCAATTTATTATGCTTTTTTCACACAAGGTGGAATCCCGAGTAAGAAAAAAAATGCATTTTATTTAATTATTTAGCTTAACTGTAAAGTGTGTACCTACTTGTTTTCACTTTGAATGAGCACAGATACATTTTATTAAAAAAATATATATACATAATACCTATATCAATAATTATTTCTATTTTTTTTAACATTACAGGAACTAATTTACTAATATTTCATTAAATTAATTCGTTAATACAAATTATTTAATGAACTATTGCGGTGTGATCTTATCTAACCACAAATAGATAAAAATAATTAATAACTTTCGTATGTAGTTGTATGGCCGCGATTGTTTTAAATGCATATTTAATCGCTTTTATCGTATGGTTTAATATTCAATTTAATTTTTCATATTCTTATTAATCGATTAACTCGAATATTTTCAGATGAAAATAACTAATATATTATTCATTTTACTAACCTCCAAATTTTTATCACATATTTTGATAATTGAGACAGGCTCGCGTTTCTCGTTCATTGTCTTTATTTCGTTTTTAAAAATAATATTGTTTCTATTTTCTTTATTTACGTTGGCTCCTAACGTGGGGCATGTGGTCACCACAAGGTCCCTCCATGCACTCCTGTCCTGTGCCAGCCGCACCTCTTCCTCCCAGGACAGTCCGATACTCAGCAATTCCGCATTAAAAGCTCGTACAATGGTAAGACAATGTGTTCCGCTTCTTAGGACAAGCCACACCAGGGTTGTAAAACAAGATGACTTGGACATACTAAAAATACACCCGAACTATATATTATAGTGTCTAAAATTGATCAGTTGCAGCCGTGGGGTGAAGGATGTAATAATTGCAATAGGCAGAAAGAGGGAGGAACAAAAGAAGCTCGAAGTGACTTATGTCCAGCTGCGAACCAAAGTGGACTGACGATGATGAAGAAGTTCCTCTAAAATTCATTGTCTTCGTAGGTGTAGGTACTTTGAGCTCAATATGTTTGATACATAGATCTATTTCATTGTGTTTTGGAAGCATAATGTATGCCCAATTATAATATTTCTTAGAGTTTTAAGCTTCACACTGTCATGTCAGTCTGAAGTCAGATAATATATCAGCTTCGATACGCCTGACTTTTAAGTCAAATAAAAAAACAATAATTGATTTATTTGCTTTCTATTACAAGCATTAAAACAATAGTGCATGACGGTAGTAAGCGCGTAGTGGTTCAAATTCAAAACTGTTCATTGAAAAGACGAACAAAAATTTATTTGCTGCCTGGGAATCACCTATATGTTAACTGTAAGATATTATTCACATTGCATACTTATTGAAGTATGTAATTTTATATTTAATAAATTTGAAATTTGAAAGTAACATCCATTCTCCAAATAATAGCAATAAACAAATGGATTTCAAAATTATTACATAACGGTAAAAAATTAAATTAAAAAGGAAATAAAATTATAAAAATAAGTACAATAGGTATCACAATAAAAAAGAGAGAGAAATAAAATATCTACAAAATAAAGAAATAAAATGTCATATTTGCATTAAAAAATGTATCAGTCAATCAATCGAAACTCCCTTTGAACTCCACTCAGGAGCATTGGGAGCCAACATAAGGTCTCCATTGCGCTCGACCTTGCGCAATGCTTATGACCTCCTCCCACACCATGTCCAACTCCCTCAGCTCTGCCGCGAAGGAACGTAACACAATATGAGAGGTTCTTCAGCGTCTTCGTGATCCTTAAGGGAGGGAAAAAAACAGCGCTCTCTTCGGCTAACTGTCATTCGGCATCCTCAACACAATGACATGTCCCAGCCATGTCCATCTTCTCTCCGTTATGGTGCATGTGATGAAATTTATAGTATAAGATGAAGATAGAAAAAAATGCTATAAATCTGAATGTTGAAGACATATCCTCCTTTAATTAGGACAAAGATTTTTCTATTTTTACTCCAACAAGATTATATCAAGAACATCCTGGTAGTCAGATATTGAATAATCCGTGTCCTATGAATAAATCATGTCTTAAATCTGAATAATGCGTAGACAAGTTATTCAGAATAGGATCAATCTCCTTTCCTGATAAAGCCAAACCGTTAGTTATGACAAATGTGTCCCACTCAGGATATGAAAGGGTGACCTTAGTCTATGTACAGGCGCGTACGAATCAATTGTTTGACACTGAGCAACACGAATCATAAATAACAATATATTTTCTACATGGCTCCGAATGTTGGACAATGTACAAGAACTATACTAGAAGCAAATGGTTGTTCGGCTTGTATTCAATGAACAAATGAATGAAGACGACCTTTAGACTCGATGTTCTTTTGTTCAATATATTATCTCACTTATCTTTGATAATTGTTAAGGTATAACTTATAAATATTGTGAATCCGCCAATCACTACAGGCGTTTTCCCAGATAATATGAAGAAATCAGCCATTATTTCCATAAAAAAGGGAGGATCTCATCTTGTGCTCGACGAATTATCGACAATTTATTCTTGACTCTCAGGTTGCGAAGGTGTTCAAAATACAATGTAAATTCGTTTGATGAAGATTCCCGAAGCTAGAAAAATGCACATTATCTAAAAACTAGTTTGGATTTAGGAATAGTTTGGGCACGAATGAAGAATTGTTTGCATTAAATTCTTGTCTCATTGACTTTCTTGATCGTACTGCATGTCCGTATTTTTGGATCTCCGCAAGGCCTTTGATAGGTTCTGTAAATCACATACTTTTTTTTAAATTATGGTTCATCTGAAAATGTGTGTATTAATTATTTTAACCTCTCAAAACAATGCAGAAACGAATCGAAAAAAATACAAACATAAAAAATCTTGTTTCGCATTGTATATAGAATTACATAAAACTTAATATGGAGGGAACGCCCTTACAGTAATTCCGATATAATAATTACATAAGCCTTACCTTTGTACCAGCGGATAATTGGCCAGGCTATTAGCAGTAGCATAAGTGGCCGGATCACCTCGACCACTACTCACGCAGCAATCCCGTCACAAGAGGGACGCTGGACAATGTCCTAACACCATTCTCTGGTACCGGCCTGACTCCTGTTACCGGACTCACAAAATCGGCACACATATTTTATGCATTGGTATTTTTAAACATTATGGATCATAATCTATGGCATTATTATTTCGTTATGCACCAGCAGAATACAAATACTGTCTATATACTTTGTATATTTTGATATAATGGGGTTCCACAGGGGTCGCACTTGGGACCAGTACTATTTTATTTATTTACTCATGTTACCGGACTCACAAAACTGGCACACATATTTTATGCATTGGTATTTTTAAACATTATGGATCATAATCTATGGCATTATTATTTCGTTATGCACCAGCAGCATACAAATACTGTCTATATACTTTGTATATTTTGATATAATGGGGTTCCACAGGGGTCGCACTTGGGACCAGTACTATTTTATTTATTTACTCATGTTACCGGACTCACAAAACTGGCACACATTTTTATGCATTGATCATTTTAAACATTATTATTATTTCGTTATGCACCAGCAGAATACAAATACTGTCTGTATATTTTGATATTATGGGGTTCCACAGGGGTCGCACTTGGGACCAGTACTATTTTATTTATTTACTCATGTTACCGGACCCACAAAACTGGCACACATATTTTAAGCATTGGCATTTTTAATCTATGGCATTATTATTTTCGTTATGCACAAAAAAAGCGTTTTTTCGCGAATTGAACCCACGACCTTCTGAACGGAAAACGCTGAATGAACCGTCAGGCTAACACTCATTTCCATTCAAGTCATTTCCGATTATTTTTCTAAATAGGTATTCTTTATTCATCCCCCATAGGCCCTCTGCGGGGCACTCGGGTTCATTAAAAATATTTAGTTCACAAATCACAATACATAAAACAGGAGAACATCATTATACAAAATAGTACAGTATATGCAAACATTTGACAAAATATAAATAATATGAATGTTATTCAATGCCAAAGGGGTGTAAAGGGTCCCTTTGGCATCTCGTCAATGTACAGAGCTACAATATGACAACAATATTATAGTTGCAGTAGCGACAAGAACAAAGTCGAGAAGAGTATTAATAATGTTAATATGTCAATAAAATGATACAACACCACATATATAAGAAATTAGGTTGCTAACATGTCATCAATGGAGTAAAATGCATTTTCGACAAGATACCTTTTAACCTATGTATACCTACCCATTTTGATGGAGTTATTACCATGGTTATACCATTTCCATGAAAATTCTTCGAAACACAATTCTTCGATTACTCAATTCTTCGAAAAATCAATTGTTCGAATTGTGTTATAAAGCGAATTATTCAAAGGAATATTCCTACGAAGATATTTCTTTTTTAATATTTGTTTTACTTTAAATTAATTAGGGGGAATAGCTGAAAAAGTTATGGGGGGCTCTGCCCCCAACCCCCCCCCCCCCTTTAGTTATAACCTAACCTAGCCTAACTCGTTCACGTAAATAGTAGAAAGCTTGCTAACGCTTACTAAAATAACATTTTTCGAAGAATTGTGCATTAGGACAATTTCGATTTGATTCGATTCGATTTGTGATTTCGTACAATTATTGCCATTAGGTGAATTGTGATTTTCGAAAAATTGTAATTCGAACAATTTACGTGTAACCATTATATCTGCTCTGAACCCAACCTACCCATATTATAATTCTGGTACCAAGCGTTGACATTCCAATTTTTCGGTAGATCTGCCGATTTTGGACCTTGTCTATTAATCTACAGAATTCAGGTCGAAATCTACTAATCGAAATCAAATTTAGTATGAAATGACCTTTTGTTTTGTTTTGAACGAAGCTTTACCTTTCTGGATACCAAATTTTCGTAATGACCTTTTTTAGTCAACATTCACCTTTCCAGATACCAAAAACCAATCTACAAATTTCTTCCACTTTTTGGCAGTTTATTTACTTGTTATCTAAAACTTGGGTTTCCAACACTTCTGATACCTACCCTGGAAGTATTCATGGCATCTATCATGATATTTATCACATTTGTCACGATAAGTTAAAATTTATTAATTAAAGTTTAATTTTGCTGTTGTGTTTCATATATTCAAAAATTATTTATATATCTATCTTACATTTTATATATAGTTTTAAAATACTTTATAACGTGTTTATCTCTTTTAATTTTTACTGTATTAATTTTTTTAAACGTTCTTTTAGTTATGTGATTTTTTTTTCCATTTTTCGTGTCGGAGACAGAGGTCGTGACTGCAATCGACACGACTGTACCATACGGAGCTATCGATTATTTTTTAATAATTTATTTGGGTTTTATTAATTTGCTATTATCACCTCTGTTTGGGACCTATAGACCTCTAAATATTAACCACGACACGTATATTTTATATTTTTAAAATAATACGATACAAGGAAGCAATAAATAATTTAAAACAATAGTATATTTTCAACCAATTCTCATACTTAACCACCAAATATTTAAGTTTTTATTATTTAAGGTCAAATCAATATGAAAGGTTCTCAAACAGTTTTATTGTTTGTAGTGGATCTAGACCTAAGTATGTAATGATTAAAAAATAATTAAAAAAGGCACACGTACTTAAGAAATGAAAAAATGGTATAAATTCGTATAAATTCAAAATCATTCTAACGTTCTAATTAGATTAGATGTTTTCATAATAGAAAGTGAAAACGAAGCACAGAATCGTTAAATTGTCCTATGAATCATTATATGTATGTAGGTTCCTTAAAGAGAACCAACGTTGAAATTCTACCACCTTGAAATCCGAAGTGGGTTCGAATCCCGATGCAGACAATTTCCACTTTCACAACACAAGCTTTGCTTTGTGTGTAAGATGTCAAAAAAAAAATTTTTTTTTAGGAAGACGTCGTGTTTACAGATACCAAATGTTCATTTAGGCTTATAAAAAAAATAGCTTTAAGCTTTTAATATTAACGTTATTTTCAATTAACGAAATTGCTATAACGTTTTTGAATTTAAGCCGTTAGTTCCATCTCCATGTGTAAGTATGAAAAATATTTCTCGTAGTCGAATTATTGATTATGCCATTTGAATGGAATTTCGGTAATTAGTTGATTTTGAAACAACTCTTCAAAACTTATAAAAACCGTATAGAATAGAAAAAAATATACCTATAATTCTCACATTTTTTGTTAATTAACAACCATAATATGGTTAATTATTTAATTGTTTAACTCGGTAACAATGTAATCTATTCAAAACAGTGGGGCTAGTGGGTACGAGTTTTATCGAAAGCTTATTGCATATAAGCGCTTATAAACGTGCAAATAGTGTTCTAGAATCAAACGATCGAATCGTTCGATCATTTTTGTATGGAAAATTTTCGAAACTCTTTCGGTGATCGTTTTGATATTCGATCATCGAAAACTTACACTAGGTGTACAGTTTAGTAGCCTGGCGGGTCTTTCTCCAGCTTTTGTTTGTTTTCGTACAACCTGCAGATGGTGGGTTCAATCCCTAGTGCCGACCATCTTCGTATTCCACAACAGAAGCTTACCTACTTAGAAAAAAATCAAAGAATGTATTTGTCTTCACTTTGAGTGAGCGCATAAGTATTCCAAAAATATTTTAATAAAATTTAGTCAATTTATGTATGCATGTCATAATTTTTATAAATACTTATATAAGTATTCAATTTTATTTCATTATTATCGATGTACACGGTGTTAAGTTGGTAGTGGATAATCCGAAGCAGGGAGGTAGAAGACCTCAATACCTATCGATTTGACCCCCATGTATGTTCAGCGATATTGGGTGGTTCAAAAGTTATTAACGTTTTTGTGAAATTTTAATAAAAACCGGATTTCTGACTAAACTACGTAACTGTGGCTAAACTATTTAGATTACGATCATGATTTTTTTTCTGGAAATAGTCCGATAGTGACCCTTACGCAAGGTATTATTGCTATGAGTCAGCACCCGATAGCTTTTGTTCAAAAAATTTTTTTTCAAGAATTTTTTTCCAAGCACAAATTTTATAAAATCTTTCAAAGGCTCTAGACAAAAAAAATCACGGTACATTTTTTTTTAGAAACTATCGTAAAAACTTCTACTATTCATGGAGAATTATTCCTGCAAATTTCATTTGGCTGGTATAATGGGATCATGCTAAAACGCACTCATAACTTGTGCAAGTATCAATATTCAACATTTTTCCATTAACACACAGCTTTGTTATATGGGTGGTAAAGGCCAGTTTGAAAATTATTTGAGGTACCTAAATGCATAATTTGAAGTGATATTTAAATAAAATAAATTATTTATTGAAATAAAGATAAAAAATATTGTTATACACTCTTAAACCTATAATTAAAATTGTAGTACTTTAGAATAAACTGATGGTTCCTTTGTTTAGCCTGAAACCAATATTTCCCGTTATTGTTCAATAATATAAGGTATTTATTTTAATAAAATAGCTCTTAATAGGAACTTCCAAAGACGAAAGTCCATCGGATTTAAGCTGAGGACCTTAGGGGCTAGTTTTTGGACCCCCATGGTCGCTCCATCGGCATGGGTAAATTATGTCGAAAAATGTTCTCACTTAATGGTTCTCAATGTGGTCCCTTTGAATCATTAGGGGACTCTAAAATCATTCAAGGGGTCCATATAAAATGAAAATCCATTTTAGGGTTCCTGAAAAACGTCAGGGGTCCAAGCAGAGGTTCATTCCTAGTGGTAGAATAATCATGCGCATGATAATTTGTTTGCCCTCTGTTTGGACCCTCTAATGTTTTTCAGGGACCCTAAAATGGATTTTCATTTTATATGGACCCCTTGAATGATTTTAGAGTCCCCTAATGATTCAAAGGGACCACATTGAGAACCATTAAGTGAGAACATTTTTCGACCTAATTTATCCATGCCGAAGGAGCGGCCATGGGGGTCCAAAAGCTAGCCCCTAAGGTCCCCAGCTTAAATCCGATGGACTTTCGTCTTTGGAAGTTCCTATTAAGAGCTATTTTATTAAAATAAATACCTTATATTATTGAACAATAACGGGAAATATTGGTTTCAGGCTAAACAAAGGAACCATCAGTTTATTCTAAAGTACTACAATTTTAATTATAGGTTTAAGAGTGTATAACAATATTTTTTATCTTTATTTCAATAAATAATTTATTTTATTTAAATATCACTTCAAATTATGCATTTAGGTACCTCAAATAATTTTCAAACTGGCCTTTACCACCCATATAACAAAGCTGTGTGTTAATGGAAAAATGTTGAATATTGATACTTGCACAAGTTATGAGTGCGTTTTAGCATGATCCCATTATACCAGCCAAATGAAATTTGCAGAAATAATTCTTCATGAATAGTAGAAGTTTTTACGATAGTTTCTAAAAAAAAATGTACCGTGATTTTTTTTGTCTAGAGCCTTTGAAAGATTTTATAAAATTTGTGCTTGGAAAAAAATTCTTAAAAAAAAAATTTTTGAACAAAAGCTATCGGGTGCTGACTCATAGCAATAATACCTTGCGTAAGGGTCACTATCGGACTATTTCCAGAAAAAAAATCATGATCGTAATCTAAATAGTTTAGCCACAGTTACGTAGTTTAGTCAGAAATCCGGTTTTTATTAAAATTTCACAAAAACGTTAATAACTTTTGAACCACCCAATATCGCTGAACATACATGGGGGTCAAATCGATAGGTATTGAGGTCTTCTACCTCCCTGCTTCGGATTATCCACTACCAACTTAACACCGTGTATATGAAAATGTATCGGTGTTATGCAAGCTGGGAGTACCAAGCAATATGCAGGCAGCTAAAAGTTCTTTGTTGTGTCTCTATGGTACCTACTCGCTGGGCTGGACAGTAAATAAGTTTGTTGCAAGAATGTCCAACTGCACGCGCACTGGCTGTTGCAATATGTCTACTAAACTAAAAATACCAGCAGGTATCAGGTAGCACTCTTATTGTCAACTGATATCTTTACATATTTGCTCGTTTCTCCATTGTGACAAACATTAATAGCTGTTGATTTTCCTTGGCTATTACTGTTCGACATATTTTCTTTACGAGTCACGAAAAAGTATAGACTGCTTCAAAAAACCTGACACCTGATGAAGGCTCAACAGAAGAAGCTTCATAGCGTTTTTTATTTTCAATAAATATACGGTCGAGACCTTCTACATTTAATATAAGTATCTATACCTATAGTCAAGAGAAACAAAATGGTTGGCAATACAAAACACATATAAATTATAGGTAAAATTGAATAATTCAAAAAAATACAAAAATAAATCAAATGAGGTTTTAGCGAAGGAACTCTGATTACTGCTTTAATTATACAAAACAATAATTGTTTGGTGTTGAGAACAGATTTTCGTGACAGATTTTGGTGATAAGGTGGTACCACTACGTCTCAAATGAGACCGTACGCGCCAGAACAGAGCAACAGCTAATCACCTCAGTAATAGAGAATCGCAGATTGAGCTGGCTTGGCCATGTTCTCCGCATGTCTCCCGAGAGACTTGAATACTCAAGCCTTTTCTATACAATCCGGATGGGGCAAAAAGGCGAGGCAAGACAAAATTTACAATCAAGCGGGCATTCACTGCGGTTTTACGAGAGGCTGGCCTGAGCTGGGATGAAGCTGTGCAACTGGCGCAAGATAGAAAGGCTTGGAGGAACTTCGTGGCGTCCACATGCTCCACACTGGGAGCGAACGCGGATTAAGTAAGGGACCATTCATATCGAATAAAATCAAATATAATAACAGAAGTGCGAACGTAACTGTATATTTTCTTTGCAGCTCTTTATAACCCCAAACGAAATATTTTGGTATTTCCTTTAAATTCATATAATATGCGCATTGTTGATATGTGCTTATTATATCCTTTGTTAATTTAGTATAGAGATATATGTTGGAAAGTATTGAAAACATTATTTGCCTACTTTCAACTGTTGGAAAATGGTGAGAACTAGGTAGGTACTAGTCCTGGAAACGGCGCGAGATTACATGAATTCATTAATTCGATTCCAATTCATGCCTGTTTAACGTTGTGCTCAACCTCTGTCTACATAGCTAGCCGAACTTGGTGTTGTGTCCGCACAAATGTATCGATTTAATGATCTCCCATAAATCAGTAATGATTTGTGGTCCGCAGAGTTGCGGTCAACTCAGACAGCTTCGCATAAAGCGAAGGAGAAATATTTTCACAAGCCTATTATATTTTATTGCCACTTTACGAAACTTGAGAGTTTTTAGGTGCCGTGGAATGTGTCATTTTTACTCGTTGTTAGTTTGGATTCTTGCCAATAAAGAGATCTAGCATCAATGATGGTCGGATACATAAATAATGATTGAACAAGATGGCATCAAAATATCCTAAGTACTTCCAATTAGGTGCTCCCTTCATATTTTGGTCCAAATGTTTTGGTTTATCATTTTAATAATAGAAATTTTAAACAAATAAAGCAAATATTGCATTCCTGTAATCATCGAGGTCTCACAACCATGATGCATCGACTAAATTTATGATAAATATAATGACATTTTGAAGAAAATATTCAAAGAGTAGATACTTTTAAAGATAGCACAAATATTAAAATTGAAGTGATCAAACATAAATTAGTTCATTTTGGCTGAAACATAAAGGTTTCGTGTGATTTTATAAGGACTTAACAATATTTTGGTAATATAAAATAAAAAATTAAAAAATAAGGTCTGGCACCTATTAATTCTGCACCTACTCGAAATCATTCAAATTTGACATAACGCATCTCGGTTGTAAGCACGCGCGTCGCCGGGCTACTATTTTGATTGTTTAAAATTTTTTGTATGAAATGTCATCTTCGTACATAGCAAACGCGGATTATTTTTTTATAACTTAAGTAAAAACTGATCAGTGAATTATATGTAATATTACGATTAACAATTTTTTATAAGTGAGACGGTAAGAGTCTAAAATTATTGTGTCGATAACTTATCGAAAGTTTTTATCCATTTATTTTTAATTGTACACTTAGGCCATCATATTGTTTATTATTTTGTACAACTTTTTAATCTTTAGTTCACTGTCAATACCCGCTCTTGCTCAATCATATCCGGTTACCAACTATTTCCAATATCCACTGTAGGTACAGGAGGATGGTAGCTTTATTCATATACAAACTCCATTCACAAAATATTTCTTTACTGCATTTTGTAACGTCTGCTATGTGGATTATAACAAGAGAGTATAATATTATACATACACGTCTGAGCTTGCTCACGCTTCATTGTTCCGATATTGAAATTATTATTACAACGCGCGGTTAAGCATGGAACCCATCACGATTTTCATTACAATAACAATACAATACGAAACAAATTTCATTTTTTTTTTCATAAATAAAAAATCTTAACTCGGATTGCATTTTATATTACACTAGATCACCCACAATCACCTACATCTTCAGTGCATTTACTTAATTTTCAGTTCAGACATCTTAAAAAAAAATCAAGGATTTTGTGACATTCAGGCATGAAAGCCACTACTTCCACTCCGCTAACCCACCTGCGCGTTCTACAGCGAGTGTTTGAAACTAGGGAGTCCATTATGTCCTACCCCGTACAACTAACATAACACACGCTTTATATTTCCTACTACACCGCCATCTCTTAATTTTTTTTTAAGTTACACGACTATAGATAGAGGCACTGTTTTTATTACAAACTTTTCACCCGTCTAACTTCATCCCGCATCCGAATCAACAATAATTATTTTGTAATGCAATAAATTGTTAGCTAAATTGAATTCAGTTAGTATGTTGTAAGCTTTATTAATTCATGTTATGATTCATTCCTTCAAGAATATGTTGTGTTTTTAGGAATGTAATCAGCTGTGCTAGGTTTCCATTCTAAGACTTGTCGACATAGAATAATTAACAAATTGAACGTGCATTTTTGGTGGAATTATTTTAATAAAGTAATCAAAATTAAACAATTAATTATTTATTCCACAAATTATTTCATACCTTGACTAGTTTCGCAGGAACAGGTCCTGCATGGTCACAGGTGACTAAGAAACTATCGGTCTCTTAGCAGTGTCTGCGAAACTAGTCAGGGTATTGAATAATTTGTGAAAAAACAAATTAATTGTTTCATTTAAATTACTTTTTATCGACTTAGCTATATGCGTTTTCTAGGTTGACCACATTTGGATTTAGAGCGTATTCATACTTTCGCAAATAAAGATAAGGCAGCAGTTTAATTATTTTTATTTATTCTTAAAATCACAAAATATGTCACGCCGTGTATCTTGTAATAGTGTTCCACCATTGATCGTGAAAACGAAAGTGAGTTTTCTCAATACAACCGATAGATGTTCAGTGTTAACTGCAATTTATCAGTTGATGATCTACAACAATCAATGGCGTGTGCATCTGACGCAATGCATCGCGCATTCATTACCACAAGATCATAATGTTTACAAATGCGCTGTATTTAGAGCGGAAAGTGGACACATTTAAGTCGACAAATGCTGTGCAAGAAATGTTTTTTTTTTTTTCGACAAATTATAAATAATACAATATTGGTAAAGACATCAGGAATATTTACAACAGTTATTCCAGGACATGGCGTGCAGTTCATACATCGAACTGAAGAGAACGGCGGAGAACCAAGAGGGGATGGAGGAGGTGTTCGTCGTTGTAAACCAATCCACAGGATTGAAACCGCAGAAGATAAAAAGAGGACTCCAATAATATATCTTTAATAGAATCTTGTGTCCTTTTCAGGTCTAAATCTGAGCACAATCTATCAAGTTTTTGGGGGTCGCCACCTGGATCAGAACATGGAGGCCATGGGGCCTCCATCAGTACGCTGTACGTACGAAAGCCGTTAACTTCTCACAGCCTCTGCAAAATATTTCCTTTTTCAAAAGTTTATATTAACAAATAAAAAAACTTTTGAAATGTAAATTCAGCGAAAATTTTGTGTATCTCTTGGAAAGATATGATCAGCAATTCGGAGGTCCTGAATAGGGCCAATTCCTGCTAAGGTCCTGAATAATTATTATTACATGGAGGATGTCGGTAGAAGATAGATTTTATGAACTGGAATCCGTCGGGGAACTGATTCATGTATCTTGGGACAGGGTGGCCTTTGCCAACGTCGGTGCGATCTGCCTGGGGCATTATGAAGATTTATCATTAACACCAGCATGCTTGCAAGGGTCTGCTCAAATAAACAAGCCTCGCCGCCTTATTTCAAGAAATATTTACTTTTTGCGCGTGATTGTGGCCGGTTTGGTAGAGGTGCGCTACTCTCCACAATATTAGTCTTATTATTAGATCTAACGAAATATGGCGATAATAGACAGTGGTTGCGCAAGGAACAGGTAGGCCTTTGGAGCCTACGCCCTGTCTGCTCTGTTTTTAGCCATAAATCAGGTGCTGATCAAAACTGCTTTTGTTTTCACGTAATGGTACTAAACGCAACCATTAGTGTTTTCACTGATAAACAAAATACCTCTGAGGATATTTGCTATGGTAGACTGTTGCCTAAGATTGGTAATGGTCTCTCATACATTTCAACATCTTTCATTTGTTGATTGTCATAGAGGTTTCTCTTTTGAAAGTTTTTGAAAATTGATTTTTTGTATGGCCATATTGGCCATAAGCTAGGAAGTTATAGCATTGCAACACCGAGCTGAAATGGTATACTGGAAATGAAATACGCACTAAGTGCCAAAAAAAAAACATTTTGAGATAATCTAATAAAACTGATTTTTCCCCCATATAGACATACGAGTAGTACTATGATGATTTTTGGATCTGTTTTTTTACGCCTTTAGATCATCGATATGGACTAAGTGCAATATTTAGGCTATTGGCAATGGTTTATACAACATTTCCTCATACTCAACTCATTTTTGGCACATAGTGCGTATTTTATTTCCATTATACAATCCTCTACAGTTATCCACTGATGTCCAATATAGTGCGGAACCGATAGGCGAATTTTTTTGTTTTCCATCACGCAGTGTCTTTTAAAGGTTAGGCAGAGAGAACAGGCCTTCACTTTTTAAATAAACATATTTCAGCTCAGACGTGAAATGTGACGTGAAAGAAAAAATGGATGTCTCCTGATGGGTGCAAACACCAGCGACCGAGCCGCTAAACCTCATCTGTGCCCTTATTCTCGTAGCGGTCTTAATACGCTCTTATCTTGATTGACAATCATAAAATGGCGGATTGGTATTCACAAAACAAGATATCTAGTAGATATCTTAAAAATTCGTTATGTTTGAAATATCAGAATGAAAATGATCCAGTTCAAGATAGGATTAACATTAGATTCCGATAGTTTTGTGAATACGACTGCTTGTGATCGTGTCTTAATCTTATCGTTAAGTGATTTTTAAAAGCGATTGATTACGAGAATAGCCCTACTGTGCCAAAGAATCATTTGAATGTCAAGGCTCCCCGATCCCCATTCACGATCACTCCATCCGTCCAAAAAATTATCGTAAGTGGGAAAAACCAAATGAATGATGTGGAGCGATAGGATAATCCTGATATCCATCAGTCCAAAGTTCAATCGCGTTGAGCCGTTCGTCCATCACTCCAAATGGATCGTCTGTGGGGAAACTCGAGTAGACGTGGTCCAAGTCGGCAAGTCACTTGATTGTCTGTGCTAAAAACTTGGTCCAAATTTGTTTAATTATGTCACAATCCTTTCACCAGGGTACATAATAATATGTTGCTGTTTTAAATTTAATAATAGCAAAATACGTGAAGACCACAAGCAAATATCATTCTATGTCACAAAATACTACTTTTGAGTAAATTGAATTCTTAACTTTACCATCTTGTAAAAATAATCATGTTATTATAAGACAATGATTTTTGAAGTAATCAGTTAGTGTAATGTGTTTTCTGATGAAATATTAAAAGTATATAACATCTTTGGTGACAAAAAATAGATAAAATTGGATTTTTCTGATTTAAGTCAGAATTTTGTTGGAAAGAACATACTATGTTCCTATGATACATGCAAAGAACATACTATGTTCCTATGATACATGCAAAGAACATACTATGTTCCTATGATACATGCAAAGAACATACTATGTTACATTCAAAGAAAAATCTTCTGAATTGAAACTGTATGTATTGTGTAATAACACATCATAATTTTATTTTATAATATATTATATAAAAAGAGGGAAACATAATAAATAAATAAAAACAGTATACTCAAACTTTATTGTATGAAAATTATTATTAAAAACAATAATATTTAAAGAAACAAAATAAAAAAAGACTCAATTAGACGGCATAACAGCCCGAAAGACACAGAAAACAATCAATTAGAATATTATTATGTTGAATAAGGTAAAGATGTAAAAAAATCTTGTGCTTTTGATTAGCAGAATTTCTTCAATATCTGAAGATCTTCAAATCTGGCCCGAGAAACTGTAATAAGTTCGTTGTGTCGAACTGAGTGCTTCTTCAGAAATATCAGCACTGTTTCTTTTTACACGATCTTCCTAAATAATAACTAAATAAGATTCCCAAGCTCCATTATAAGCTGTTTTTAGGTAAACAAAACTCTTTAAATGTAAGAACACACTTTGAAACACTGATAAAGTAGCCGTTTGACAAATGAAATAACCTCGAAAAATAAACTTATGAAAAATTTCAATAGATGGCTCCAAAGGATATAGTCTGTTCTTTCCGTGCAGATGTATCATAAAACTGTTCTTACCCTGTAAATTTGTTTTTAGAATGATCTTTCCCTGTATGGTGTTTTTAAAAGTACAAATTTATGGGTTATAGAATGATGTTTCTTACAACTTGTAAGGTTGCATATAAAATACAATGAATGCTTTACAAGATGGCATCATTGGTTCATTTTTTATGAAAATGGAGTTAGAATGATATTTGCCTGTGGTCTTCACGTGTATTAACTAAGTCAAATTTCATATCTATCACATTGGATGACATCCGTTTGCAGTTATCACGAATGGGACATTTTTTTTGGATGTCATCTAATTGGACGACATCTATTTGCAGTTATCACGAATGGGACATTTTTTTTGGATGTCATCTAATTGGACGACATCTATTTGCAGTTATCACGAATGGGACAATTTTTTTTCGATGTCATCTAAATGGACGACATCCAATTGGAGTAATAGTGAATTAGCGTGTATTTTAAACGCTACCTACATCAGCGAAGACATATTATTATTTGTTACATACATTCCTAATAATTATTATTATTAATTCATTCCTAATAATAATCAATATAATATCTGGTAAATGTTTTAATTTGACACGTAGGTATATTTTGTAAATAAGTTGTCAAAGTGGAAATATTAGTGTAGAACCGAATGGAGTATGTCTAATTCTACGTGCATGTTTCGTTGCACCATCGGCGGCCACTGTGGCACTAGGGCAGGTACCCGAACAGCGGTGCAGTAGAGCGTGACACGCTCGTTACATTGGCGCACTTTCCGCGTGTGTCTCCGAGGAGCGCGCGATAAGTCTTTACACAAAAGTCCTATTTTTATTTGCTTTGAAAAACTTAAGGGCAAACTTTTGACGAGCAAATTCAACATACAACTCTTTCCACGGCTTAAAAAAGCCGACTGACGAGAATGATATATTTTACAGTTTGTTGTATCAATCAACTAATACTCCCTATTTGACCCCACATAGAGGCATACCGAGACATCAAGAGCCCTATACCGTACTCGATATTGCGCGGCTTTAATGACGTTAATATATTAAAATAATATTTTAATTTCGCATCATTATAAGTACCTACCTACTGTGTTTTAGCAGTCTTTTTTAGTAGCAAAAACCTAGTTTAGTAATAATTTGGTTCCAAAATAATATAAATAATTTAACTTAAACTACTTTAATATGAAGTTATACTAATTTAAATAAAAAAATAAATAAATATATAAACGAAAACAGAATTGTTCAGTAAGAAGATATTTTCTAATGAGGGTTACAATTTTGGCCGACCGTCTTTACTTTACAAAAACTCCCCGCTGAAAATAATAATGTATACCGTAAAGGTGAAAACACAAAGAACGCTGATTTCGACTGGCGTCAATCGGCACCACTGAGTATATATTATTAGAGAACTTTTGTGAATGCGCATAACCGAAAATTGGTCCCTTTATCTAATATTCACGTGACTGAAGATAAATAATTATTAATAATACATTTTACTTTCGTCAAGAAGCACAACACAACAAAACCCGTAGGTACATCCTTAAACTAATTATGCGATATAAACATAAAAATACGCTAAAATATAAGAAATGAAAAAATCGAATGTTATTCACTGCTAACGACAAACGTCACAGTCTGTATGAGTTTCACAACAGCCACGTGATAGTTGTTGGGACCATGCGCAGTAGCTCATTATTTTTCTGGTATTATTTCTTCTCAAAGATCAGCGCAAAGAATGTTTCCATGCATTTGAATGGGCATGCCGGATAGCGGATTTCTGCTTTAGTTCTAGGTTTTTCTTATCAAATAATTATCCAAACCTCCCTCAGCGTCATTGTGTAAAACTGCCACAGCCTCCGGACATTTATTACTTTATTACAGAGACCTTTACATCTCGGGACAGGCCAGACGCTGCGAGCGGTGCAACACCCACGATTGCCGCCATTGCTGGAATACCTTTTAATTGTTACTGTTAATTGAAGAGTTTGACAATATTAGCTGATTATTACAGCCAACGACCGTCACGCAATCCTTATGGGACAATAAATAATTATCGCTGTCATAATGTTACATCCTGGATTGAAGATATCTAGTCATTTCATCCCTTGAACTTGCTGTATCATTAACAGCAGCACCCTGGTTCATGAAACATTGGAACCGTGTGCCTCCAACGAGCACCCGAAATTCCCAAGGGAGCAACCTACCTAATTTTAACAAATCACCCGCAGCGGACTCTCTACAATAATCACCGTGCGAATATTTCTGCGTTGGTTGTTGATCTTACTACATTGTAAAGGTGTGAATTACAAAGAGGGACCACAGCCGCATATTGTGGTTGTTGAACCAAATGTCTTCTAAGATATTGTAAGGTAGGTAATTTTCTGTGAAAGATGTCAAAAGTGTATTTGTGTTCACTTTGAGTGAGGCCACATACATTAAAAGAAAAAAAAATAAGGAATACGTATAGCGTGCGTTCATGTTTTATTTAAAAGGTAGGTACCTACCTAATCAATATTTTCCGGCGAATCGCTGAATACTGTAAAGACGGCATATGGAAGTAAAATCGAAAATAAATAATAATAATAAGAAGAAAATATTAAGTATTGTTATGTTTGTAATGTTGAATTGTTCATACATGTGGGTACTTTATTTTTCATGGGCAAGCTTCTCGATAATGTTATGTAGATGAAAAATATATTTTGCATCGCCATCTATTGAAAAGTTACTCAACTTCGCATCTTCGGCTTTCCTTTTATAGATGTCGCTATTCCAATATCAATTTAGTGCAGGTTGATTAAATATTTATTATCGCAATAAAGTTTTTTTATTAGATACCTACCAACTTAATTTATTATTTTCTTTATAAATAGGTATGTAATTTAATCATAAACAAAAATAGCAAATAGTTTTTTTTTTAATGCATAAGGTTTGTGTATTTTTTTTATTTTTCTAGATGTAGAGCAGCAGGCCAAGTGGCATGTAGATGTATGTAGGTACGTTACATGATCAGGAAATTTCGATCAACTTTATCCCATATTCTGGAGTGCTATAGATGCAATTCCCTGGAAAAGGCCGGAATTCACTGGATTGAGAACATCACCTATTTATTTTGCTTCTGGCCTTGTCTTCCAGGATGGAATCGATACACGTCATTCTTGGCCGACTACGCCTTCTTACACCTTTTCTTTTAGCCTTAATAATTATTTTGTATCCCTGCTTCCTGCTTGCATCCTGTCTTTCAAAATGCCCAAACCATCTCAACTTATTAATTTTCATCTTTGCAACACTTCCATACCACAATCCTTTCTATTAATCTCAATCCTTTCCATATCTCACATAGTCTTTCCACATATTATTTTTTATAAAGCTCTCATCTCTACTGCATTTATACTCCATTCTTTTTTTTTCGTCCATGTCCGCATTTCACATCCGTACATCACTGATGTAACAGAATTGTGTTATGCACAAGTTTTTTGCTTGTATTAAGACGTTGTTTTTCTCATAATAGGTCTTAGTGCAGAATTTCCAGCCATTTCCCTTCGTTCAATATCTTTCCATCTTTTGACAATAATTTCCATCCGTTTGTCAAAACATAAATTTTCTTCGACTGTTTTTGCGATTCACTTCATCCCTTTCTAATACTAAAACCTTTTTCTGAGTCAATTTTCTTGACATACGTTTTAATATGTCCGTTTTTTGCACAAATTTCAAACACACTTGATACAAGTTCTGCACAATATTTTTAGATATTTAATATTTGTGGGTGAATCGGTAATCTAGTAGTGAGTCACAATAAGTTGTTATGAAATCCCATTGCGACAACGAATCCTAATTAGATTGTCACAAATAATGAATCGTCTCATTGACAAACATGACGGGGATTATGTTCTAGAAGGCGTAACACTTGCATTAGGACTTGGTACTTGCACTAGACAAATTATCACACACATTCAGTTTTAATTTATTCCTGATAGTGCAATAGTTGCATTCTTTAGCAGGCGCCCTTGACTGAGGAGTTGCTTACTCATGGCATACGAGAAGAGACGTTATTATCCTATGAAGGCGTTCATAACCTTAACCAACAGTATCATGTCAAGCCATACATGGCAGCTTCCTAAAAACACTTCAAACTTGCTTGCAACATAAGATTATGAATGAAAATGACTCTGTTTATAAGCATAGTAAACAAATTTACCTCCTGCAAAAGTCTTGGGTTTTGCCCCAATAAAAAAAGGCTTGGGTTAATAGAGAGTAACTGACAAAAATCAAGGTCCGAAAGATCGGATATGTGCTTAGAGGCAAAAAAAAATACTTTTCGTTGCTCTTGATTATTGAGGTGAAAATAGAGGGTAGTGGAAGACGATGGGTGGATCGTCAGCAGATATCTTGGATTCGAAATATTCGTGTGTGGGAAGTGAACTTAGTGGAAAAGGGAGAGGGAAGGGAACAGTAAATTTAGTGGAAAAGGGGAATGAAAAGTCTTTGTTGAGACTGTTCTAAGTAAATCACTCCATCTTTATTGACAAGAAAAGCGAACAAAAAAGCATAGATAATATATAAAAAATAAAACCGTAGACAATATTAATGTAACCTACAAAGATTGCCATACAATCAATAAAAACACAAGCCTCCGTAAACAATTATTTGAAATTGGCGTTCGACTACAAACGAATATTTCGTCAATGTAGAGTGCGAATAAAATGAACTGTCCACTGGAACATATAAACAATTATTTAAACCAAACAAAGACACGTAGGTATATAAAATTATAAAAAAGTGGACAGATACATTCTTCCTACTTTAGGTACATTGTCGAAAAATTCATTCGCAAAATTCAAATTGTTAGGCCTTCAGGTGTTGAGGAATTGTTTCGTGCCGCACTGGACCGGGGTGCATTCGCTAAAGTGAAATAACGTTGGAGCGAACTAAAAGGACACAGAAAGAAGAAAAAGAAACAAATTAGCAACAAAGTAAGAAACTCAGAAAGACGTTTGCGATCTGTAATCTGCAGGTAAAGGGTTTCTCTCAACAAGGAAGGGTAAATAAAAGCAGGGGCAAAACACACGTGAGATGGTGTGACCTGGTAAAGAAAATAACATGTGGAGTCCCATCACTTGACAATGCGAGCTGCGGAGGACAGAGAGTGTTGAGGTGATTAGTCCTAATAACATAATAATCCCTAACGTTATTTTCCTTTCTTTTCTACCATCCTATTTTCTTCTTCTTTTGGTGTCATGTCAGGTAGTCTCAACATCGGCGATCACTGCGGCAAATCTTTCATTGTCCTGGTTCCACAGTACGGAAACCCGTCCATTCTGGTTTATTGAGCAGCCACGACCATCGTCTTCGATGGTCTTCATCCAGCCTCTCTGCGACCCTCGATCTATCCCTTCAGTCCGCCCTCTCTGTTCACCATATTGACAAGCGATTTTTTTTTTTGTATTTTTCAATTCGTATCTTTTTTATTAATAATTGTTGTATGGGTGCACAGGAGATCAAAAATTGCTGATTCATTTTAAATATTTTTCTCTCTCTTATTTTCAAATGCTCTTGTTTCCAATTTATTTCAAAATATTTTTTTTTATTTATTCAAAGAGTAATAGAAAAACAATTTTTATATAGATATATTACCATACAATTACATAATGCTATTTATACAATAATTCTAGGTAATGTAAAATATTTATTTTTGTGAAGACTATAACACAGTATTAAATTGTATTTATCGTAAGTTTGCGTTTAGTTTATTCACTCACATAATCGACTGGAATAAATAACTCAAAGAGAGTGGGGGGCAGGAAAGGAGCCTCCACGAGAGATTGCTAATAAACAATAACAACGAAGGATACAAAACAAAACGAAACAAAATAAAAAAGCGAAAGAAACTGAAAAGCGAAATAAAATGATCAATAAACGCAATCCGGCGCCCCCTGGAAACGACGAAAGTCGGCGAATCCTTTCAAAACCGGACAGCCACTCAAAAAGTCCGCAAAAAAAGCCCTTCTCAGGGCTGTTTAAGACGACCTCGATAAATATTGAGGGATTAAGCCAAGACAAAGAGATCATTCTCTCCGAACTTTTTAAGGATTGTGACGTTTTAATGATACAAGAAACCCATAGAGGACTAAAAGACCCAAGACCGAAAGTAGAAGGACTGAAACTGATTCTGGAGAGACCCCATAGCAAGTACGGAAGCGCGGTCTTCGTCAACCCAAGAACGGAAGTGGTGTCGACAGCTCTGACTGAGAGGAATGACATAGAGATCTTGTCAGTCGAACTTACAAACTGCGTGGTGGTGTCTGTTTATAAACCACCGGGCGCGAGCTTTGACTTTACGGAGCCGAGTAATTTTAGTAAGCATGGGAAGAGAATTGTAATGGGCGACTTCAACTGCCACAGTGAGTCATGGGGATATAAGGAGACCGACGAGAATGGATCGAGGCTAGAGAGTTGGGCGGAGATAAAAAAACTTTGTCTCTTGCACCACCCAAAGCTGCCCGCATCGTTTAGCAGCGCGCGATGGAAAAGAGGGTACAACCCGGATAATATTTTTGTCACAGGAGAACTGATACCACAATGCTCAAAACACGTAGAGAGCCCCATTCCGAAAACACAACACCGACCTATAACGTGTAAGGTTGCCCCGATGATCCGACCGGCAAAAGTTCCTTTTAAGAGGCGCTTTAATTTCAAAAAGGCAAACTGGCCATTGTTTACTCAAACTCTGGATGATGCTGTTGCCAAAATAACACCAGAAATTGAAATGTACGACACTTTCGTAGAAACCATCCACAAAATATCACGGCAACATATCCCAAGAGGATGCAGGACGGAATACATCCCCGGACTTACTAACGAAGCGAAGCAACTTTTAAACGAATACAAAAGACACTTCGAACAAAACCCATTCTCGGATGATACACTAAGCGCCGGAGAGATGTTGATGGAGACGGTGTCTAAGACCAGAAGGGATAAGTGGTGCGAAATGATCAATAATCTGGATATGAAACAAAACAGCAGAAAAGCTTGGAAAGTGATTAAAACGATGGGGAACGACCCCGAAACCGAAACGCCTAACAGCTGCAACGTTACACCAAACCAGATAGCGCACCAACTCATTCTAAATGGCAAAACAAGGGAAAAAACACGAAGACTACCCATAATTCGAAATATTAGCGAAGAAAATGACTTCCTGAAGATGCCATTCTCCGTTGACGAGATGAAGTCGGCAATGAAAAATCTCAAGTGTAATAAATCTCCAGGACTGGATGAGGTGAGAGTAGAGCAAATTGCGCACTTTGGAGAGAGAACCATGGAGTGGGTCTTGAAACTCATGAACGAGTGTGTCGAGAAAGGTAAAATCCCAAAAATATGGAGAAAGGCCCGAGTGACTGCTCTTCTCAAACCTGGAAAAGAACCAAATGACCCAAAAAGCTACAGGCCTGTGTCCCTTCTCTGCCACCTAAGCAAGGTCTTTGAACGCTTGGTGCTGAATAGAATAGCAAACCACATAGACCACAATATTATAAGAGAACAGGCGGGCTTCAGACCGGGAAGATCATGCACTGGGCAAGTGCTCAACCTAGTGCAGTACATTGAGGACGGCTTTGAGGGTAAAAAAGTCACTGGAGTGGCCTTTGTTGATTTAACGGCCGCATATGATACGGTGAACCATGCAAGGTTAATCAACAAATTGTACAGCATTACAAAGGATTTCAGGCTTACCTCACTGATCCGTGACTTCCTGGGTAACAGAAGATTCTACGTTACGCTGCATGGTAGAGACAGTCGATGGAGATCCCAGAAAAATGGACTGCCACAGGGAAGTGTCTTGGCACCAATTCTGTATAACATATACACAAACGACCAACCCATACCTGTAGAAACCAGGCAGTTTATCTACGCTGACGACACCGCTGTTGCCGCCCAGGAGGACTCATTCCAACTAGTGGAGGAGAAGCTATCACGGACACTTGATATTCTGGGAGACTATTACAGATCGAACTCTCTAAAGCCAAATCCGAGAAAAACGCAGATATGTGCTTTCCACTTAAGAAATAAGGAAGCAGGAAGAGAGCTGAACGTTGTGTGGGGAGGAGAAAAGATCGCGCATTGCCCAACTCCCAAATACCTTGGAGTGACACTGGATAGGACTCTCTCCTATAAACAACACTGTGTGAACACCAAACAGAAAGTGTCCGCCAGAAACAATATTTTGCGGAAGTTAACTGGTTCGTCCTGGGGCGCATCCCCGCACGTTCTGCGCACTTCTGCACTGGGGCTCTGTATCTCTGCGGCCGAATATGCTTGCCCTGTCTGGCAGAGGTCTGCACACACCAAACAGGTGGATGTGGCGGTAAATGAAATGGCGCGACTGGTGTCCGGCTGTCTTAAACCGACTCCCATAGATAAATTGTTCCCCATAATTGGAATTGCTCCGCCCGATGTGCGAAGAGGAGTGGCGGCGAACTTAGAGAGACACCGACAAATTCACGACCCTAGACATCCACTATATGACCACCGGATTGTGCCTCCAAGACTGAAGTCAAGAAGCAGTTTTCTCCAGTGTACACTAGACCTATCAACATCAGAGGTAAAGACCAGAGAGGAGCTATGGAGACAAAAACTTGGTGACGGACTCTGGATGGCGCCATCCGAGAGCACAGATAGCGCACATAACCTGGAATACCCAACCTGGAAAACACTGAACAGGTTAAGAGTGGGAGTATCCAGATGCAAATACAACCAGCATAGGTGGGGTTTTCTGGAGGGCGATAGTGTGGATTGCGACTGCGGGGAGGTGCAGGACGACCCTCACTTACTGCAATGCCCGCTGATGACAATTACCTGCAACGAGGAAGACCTACAATCCGCAAACGACAACGCGATATCGGTCGCGGAATATTGGAGTGGCAAAGTCTAGTCCGGACTCGAAGAAGAAGAAGAAATAACTCATGTTGTTTCTGAATCTTGGTCATAAAGTGAGAATGGATTTATTGGTGTTTTGTTCAGAAGCCAATAGTATTTATCTTTTTTTAATGAATCGAATACATTTTGAAAAAAGGACGTCTTGAAATAGGAAGATGGCTGGCACTGCTGATTGAACCTTCAGATGGAAAGTCGGCGACTAAGCCGCCAGCCTACCAACCACTTATCTGATGGTTTATTTCTGATTTTATTTTAAGGGCGAGTGCTTCCATTCTTAGAAAGGTTCTGTAGGCCTAGACAAATTCAAATTAGCGATCGACTACAAACGAATTCTTCGACAATGTAGAGTAGGAAGAAAATTAACCGTCCACCATTTATATTTTCATTGTCATATATATGATTATAGGTGTCATCCAGGTTGACATTATGAAAATGATTATTTAAGTGTCATCCAGCCTGGATGTTGCTCTGTAGGGTGCGTGTCTCCTGTGTGTAGCAGATAGCATACTTCTCCATCTTCTGACGTTGCCGCCCGTTGGTGGCAGAAGCCATACGAAATAATAATAAACAGTGTCTTTGGTTTAAATAATTGTTTATATGTTCCAGTGGACAGTTAATTTTTTCGTACTATGCATTGGCGAAATCTTCGTTTGTAGTCGAACGCTAATTTGAATTTGTCTACGGGGGCTGAGTCTTTTCAAAATTAGTAGAAAACTATAGCATTTGCATAACACTCGAGTATTTATTATGCGATTTTTTCTGAGAATTCGTAAAGAATTAATTTTTAGGGGAAATCAAAAGACAGCATAAACTTTATTTTAAAAATATTTCTTTATTATTTTTTTTTTATAATTTTTTTATTTCATTATTAAAATGAATTTGCTCAATGTTTCGTTTGTATATTATTTTTTTTGTGCGCTTTTTTCAAGGCACGTTTTTCACATTCATAAATTTTCGTTATTAGTACATAGTGAAGATATTTTTTACATATAATTGGATTGATGGAAAAGTTAGTATTTAAAAGAAAATATATACAGCCAAAGAGGGGGTAGGAAATAAAATCACCACAGAGTTTGCGTGGACAGCTCTTGTGGTTGTGAAAGAAATGCTAATCTTGTTCTACAGAATTTTGTAATATCGACACATTTCTCGAACACATAAATATCAAATGTTAATTGAAAGTTAATTTCATTCGTTCGAACTCAAAGTAATAATAAAATAATTTGCATAATAATGCGACTTTATCCAGCGACTTCCTGATTTTATGAACATAACAATAATAATAAGAAACATAAAACGAAGGTAATTTCCTAACTAAAAATGCCCTAAAATGACTCAAAAAAAATTAAAAACAAATATCTTAAAATACTTACATACATAAATAAATCAAAGAAGAAACAAGACAAAATAAAATAATTAAAAATCATTAAGTCGCAGACAAACGGCATCAAATAGCACAATAGACTAGAAAAGGTTGTCAAGAGGTTATGTTTCAAAAATCTATTAACAACCTTTCTAGAACCTTCTGTGTATATATTTTTATAGATACTGTTTGAACGAGTAAGCATTCTGATTAAAACTAATTCCTAATCGAGTCTCCCATATCACATTCGGTAAGTTTCATTGTGAGGTCATTTATTGGCAGTGGTATTTTTGGTTTATCCCTTGATGATGTTATTCTATTTATTGATGAAGGGCTTTTGCGTGGGCAGCGAAGTGATCGGCTTTAGCGGCAGCTACTTCTGGAGTATCCAAAAGGTACTGACCATCTGGTGTCAAGGCCACATGCGCGATGGGAGCATATCTGAAGTTCAAGTATCTAAGTGGAGCAGCGTAGCTTACATAGTGTGACCTGACAAGAGGGACGTTGTATACGAGTTGTCCATATGTTTGAGTTTTAGATGAAGCGTGTCTCGCCAATTCTTCAGCGTGAGCATGGAGATGGGCAGCTTTGGCAGCAGAAACCTCAGCTGTGTCTTGAACTGGTTGGGATGTGGCATAACGTGATGAAACTCCTGACCATTCACTTCCTGAGCTGGCCAAAGCTTGAGCGCGAGTAGCCAAATGTTCAGCACGAGCTTGTTGAACTTCGAGGGTGTCAACTACAAAACCATCGGCGCCTACTTTGATGTCTGCTTCGGGACCGACCCATTTAGGTTGTGCGACTGGGACTGAATAAGCGATAGCAGCTCCGGATGAATAATGATGACTTCCATCATCAGCTGATGATCCAGCCTCGGCGAGCTTGGCTAAATGGGCTGCTTTGGCACTGGCTACTTCAGGTGTGTCTTGAACAAAGCCGTCGGCTGAAACGTGAATGTTTGCTGGTGGGTCTTCGATTTTTGGCACTGATCTTACTCCGTATGTCTCAACTCCAATAGCACCAGTGGAGGCAAAAGTGCTTAGACCTGTGAAATGAACTGGTACTGTTTTCACGATGGGGCCAGATGAATAGACCTGAACAGGCTGGGCGTAAGCAACAGGGTTAACTACTACAGCACTTCCTTCATCATTGTATTCTCCATTATCTGGACTAGCAGCGGCGATAGCAGCAGCTTCGTTGAATTTAGCAATATGTTCCGCCTTAGCATGTGCAACTTCAGGGGTATCCAAAACATGTCCATCGGCTGACAATCTGATGTCAGCGATTTCAAAAGATTTTGCAACGGGAACGGGCTGTGCTACGTGGTATGTTTGGAAGGCTGGAGCCACGACGTTGATTGGTTGAGTGAAACTGAATGTTGATACACTGTTGTGTTCTTCATTGTCTGGAGCAGCAGCAGCGGCTTTAGCGAGAGCGTTGAATGAAGCGGCGTGATCGGCTTTAGCTTGGGCTACTTCAGGTGTGTCAAGAACGAATCCATCCGAAGAAACTTGTATATTGGCAGGGATGACTGGTTGGGCACTTTTGACTACAGTCAATGGTGGTCCAACTTCAACTGTGTCGTCATCTTGAGAACCATCGTCTTCACTCTCAGCTGGCGAGGATGCAGCTCTAGCTGATTCTTGAGCGACTTGGGCAAGGTGGGCTGCTTTAGCCTGAGCTACTTCAGGTGTGTCCAAAACGAAACCATCGTGGGAAACCTACAAAGATAAACAAACAATATAAGTAGGTACATAACAATATGATGTGTTAATTATGTTATGTCCAGGGGATTATTTTATTTTAAAATTGTAATTATGCTCTGCCACATTTCAAAAGGAATCGACCCAATGGTTATCTTCGACGGCCTTCGCGGACCATGGAGTGGACTTTAACGACCCCATATAATTATCGCGTAGTGCACCAGGAAGCCAACGCCCTAGCGCTGAATTGGCATTCATCAATATTTATGTATTCAGAAACCATGCAAGTACATTTATTATAAAACGTGAGACAATTAACTAGGCTATGTTGCATTTCTAGTATTGTATCGACGGATAAAATGAACGCATTCTTTTGTCATCCAAATAAGGTAGTCGTTGAATATTTTGTAAAGGTGATTTTTTACTACATACCTACCTTGAACTTTATTTTAAAGTAAGACTACTTACTATCTTTCTTTATTTATTTTTTATGAATTTGTGCTCACTCAAATTTCTTAGCACCGTTCTATTTCAGAACCTTTTTTTGCATTATATCAACAAATAGCTTTGTTTACGTGTCCAGAGACTGCCATCTTCTCCGAAGGAACATTCAGGTGAAAGGAGAAAAGTCGGCAGATCTAGAATCATTCCCATCTCTCCATGCTGGGAAAATGAAGGCAAGGCAGAAGTAGCACAGATTTTACAGGTGACAGACTCAAGGGCTGTATCAGGGGATAGATCGAGTTGCAGGCGAAAGTCAAGGGGTACCAATGCTCTAAATGGCAACCATTTTTGGGGACATAATTTTAATTGCTGAATATCATCTTTAAATTGGTTTTTAAACATTGTCGAGGAGGTCGGTGAGGGCGAAAAATTCAGAGACCGTCCTAGAAACAAAAAGTTGATGACATGCTGTGCTGCTCGTAAGCAGTAAAAAAGAAGCAACCGTTGATGAAGGTATGTCGGCTACATCTTCCTGAATAAACCCTGTTAAAGAATTGTTGCTCATGTCAATAAAAAACGTGATTACTCTGATTATGGGCACACTATCTCCAAGGCTGTGAAGTTGTAATCGTATACGTATGAAAGCAAAAGATGGACATATTATGTTCTACTTGTTCTTGTAATGCAAGACGTCAATGACACTCTGGAGGACGCTGTCCCAGCAAGGTCGTTTTTTACCATCTCCCGTTCTTGGTACTCAAGTCAATAGTGCGGAGATACAGGAAGAAGTTAATGGCTTTTAATACGAAGGCCAATCATGTCAAATGAATATACCTGGATGTTAGCTGGTTCCACATACTTGGCGACTGGGGCTACTCCGTATCCGTGGTAGCTGACGGCTGGACCAATGATGACCTGAAATAAAATAGAATGTTTAATGGTTACCCATGTGACATATTCATCCGATTTTACGGTTACACAATGATAGAAAATAAAAATGGGTTTTATTGGCGGTGGTGGCAGTGGACTTTATTTATGGTTAAATTTGGATAGATACAATGGGTCTTTTAATTTCAATTCTAAGATTAATTTAATCTCTATATATAAAAATGAAACCATATTTGCTTTTATTTAGGAGAAGGTTCTTATGAATGAAAAAAATAAGAACGTAACGTTCTTGTGAAAGAAAAATTAAGAAAGCTTAAAGTAGCTTGAAGGAGGAGTTGACCTTCTTAATGTTTTTTTTTTTACAAAAAATCTAATTTTGAAATTAAATCGTTTGGCGTTAAACTGAAACTTTTTGCATTTCAAAACTTACGTACGCATATTGTTGACGGAATTTTCAATTTTTGCAATGTTTTTTTTAATTCACTAAGTAGATATATATCGCATAGATCACTCTCTCGAGAGTGAATTGCCACTTCGTAAAAAAGAAGAAGAAGAAGTAGATACTCAATCGTTATTATGATATTTTTCTATTTATGAAATTAAAATGTTGTTTGATAGTTGGTGCGATTGACAGAATTTATAAAAGGTTTAAACCAGATACATCAATCGGAATTACATTGGTAAAATAGGTAATTGATTAATTTATCATTACACAAATGGGAAGTTTTCTGGGGAGCTTCCGACAATACACACTAGGTGGCAGAACTTCTAATCAGGTCTATTGTCAAATTCAGTGCTGCCAACGTAGAGATGTTTTTTTCAGTGATGCCAACGTTGGGAAGTTTGTTTTCCATTGTGTTGCTAAGAAGTTGTTGATTTTGTTGCGCATAAATTTGAGAATAAATCTCAGGGGTGCTGTTCTGTATTTTTTAATTTGTATTTAGGTAGGTAGGTATATAAAAAAAAGATGAACAATTTTATTTGTAATAGTATGTAAAAAATGTACAATGATTACTCTAAACCTATTGTAAGTTATCATGTATAATAATATATAAGTTGTTTAATTTGAAATAAACTAGAATGATATTTTGGAGATTAGATTGTGAGCGACCATAAGAAGAAGAAGAAGTAAATCGCCCCCGTTGGCAACACTGAATTTGACAATAGACCGGATTAGCAAGGGCGCCTCTAGCGGCACAAAAAGGAAAAAAAACATCCCATTGAATTCAATATTCATAAGTAAGATATGGAATCATTAAATTTGGAAAAAAAGACGAATCGAAACGTGTTATAGTTTAAGTCAAAGATACTTGATATCCTAAAATAAAGGGCAAGGTAAATAAAGTATAAAAATTTAAAAACATGAACTAAAATGTATTTTCAATACGTAATAAATAATATAATTTAAGGCATTTGGATGTTTCCTCATGAAGGTAGTCTCGAGAAGATATTCGCTCTAGATTCATATTTATGGCTTAAAACTCATTAACAATTCTAATTTTGCTATCGAATAAATTTATAACCAAATATTTTAACATCAACACATGAATAGGTTACCATACAGATATAAAACAGACCCACCTTGTTTTTCGTCACTATGAATCATTTTTACGAGTATGTCGTTAAGCGAATAAATGTGAGATTTTATCTTTCAAAAATGTATTTAAAATTCATAGCCATAATACCTACATCAATTTATTTGATTTTTTTTTGACTATTCAAAAGGGCATACTTCTTTTATTGGATACAGACAGCCTTTTTTTATTACAATATTCGATATGTGACTATTTTTACGAAAATTACGCGGAAGGAAGAGTATGAAATTTCGCACACTTTTAGTTTAAATAGAGAAGGAGTGCGAATGCTAATATTTGAAAAATTATCCATAAAATAAGATTAAATAAAAAAAATAAATTTACAAGCACTACTGTCATGTTATGTATTTGATACTCACACTCACATACACTACTTATAAAGATCATCACCTTTATAGAAACAAAAATCTAAAATAAAAAGAAAGATTTTTGAAGGCGGTATATTCAAATGAAAGGTGGAACTGGAAATAGCGGAACATAAATTGAGAATAGATTAATAGGTATTATTTGTCGAAGTTGTATAGAAAAAAACTTTGTACATATTATTTGTACCTATCCATGTCATTGTTTTTAAAAGAAAACTTTGAAATAGAGCTCGCTGATTTTTTGACAATGAAACATTAATAATGTTCAACTTATAATTTTAATAAGTTACTGTCGGATTTCGAGCACTGGTCGACCACTTGTTTTAATTAAGCTATATATATTACGCTGAGGTAATTTTATTTTTTTTTATGTTTGAATAACCTTTTATAACCCTCAATCAATCAATCAATTCTCCCTTTTACACCCCACTCAGGGGCATAGGGAGGCAACAAGAGCTCTCCATTGCGCTCGATCTTGCGCAATGTTTATGACCTCCTCCCACACCATGTCCATGTCCCTCAGCTCTGCTTCGAAGGAGCGGAACACAGTGTGAGAGGGTCTTCCTCGTCTTCGGGACCCTGATGGGAGGAAGAACAGCGCTCTCCTCGGCCAACTGTCATTCGGCATCCTTAACACATGTCCCAGCCAAGTCCATCTCCTCCCCACAATGGTAGAGGTGATGGGCTCACGCTGGGTGCGCCGGCGTATAGCGTCGTTCGTGATGCGGTGGTACCATCTTACACCCAGAATTTATAACCCTAATTAGCTAATTTAACAAGTGTCTTTTATCAATAAATAAATAATTAGCTTTCCAGTAAAATTATAGGAAAGACCCTCAAGCGACTACGAATAAAATAAGTGCAAGTATTTTCTTCGAAATTACGTTGACCGAATCTTCGTACTACGAGGTTGTACAGTGAACCAGTTAAACCATATCTAATGTTGTCCTTATGATAATTTTTATTTTCGACAATAAAACCACCTCCGTCCTTAAATTGTTTGGTTCGTTTATTTTTAAATATCTATTACATGATCAGCACACCTCAAGGCCGCCGTAAGCCCGGGTACAATTATGAATTATTTCATCTGCGTAGTGATGTAACATCAACATCAACATCGATTAACAAAACATCGTTCCTTATAATTATCATTACATACATTGTTTTATAGGCGTAGAATATTGGGCGCTATTTCTACATAATATTTTAGTCCGTTTATATTTTTGAAGGCGCATCAATCGTAGAAAACAGACGATAAGGTCAGATATTAATATGCCCAGAGCCGTACATAATGCTGGAGAAGGTTCTTAAATACAATTTGCTGCATAAACTTTAATATATTTAGAGCTATTTAAAAAACTCTATTTTTTTAGGAACTTCATACAAATTTCTCAAAAAAGACAGTAAGCCATCTTTTGGAAACAAAATTACTCATGTAAAAGTTGAATGGAATCTTGGTACTACGGTGTGAAAATGTAATAAAATAATTGTAGATTGATTTGTTATACATATACATGTTATTCAAATCTTATTATTCTCAATAAATAAAGATTTAATGAATAAAATTTGCAAAATAGTTCCTCCATTTTGAAGTTTGACAGCTGCATTTATCACACATAGCCCAAATCACCCTCTATGGGTGGAACGCCTAATTAATTATCACAGGGTTTAGGGAATGTAGCTAAGATTCAAACCACAGTGCTCTCTCTAAGAAAACTTGCAAATTATGTCGGTAGGTTCGTATAATATTATGAGGTCGGTAAAAAAGTCATTCTTCTTTTTCTGTGCTTATGTCAGTTATAGCGGTATGTTAAGCAATGGGAAGCTAGACTAGAACCTGTTTAATTACCTACCGATCAAGCCTGACAATCGGAATCAAAAACGTAAAGCAAGACGGGTATATGCTAGTTGCTAATAAAATTAATATCATAACCGAGAACGATCGCATGTATATAGGTACCTAAACTGCTGTTTTAAATTTTTAAAAAAATCGAATCTGACCTTGTAAGTTATCATAGAGTAATCTCTCTAAAATGTATCTACTATAGCAAAGATATAATCGGTCAACAGCGTTTTCTATTATAGTAGATAACTTTTGACAAGATAAATGAATGATTTTTGAAGTGATTGGTAGACTAGCGGTTACGACGGCGGCTTTCTCACTGTTTCGTGCGGAGGTCGTAGGTTCGTTCCCAGGTGCCGACCATCTTCCTCTTTCACGACACAAGCTTTGAGTAGCTCACTGTGAAAGAGTGAATCTGTGAACTTTAGTGAACACAGATTAATTTAAAAAAAAAGAGTTATGGTGAGCTCTCTAGAGAGAGGTGCCTATTTAAGTTAATTGTAATTAAAATCTATGATTGAATTACATTTTAGGCAATTGAAATAGATATTTATCTAGTCATATTATGTAAACAAATCCATATTTATAATCTTCAGTTACATCTGAAAATAGTCGTTTTGCGTTTCCAAAGATATGACTGGAATCCACGGGTCATCATTTGGGGCATGGGATAAATATATTGTCATATATCCTTTCTTCTCCTTACTCTCCTCCAGCCTGTATCAATCCACTCCTGGACATATTGATTGTTAACAATCCAAATTCATCATCATCAGCCTTCACTCGTCTAGTATTGGTTATTAGTCCTTCTTCCCGACTTCCATGATTCTTTTTCTCTTGCTATCCTATCCCATTGATTGCTGGCGACTCTCCTAATATCATCAGACCACCTCAGCTGTGGTCTACCTGGGTTTCTATGACCAGTTCTCGGTCTCCACTCCAGGTTTTTCTCGGTTCATCCATCATCTGCTGTTCTTATTAAATGGCCGGCCCAGTTCCACTTTAGTGACGCTATTTTATGGGTCAAATCCGCAACTTTGAACCTGTCTCTAATCCATTCATTTCGCTTCCTGTCTCTCAGACTATTTTTTTTTAAATGAATCTGTGCTCACTCAAAGTGAACACAAATACACTCTTTCACAGTAAGCTACTTAAAGCTTGTGTCGTGAAAGAGGAAGATGGTCGGCACCTGGGATCGAACCCACGACCTCCGATACGAAACAGTACGAAAGCCGGCGTTGTAACCGCCAGTCTACCAACCACTTCCTAATGTTTAACATCCTTCTCTCCATCGATCGTTGCATTACTTCGAGTTTTTGTATTGACCGTTTCGTAAAGGTGGTAGTTTGAAAACCACATGTCAATACTGGAAGGATGCACATATCAAATACCTTTTTCTTCAGGTGGTTTGCGAATCATTTGAACTTGAGTATATAGGGACAGTTTACTAACAGCAGCCCATGCCAAGCTTCTTCTGCGTTCAATTTCAGCTTCCTTTCTACCAAGTTTGACCATAGTATATACTACGTATGTAGCAGTCTACATACTCTTTCAATAATCTCGTCCTCTATCATTGCTGGTCTATGCTGTTCTGAGGTGCTCATAATTTTTGTTTTGAGTAATTCATTTTTAGTCCTACAGAATATTTTTTTTTTTTCAATAATAATTTTCGATGCCGTGGGGCTGTCGGCTTAGAATAGCACCTCTGTTCTTTTTGCTGGTTTTTTCGAGCATCCTGTAAGAGGCAGGTAATCGAAAAATCAGATCGGGGTCGTGGGGTTGACCACCTCACACCCTTAAACTCCAGCGGTCAGAAAAGGCAACAAAATTAAGCCTCGGACGCCTGGGCCCCACCAGGGGGGGGTCCAGGCAGCTAGTGTCCCCCCTGTGTTGACCACGGCTCGGAACAAGAGCTTGAAAATCGGGACCCTGAATGTCCGCACTCTGAGGGCGGGCGGGGAGCTTGTTGCTGCCAAGTTGGCGGGAGATTATGGACTGGATATCCTGGGGCTGAGCGAGGCACGCATCCCAGGGACGGGGCAGAGTGACGCTGGCAACTATGTCATGCTGCACTCTGGTCACCGAACTGCACGGATGCGTGGCGTCGCTCTACTTTTAAGTAAATATGCCTTCTCTCGCCTTCTTGGTTGGGGACCTGTTTCTGACCGCCTGATGAGTGCGTCCTTCAAGATGACAGGCGAAACACTGACGGTCCTCCTATGCTATGCTCCCACTGAGGATGGGGATGCGGCTGCCAAGGACTGTTTTTATGACAGTCTGGATGCGGTTGTGTCCCATGTCCCAAGGCGCCACCGCTTAATTGTACTGGGGGATTTTAATGCCAAGGTTGGCAGTGACCCCCAGTATGGACCAGGCGTCATGGGTAGGCATGGCATGGGAGTGATAAATGATAATGGAAGCCGTCTGATTGGTTTCGCCACACTCCACGGACTCTTAATAGGGGGAACTCTGTTCCCCCACAAGGATATCCATAAATATACTTGGACCTCGCCTGACAGGAGAACAAAAAACCAGATTGACCATCTTCTGGTAAGGGCCAGCAACCGAACTGACCTGCGAGATGTCCGCACCTACCGAGGGGCAGACATGGACACTGATCACGAACTCCTTGTGGGTTCGTTGAAATTCAGATTTACCCATTTCCAGCAGGGACCGTCTGCCTCTCGCCCGCTGGACATACGCAGGTTAGAGAGTGCTCAGTGTCGTCATTCGTACGAGGCTGAGTTACGCACCAGGTTTGCCCCCTTGCAGGATTCACACGGAGCTGTTCCAATTGAGACAGCTTGGAATAGCTTCCGTGACGCCGTTATGGAATCCGCACGTTCTTCTGTCGGCTATAAGAGCAAAAAGAGGCCAATATGGATGTCCGATGGGTCCTGGAGCCTCATCGAAGATCGCCAGAAGGCTAAGACCCTCAGAGACAGCGAAAAAGACCCTCAAAAACTGGCTGCTTTGGTGTCTGAGTACAGGGAGCTGAGCCGCAAGGTGAAGCACTCTGTACGAACAGATAAAAGAAGACACCTGGACTCTCAGATACGGCGAGCGCAATCTGCTGCACTCGGAAATGACTCAAGGACACTTTTCGAAATCACCCGGGAGGTCGGGGGCAGGGGTCAAAAAAGACCCGTGACGGCAATACGAGACTCTCGTGGAGCCACTGTCACTGCCCCCGAACTGATTAAAGGGAGATGGAGGGAGTACTTTGAGTCAATATTAAACCGTCCCGAGCCCTCCTCACCTTACAACTTTGAGGAGGAGTTGACTGGTCTGAATATACCTCAGGCAACTGGGATATGTGAGGACCCGCCGACATACAGTGAGATGGTGCTGGCCGTGATGAGACTTAAGAACAACAAAGCGCCAGGAGACGATGGAATTCACGCAGAGCTCCTCAAACAAGGCATAGACACCCTTGGCCAACCACTATTAGATATATTTAAAATGGCGTGGGAAGAGGAGAGGTGCCCAAAAGATTGGCGGAATGGATCCATCGTCGCAATATTTAAAAAGGGGGACCCCCTTGAATGCGGAAACTACCGTGGAATTACTCTACTGAGTGTTCCCGGTAAGGTATTATCTCAGATATTACTACACCGCATTCGGGGGCCTGTCATGGCTGTCCTGAGAGAGCAACAATGCGGCTTTGTACCTGGAAGGTCCTGCACGGACCCAATTTTCTGTGCCAGGTGCATCTTTCAGCAGTGCAAGGAGTTTAACTCTCCAGTCGCTTGTTGCTTTATAGATTTTGAAAAGGCCTTCGACAGCCCACATAGACCATCAATATGGAAAATACTTGCTCTGTATGGTATACCTCCGAAAATAGTTAAAATGGTGCAGTCCCTGTATGAAGACTCTGAGTGTAGCGTGAAAACGCCAGGTGGTCCTACTGAAGCTTTTAGGATCACCACGGGAGTCAGACAGGGCTGCGTACTAGCTCCCTTTATATTTATAATAGTCATGGATTTCCTGTTGAGAAAGTCCATGCAAGGAGCAAGAGGTATACCGATAACACAGAGAGATGGTCTAATGGGCGAACTGTGCGATCTGGAGTACGCGGACGACCTAGCGTTGTTCAGTACGACAGTGGAGGAATTACAGCGCAGTGTTTCAAGAATCTGCAACGAAACAGCACGCCTCGGCCTTCGAGTCAATGCCAGTAAGACGGAGCTCATGGCGAATAATGCCTGCCCCGATAAACAGCAACCGATAACCATCGATGGTCACCAGGTCTCCCGGGTGGATAAATTTAAGTACCTGGGAGCAACCATTACCACCGCTGGTGACCTCGGGGCTGAGCTCCCGATTCGTATCGGTATGGCAAGTGGCGCCTTCAACAACATGACCAAGATATGGAAAGCGTCGGCGTTTAGCGTCGAGACGAAATGTAAACTGTTTGATGCGTGTGTGTTGCCCATTCTCCTTTATGGGTGTGAGTCCTGGCACCTGACTCTGGCCCAGGCACAAAAAGTCTCAGCCTTTGAGATGAAGTGCCTAAGGAGAATTCTGGGCGTAAGATGGTACCACCGCATCACGAACGACGCTATACGCCGGCGCACCCAGCGTGAGCCCATCACCTCTCACACTGTGTTCCGCTCCTTCGAAGCAGAGCTGAGGGACATGGACATGGTGTGGGAGGAGGTCATCACCGTTGCGCAAGATCGAGCGCAATGGAGAGCTCTTGTTGCCTCCCTATGCCCCTAAGTGGGGTCTAAAGGGAGTTTGGATTTGGATTGGAATAATTTTCGATGCACCAGTAAAAATCGATGGTGATATTAGCATCACTTCAAAGAGCTGTCATCTAATTGGAGCGGTTAGAATTTTTTAGAATTCGTTTCGTTGTTCAAAACAATTATAATTATTGTTTTTAATACCTACTCAATTATAAAATGCACAAAAAATATCGACTCCACGAAATAACTCGGGCAACATTTGCAATCGGGTTTATCACATTAGTCATTTTATTTAATCTGTTATAAATCCGTCAGATTAAAAAAAAAACTAGACAAAAAATGTTTTGTAGTGAGAACAAAAAATAACCGCTAGAGGCTGAAGTAAAAAAAAAGTATCTAACCAAACATATCAATTGAAATGTTTAAACGTACAAGTAGGTATTGTTTGAAAATCACTTTTTACTAAAAACCATTTGTAATAATTATTACTCTTAACTGAAAAATGTTGGTATAAATGCCACCAGTTTTTGATCCAGTCGTCAGATCTTAATCTCACTCACGAGCATTAAAACTCTATGTAAGTACATTAAAGGCTCAAAAACAAACTATATGTAGGTAGGTACTTTTAAGGCTCAAAGACACACTTTATGTAGGTACATTCACGACTTAAAAACTCTATGCACTTACATGTACGGCTCATAAACGAACTCTGTAAACTTACATTTACGGCTCATAAACAAACTCTATGATGGGACATTTACGGCTTAAAACTTAAAGTAGGTTCAGGTAGGCTCAAAAACAAACTGTATATATCAGTAACAATTATGGCTTAAAACCAATGAAATTAAATAAAATCACTTACAGATTTAGTGGATGGGACAACACTCTCGACTAAGTGAGATCTCACGATGGGCTGGACGAGTTGCTGATGATGCACAACTCCTGGAGTCTGGAAGCTGTAGGCAAAGCTCCTTCCATCGTCAGAGAACTGTAAAAGTGGGGCCACATGACTAGGTCTTCCATGGGCCACAGAAGTAACGGCCAACATCAACACCTGGAAAAAAGACGTGAAATTTTTTATTTAAGCTTACCAACTGTAACTTTGGAAAAATTCAAGAGATGGCGGTCTAGTAGAAAATAAGTCACATATGAACGTCTTCTGAAGAATATCGAAGTATTTGTCGAAACTGTAGGTATTGTTTAGTCTTAATTTTTGTAAGAAAGAAAAGAACAAAGACACCTACCACCAACCATGCCTTAATTTCGATGCCAAAAATTACATTAAAAATTAAACCACTACAGGCTTAGACCGTCAACTACCATTTTTAGAATGATGGTCTTGTTCTTTAAGGATTTGAAAAAATATGATCGAATTTCAAATCCTGGAGGAGAATATTCGACATGAAGAATGTTTTAAAAATCCAGACAGGATTCGAAGCCGCATCCTCATTGAAAACTTTTTAAAGCAAAAATAGAGCTATATTTAATGCCGGCTTGATCAATTTCGCTATTTTGTTGTTGTTATTGTGTTTGATATAATATTATCAGAGAAAAGTTCTTATGAAGGAAAAAAAATAAGAAAATTGTGCGGAAAATTACAAAATTTAAGAAATCTTAAAATAGGTAACCTTCTTAGAGCTGTATTTACCTAATTTAAATTGATTGTAATTTGAAATTAAATTAGCATTTGACAGAAACTGTCAGTTGTCTAATAGTTGACGCGTTTGAGAGAATGCGGATGGAAAACATAATATTATGGTTTATAACAGGTGCATCGGCTCGGAATTACACTGATTAAAAGGTAATTGAATTTTAACAAATTCTAATTCAATATTTATAATATGTAGTTAGGATCACGGGAGAACGTCTGAGGCTACGGCTACACTATGGCCCATACTGGTCCAGGATGGCCAAATACGGGCTCTGGCCAATCATTGGTAAGTAGCAACATTTGGCAAATACACTTGTACACCTGGCTACACTATTGGTCCAACTTTGATAACTGGTACGTGGTACGCACGCCAAATTTTAGATTTTAGGTTATCGTGAACACATCTTGAGCGTGTTTTGTGTATTAAAATAGACCAAAGTAAATATTTAATATATATTCTTTAGTTTAAAGTACAATAAAAGAAACAAATTAGTGATTTATTAAAAAAATTATATGTTATTTTGCTCTTCTGTGACAAATCTTGTTTTATTTTGTCAACATAAACCAATGGACGCATTATTTGGCAACACAATATTAAACCTACTGTCTTTTTACGTATACTGTTTTATTTATATTGTTGTCTATTGTATTGATATCGATTGTAGTTACTAATTGTTTAAAAATAATGTACAAAACTCTGAAAATAACAACATGGAAGACATGACAGCTGTCAACATTGGCCCAATATTGGTGAATACTTGCGGACTCGATCGACAAGTAAACAAGTAACGGCCAATGTCAAATATTGGGCGATATTGGTCATTGGTGAAGCGGCCACACTACTTGCCCATGATGGGCCAGAGCCTCTATTTGGCAAACATGGCCCATAGTCTAGCCGTGGCTTAGGGAAGTTAGTGAATAATAATAAAATGGAAATAGAACATTAACTTTAATTTAGGAGTATGCCAAGACGTAGGTAAGTGTTAGTTATTCAAGTACGGTATGTCAATTTACCGTTCTGTACCTATAGACAGATATAAACTTAATAAAAAACTCAAAGTAATGTCATAGAATCCAGTTTTTATTGACGAAACCTCGGATTATAAAGTACCTACAGCTAATACCACTGTGTAAATAGATGATTGAGTCATTAAAATCACATTGTGAACTAATTAATAACTATATATCGGATATTCAAATATCAAGGTGCATCGACAACAGGTACAGAATGATATGTAATATGACAATCTCCGTCTTGAACGAAAAACTAAATTGGTTTTCAAAATATTTTTACTAGTAAATACATAACATAATATTATCTACCTAGTTAAGTTTTCAAAATATTTTCCTAATATAAAAATATCTACCTACTGCTAACTTTTTTTATGTAAACATTACAATTTTATGATCGGTTTTTAAATCGTTAAACACAAGCTGTGATCGAAAAGTTTGTTTAAAAAAAAATGGGAAAAATTAAACTACATTTTAACACAACTTTTTTTCCACCCACCAGGGTTCCGAAGACGAGGAAAACCCTGTCATACCATGAAGCAGAGCTGAGGGATTTGGATATGGTGTGAGATGAGGTCATAAACGTTGCGTAAGATCAATGCGCAATGAAAAGCTCTTGTTGCCCTGTGTCCCTAAGTAGAGTGTAAATGGAGTTTGTATTTGATTGATTTAACATTTTGCGTTAGCCTTATTACTGGAATACTTCATAAAACGAATAATTACTTCAATAAACCATTACATTTATTATAAATGGTATTTTTTAAATGGTAGTTTTACCTGTATTTTTTAACTTGAAGTACTACGGGTCTATACTATCGTATTCTACATCAATCACTGTACGTTTACAACGTTCGTCATTTATGATGTCCAAGTATAGACGTTAGGCTCTGAGCCAACTGACCAACGCTAATTATTACATACTAGCTTTCCCGACAGACGTTGTCCTGTGTTCCTAACTATGAATATTGAATTCGAATTTGTATTCCTAACTATGAATATGAATTAATTATCATTTGACCAATGTAATTCGACCGATGCGTCTGTTTTAAACCATATTCCATCCGCATTCTGTCAATCGCAACAATTGACAATTTCTGTCAAAATTTCAAAATTGGAATAATAATTATAAGGTAAAAAGTACTAATAAAGTTGTCTACGTAGATTTTTCTTTATTTCTCCAAATTTCCATGCATTTTTCTTAATTTTTTTCTTCTAAATGGACATTCTCCTGATAAAAGCCTACACGACAAAAAAGAATTAGCGAAATCGGCCCAGTCGTTTAGGCGTGATGCGATGACATCGGAAAATAGCTCTTCATTTTTATATATAAAATTAGCTTTCCCGACAGACGTTGTCCTGTAGTCCTTACTATGAATATTGATTTCAAATTTGTAAATTATTACAAAATACGTTAAATATATTTGAATGTTAAACAAATATTTCAAAAATCAAAAATCTGCATACCAATGTTTTGAAACTCAATGGCTGTCAATTAAATCAAAATTGTGTTGTTATATAATTTTTCATAGACGGCGTTGGCGTCGCTAGAAATCCGTTCCATAGTAACTTTAATATTAGGTATATTTTATATTATTTCTTATCCATTTTTTTTTCAACCTTTTTAAAAGTTATTCTGTTATCCGGAGCGGAGAAGAATCCAATAAACCAAACATCATAAAAATCTGTCCAACCCATCTCGAGATATAAGTGTTCGTATTAATCCGACTTTCTTTCCAATTATAGATATCAGTGATAAAGTTAAAGTAATCACATTATGCCAGCCTTCGAAAAAAACAAAGCTGAATCTAAGAAATATTTAGTAAAGTATACAAAAATATAGTAAAGAGTATGAAAATTAATAGATATATAGATACATCAATTACATGCATTATACCTAATATGCGAAGCGATGTTTGTTATCTGTTTTCCAATCCAAAAAAGGCGAAAGGGCCTACATAAGCGGAAAGACCTACACATGAATTGCGTATACTAAAATATTTAGACATAAATTAAGTAGGAACAACTAAGTACAGTGCTTTGTGAAACATGAATAATGATGTAAAGGTTAGCGACACACGCCACGACACACAGTGGTCCCACAAAGAAATTTAGGGCGCCAAAATTCTGATTTTTGGTGTATGGGGGTTTTTCGAGGCGCTGAATCCGTTTTTGGACTTATTTTTTCGAAAAAACCAAACGGGGTGCCAGGGGGAGGGGGGGCAAATCTTAGTATATTGAAATTTTTCGTGTGGGGTATCAAAATATATGTATTTTGTATCGCTAAATCCATTTTTGGACTTATTTTTGCAAAAAAAAAAACAAATTGGGTGCCAAGGGGAGGGGGGCAATTTAAAATTTTTATAATCTTTCGTGTGGGATATCAATTTTTTTAGGCGCTGAGTCCATTTTTTGATATATTTTTGAAAAAAAGTGACCAAGGAAGGGGAGCAAATCTTTCATTTTGAAATTTTCTGTTAAATTATACAAATTGAAAAAAATGGGTGAAATAAAACAACTTATAATATATGCACGCATAGAATCATTTTAAACCGAGTTAGATTCCTCGGATGTGGTTAGATGATATATACATCTGAGTCTGTACTTTCGTCTGAGCTTTCTTCTGGCTCCACTTCTTCATAATTGTTTTTGGGGTGAAAGATAAAGTTAGACTTTTCTATTGTTCGCATGTTGTTCCTAAGTGGAAGATACAGATAGTACAAGAAACATGCAAGTAAAAGAGATGGAGAGTAAACTATTGTATTCTGTTATCAGGTGACAAATTAGAAAGGATATCACCCCTATTTATGATGGACAGTTTTTTACTAAAATTTGTATGGCGTTGCAAGTCTAACATATCTCTGGGTGTGGGAAATAAGTTCCATTATCTATTAATAACATTTCCTGAGAAGTAAAATCAAAATACAAAGAAGAATCAAATTTTATTTAACTGTATTTATTGATTTATATAAGAGACACCAACAGAGCACTGAACAACACAAACAAAGAAACCATGAAACAAAAACATATAATCTCCAGTGCTCCAGTAACAGGTATCTCCCGCAAGGCTATTGTGCATAGTAAGGTAGGTACAACCAACGTCTCCTGAGCATTTATATTAAATTTCAATAATAAAAAACATGATTGCTTGAAGAACTAAAATTTACACAATAGTAATCACTAATTTAGTACTATAAATCAAATTTTAAGGATTTGGGGGGAAAACGGGGGAAATGTAAGTGATGTAGGTCATAGTACTGGCTTTGAGGAGAAACTTTTATCTGAAAAGTTTTTATGGGAAAGGATGGGAAAATTTTGTAACACTACATATAACCAGTTAAAAGTGACTAAAAAGTACTTACTTCAAATGCAAATTTCCAGACTACCGATTAAATTACAGTAATGAAGGAGCACAGATTCGTATTCAGCGAGAAAAATTCAATAAAACACCATGTTTATTAATTTTAAAATATCGGAACAAGGCACTGTAAAACGCGCTTGAAAAACACACACAAATTGACAAAACCAGTTGCTGTAGATAACCACCATCTTATAGCGTCTCCATAGCAACGAGACGTACCTCGAGCGAGTTGTCATATGTGGTACTAGAAGCCTTCAAGGTCACAGTACATCAGATCATAGCTAGTTTGTCTCTCTGGTACATTTCATTTTTCTAATTTTGGCGCCCTAAATTTCTTTGTGGGACCACTGTGCGACATTGCCAGCGCGCGACAAGCTCTTATAAATAATAACAGATGTCGTTAATTGCACTTCATAAAATACAAATTACTACCTATAACTTCAATATCAAATTGTTTGAGGCTTTGTCGTATTAAGAGGGTGTGGTTATGAGAATTTTAACCAAAATTCCAATTTTTAATCCACCTTTCGATGATATACGTAAAGAAAGAACGGAGTCATTATTTTATATCCAGTCGTCTATTGTGTTTGCTCCAACAACATAACCTTTCCCCTTCCAACTTCTGTTAGGTATTCCTTTACTTTTGAACTAACATTTCATGAGGACGGAATCGATGCGCGATATTAAATAACTTTCTGGCGAACACAATTTTAGAATCTCAATTTTCCTTTCAGTAATCTTTTTGTTAGCACTCGTTATTTTGACCTACCCAAACTAACTCAACTTTAACGAATATGTGAGAACTTAGGATTCCAATAATAATTCATTAGGTACTGATGTTCGATTTTTAAATGGAACAAACCACTACGGGCTTACGACCGTCTTCTTTAACTCAACTTTGTTAAAAGTAGCTATGCTTAAGAGAATGTTTCTGTCTATCCGGCGTATATAGCCCATATCTCTGCTGCATATTTATGCAGCAGGTCATTTTTTGTCTAATAATATGTATTGATTTATCTTTGTGCTCTTCATCTAGCTTGAAGCATGCTCCTTACCTTAAATATTTCACTACCTTTTTAACATAAAAACGCAATTATAATGAGTTGCCTGTACCAATTTCGACGTATCTACAGCCCACACTTCGTATTCTTTAATTATTACATGCTCCTAGCTGATATGACATGAATCATCTCATACACATACGCCTGACAAACATGTGCCGTGATTTATGGTACGGAGAGCGCCTACAGAACCTTCGCGTTACAATGTGACAATAGTTTAATTTATAATAATATAGTCCCCAACCTTATGATAATGTATACATTTGTTTATATGGGTACACTAAAGATATTCGGTGATTAATTCAATACCAACTTAAAAAATATACTAAGTGACATAATATGATGTTGACCGTGTAGGTCGTAGGTAGGTATATGTATGTTTCGCCGAAAGCTTTGGGCCGAAAGAAATTGAAAGTTTCGCCGACTATACTGAGGCCTTTGCAAACAAAAATTTAAAGTTATTTATATGTTTGTTACTTAAAACTGAGACTTTAAAACATTTGGTGCTTGGAATTGAAGCCAGGAACTCGGCATTAAACAGCTGGTTCGAAGCTGGAAGAAGGGATTTCAACGAAATGAAGATTACTGATGATGAATGAAGGAATACATTGGGTATATTTTTTGTATGCTAACATTTTTTTAGTAAAAATGAATCTGTGCTCACTCGAAGTGAACACAAAAATACACCTTCGACATCTTTCACACTAAGCAAATGGTTGTGTTGTGAATTTTATTTGTATTTGTTGAATATTTTTACTTGACATATGTTATAAAACGATCTTATTCCTAGTATAGTTTAGAATATCGAAAAGATCACTGAACGAATTTTGAAAAAAAAAATCCATACAAAATGTTCGAACGATTCTATCGTTTGATATTAGAATACTATTTGCACGCTAATATACTTGTAAACCATTCCCGACTCCCGATAATATGAATCAGAATGACAATCCTTGAAAATCATATTATGTAAACAATATAGAGAAAATTCCAGAATCCAAACGAATTGGAAATTGAAATTACAAATTCTTGTTCTTTATTGTACAAGTCTGTTCAAGTACCTACGTGTACGCCGTTACACACCAATGAAAGTAATGTAAAGTTCTTATAACGGAATTTTGTCGTACGATGCAACAGCTCCGGTAGCCGTGATCGTCTAGTGGTTAGGACCCCACGTTGTGGCCGTGGTAACCCAGGTTCGAATCCTGGTCACGGCAGAGATCTAAATCTCTGTCATGGTGGAGAGTATACTTTTTTTTTCGCGAATTTTTCTATCGAATAAATATTGATTATTCATACGTTGTGGAACATCGATTAAAATTACTAGCTTTACTTCGATCCATACCTATTATCCGGATGAAAAAAAAGACAGTGTCAGGATAAAAATGTAAAAAGGGTTCTAAGAAAAGGGTAGGTTCAAAACAAGATGACTTGAAAATGTTTCAATCCTTAACAGCAGATCCATATACCGTTAGAAGATAAACGAAAAGGTGGTGCCAACATCAGACGTTAGTCCTGGAGGCTAGCGTATGGGAGTGCGAATCTTTCCGGAGCGTCAGAACTAAATCAGTCTTCAAAATAGCAGTCAAACGATCGTAAGCCTGTAGTGATTTTATACCTATTCAATGTTAACTATTAAAAGAAAGTTTTGAAAGTAATGCTTGCACCAAAAAGTCGGTTGTTTATAAATCATGAAATACTTTCATGCTGAATAAAATCCAATGTCCATACAATTTGAAAAAAAAAAGATTTAAACAGTTTGAGAAAAAATCAATACGAACTAAATAATATAAGAAACATACAAATCAAACTCACCAAAAACATCATTTTAAATGTAAGTTCGACAAGTCAGAATGCACACAAATTATATAAAAAGAAAAGTGGGAAAGCGGCGAACAAAGTGAGTTTCTCAAATCGCGATTCTTCCGGGAAATCGGAACTAATCCGTACGAGGAACGTCTCTTGCACGCACTGCCGCTGCGAAGATGCTCGAGGATCTATTTATACCCGCGAGACGTGGTGTGAGGATGGCTGGATGTCCTGGTGGCTATTCGACAGAAAAAAACTAGTACGTCGTATCGTCACCTAGTCGCGGTGTGACGCGCTACTAGAGTCATCGGGGCTTCAGCGACCCGGCGCAACACACCCAACCTGGCAATCATTAATCGACTTTCACAGAAACCAAAAATAAACGTTTTAAATATTCACAAAAATTTTCAACCTAAATAAAAAAAAATAACAACTAATGACTCTAACAATAATTCATTACTAATGTTCGATTTTTAAATGGAACAAACCACTACTTTCGACCGTCATTTACTGTTATTTCGAAGGCTTGCTTAGTGTGGTCTCTTTACGTTAACAACGTTCGCCATTAGGTGGTAATGTTTGTCTCCGAAACTCCTAATCATGAGAATTCTCAACATGTTCAACATGTCGAAAAATGTCATGTATGCAACAAGTAGAAATATAATAATAAATGAAATATAGAGATAAAAGTTGGAAATTATTGACAACAAGAGAGCAACCAAATTTAAAGACTGCGACTGCTGTCATGTATTTGGTGCCAGGATATGACTATATCCATTTTTGTTAATGTCTCATCTTTTTGCCTATTGGCTTTGTTAGTGCACAACGTTCTAATTATGTCTAGATTCTTGTGACCTTTTTTCAGGACTTCATCCTAAATGTTTTGGAGAGTATAAAACAATTATAATAGGTAAACCGTTACTTCATCTTTGTCACATCACTAACTTCCATACCACATTCCATCCTAATATTTTCATTCCTTTCCACATCCCACAGAGTATTTTCCACATATTCTTCGTAGAAATCTCAGCACTACTGCTTCCATACATCATTGATGGTAACAGAATAATTGCGTTATGCACTATGCTTGTACTGAAATTATGCTGTTTCTCATAATAGGTCTTAGAGCACCGCCCACCCTGCAACCATCGACTTTCCTACGTTCGATTTCCCTTTCACACTTTCCATCCCTACTAAACATACTTGCTAAATACACATACTCATTCACTTGCTCAACACATTATTTTTTCACGGTTATTTGATAATTAGTTCTTACTTGATCCCTTTCAAAAACCAAAGCTTTTATTTTGCTGACGGTTTTTTGCACAATTTTTAAACACACTTGACACAAGTTCTTACAAATCATTTTTACACTCAGTACTAAATCATCTTAAGCGTACATACCTACCTTTATTCCATTCAATTCAACCCCTAAAAACATGTATATGGGAAAAAAGATTATTAAGTACCTATATGTATTAAGCAGTATCCTTTCAGATATTTTTTTTTAATTGAAGGCGAAGCACCTGATTTCGAGTGAATCATAAAAGATTCTATTCGTTATTACAAAATTTAAGCCTTAGTTTTCAAAAGTAAGAACTCATTAACACAAAATACAAACTATATGCAACTGTAAGATCAATCTGCAACCTCGAAGGTGAAAGAAAATAAGTAGAAAATGCATCCATAAAAGTAACACGAATTAAAAGTAATTAAAAATAATTTAAATGAAACAATTGATTTGTTATTCCACAATATTTATTTACCTGACTAGTTTCGCAGGAACAGGTCCTGCATGGTCACAGGTGACTTAGAAACTTTTCTAAGTTTTTTTTTTTTCTAAACTTTTCTAACTTTTCTAAGTTTTCTAACTTTTCTAACTTTTCTAAACGTTTCTAAGTCACCTGTGACCATGCAGGACCTGTTCCTGCGAAACTAGTCAGGTAAATAAATATTGTGGAATAACAAATCAATTGTTTCATTTAAATTATTTTATTTAAATAATTCCACCAAGAATGCACGTTCAATTCGTTAATTTTATTAAAAGTAATTGCTATGATAGAGGATCTTATTCAAAGGATTAATATTATATTAGTCATATTGGAATGAAAAAAATTCAGTTTAAAACATTTCGTTCATATTTTTGCCATTGTACACTGTTACAGTTTGATCAAATGAAGTTGGGACACACAGTCAACTTGAAATCCTCCAACGTAAAATTCACTTTGTCTTTTAACGTGTTGAGCAGCTATATATAGACTAGAAGTTCTTGCGGAATATGGGCGTGAAAAAGACTCCATCAAACATACCTAATTGTTAGAAAAAAAATACACAAAAAGAATATTATTATATTTGTACAATACAATAATTTTAATCATGTGTAAGAATAAAAATATGGCCAAACAATCCTCCTTGTGGATGAAAAGCCAAAAAAGGAAAAAAAATGAAATTATAATATTTTTTTTTCTTTTTGTTTTGGCATTCACTCTTTAATAATTGAGAGTGTTATCTGCCATTGTCATGTTTTAAACATTACACACAGATAAGAAGTACAAGCAAAGAAGATCTAAAAACTTATTTAAATCTGAACATTATTAATTTTAATAATAAAACTTGACATTATCTTAAAAACGGAAGGGTCCGAAATCAATCACGAATTTATTAAAATAAACAATTCTAGTATATTTCTGAGTATTACTATCTTATTTTTTAACATATTTGTCTATTATATATTTGTGTTTTAACGTAGAGAATGTGAGAGAAATTTATGTCTTTTTTCATTTTGGAATATGAAATGGTCTAGGTACCTATTGCTAAGCATCTTCTCCCCCAAACTTCATAAAAAGGAATTTAAAGAATAAGAAGAGATAACTTAAATGTTGTTTATTAAAAAAAAAAAAAAACGAGTTATAAGTACCTACATATTTTTAAATAATTTGTTTTTAAACTCATCTGTAGGATTTAATGTTAAATGAGAGTGGTAGCTGGTTTATTTATACGTCATATAACCTTATCTGAGATACATACCTACACAATGCTCGTCAATCAATGGTTACTCCAATTTATTTATGGTTTCATCAATTCACGCCATCTGACGGTAAAATCATTCATCAAGTCCCTTTGATTTCAGCCATATATAACTACAAAGGCCTTTCTATATAAACGCGTTCAATTAAAAATATACGTACCTACACTAATGTATGATCCTACTTACAGAAGACTCGATGTTCTCATTCTGTCTTTCATGCCTTAAGGAATAAAACAGAAGGGGTCAATGCCAGAACTCCACAGGTCACGCATCTTACAAATGGAAGTCTTCAAGAATAATTATTGTATAAAGCAACTTAAATAACTTAATTTTCATTGCAATCATTAAGTACCTAGTATTGTTAATTCCTTTGTGAGAAATGTATTTGAGATATATCGTTACATACACGCAGGTATTGATCTTCCAACCGCAAAGTACTTAAGATCTACTAAAACAATATTAATAATAATTGGTAGGTATCTAATTACAATGTTTAGGTGATTTAATGAAAATCATTACAAAGTACGAAGCGGGTACAGTACGTTTTGACTTAACTGAATTCCGCACAACGATTAAAAAAATAAGGTACCTACTTATAAATTATATAAAGATGACAGTTTCTCATATATCTCGATACTTACGTAATAATTTAATACAATTATTAGTCACTAGCTTATACCCGTCTTGCTTTACGTTTTTGATTCCGATTGTCAGGCTTGATCGGTAGGTAATTAAACAGGTTCTAGTCTAGCTTCCCATTGCTTAACTGACATAAGCACAGAAAAAGAAGAATGACACTTTTACAATTTTTGTTTTACCGACCTCATAATATTATACGAACCTGCCGACATAATTTGCAAGTTTTCATAGAGAGAGCTCTGTGGTTTGAATCTTAGCTACATTCCCTACACCCATGTGTGATAATTAATTAGGCATTCCACCCATAGAGGGTGATATGTGCTATGAGTATAAAAGCCGCTATCAAACTTCAAAATGGAGGAATCATTTTGCATTTTTTTTTTCATTAAATCTTTATTTATTGAGAATGATAAGATTTGAATAACATTTATATGTATAACAAATCAATCTACAATTATTTTATTACATTTTCATACTGTAATACCAAGATTCCATTCAACGTTTACATGAGTAATTTTGTTTCCAAAAGATGGCTTACTGTCTTTTTGAGAAATTTGTATGAAGATCCTAAAAAAATAGAGTTTTTTAAATAGCTCTAAATATATTAAAGTTAATGCAGCAAATTGTATTTAAGAACCTTCTCCAGCATTTTGTACGGCTCTGGGCATATTAATATCTGACCTTAATGTATGTTTTCTATGATTGATGCTCTTACAAAAATAGAAATAAACGGACTAAAATATTATGTAGATTCACCCTCTCGGGGCGCTGTTAAACGGGTTAAATTGGTACCAATTAATACCTATCAAAGACACTACAATGTAAACATAATAAAAAAATATTTAAAATCATGTCCTGATAGGGATTCGAGTCCGTGACTTGTTTAATATCTGACGTCTTGACAACTAACCTACCTATCTCACCTAGATCGGTCAAAATCAATATTGGGTACTTACTTACAGATGAAAATAAATTTAAAATCTTTTAAGAACTTCACCCAAATTTTTTGGTAATTCTTTTTTCAAAAAGAATTCCATCTCAAATTTGACAGGAATGGTTGAAAATATTCTAAAGAATTTCAAATCTAGGTATGTCAGAATTTATTGTGTAGGTAATCGAAGACGTAGTTTTGTTCTCATAGAAATTGAATTTCAACGAACCACAATATATTGTGCGAACACGAAACCTGAAACGATAGTACCTACCAAAGTACTCGCAATTAGCTGGACAGTAATGGCCATCCAGTACATATGTAGGTTCATTGTTGTATCGTCATGTGTGTATTTATTGAATTCCACTATCGATCTCAAATAATATAGATAGATAGGCTCACCGATTCTCGCCTGCCCTGAATATCTCGTTTGTGAAATAATCACATAGAGTTCGTTATGGTGTGAGACTCTTACAGGTGCAGGTAATCCTGACAGTGGACAGTTGATGTGATCTTGTCAATAAACTAGTAGATATCTACAATCATTTCATTATCTTGTCGTCAGTTATGTGACCGTAGAGAAGCTACCAAATGACTGAAGCAAAATTAATTTTAATTATTTTATTTACTAGTTAATTTGCTATTATCCGCAAACAAATTTACTATTTAAAAAATATTTTGCGGTCTTTATTGATATGGCATTTCTATCGATATTTTAAGAAATCAATCTGAATTCTTTATTACGGGGAAAGGGGATGAAATTAGGCGCCGTCCGTAGGACTATATATTATATTATCCGTACTATTGTATATCTTGCCGAGTGTCCACGATTTTTGACCGAGCAGGCAACAATCACTCTTCATTGCACTCTATCCCTTTAATGTAAAACAATGAGCTACCAACATACTTAAAGAGCGATGAATTTGTGTCGGATGAATTTATATAATAATCGATATAAGTAGGTACCTACCTACTTCACACTCAGTGGGTACTCCACGCTTTGAACTCGATAGTCGATATAGTACAGGTCAAACCTATCTCTCAGGGTAATTATGTTTTGTATACCGTGTAAATATAATATTACGAAACATCAGAATAAATGAAATTGTGGGAAAGTGTTCTTAAGTTTTTTATTTAAATTAATTTCATCCATATAATAATATATGTTCACTGTGCAGCCATTATCCTTGCAACATTTTATTTAGACCAATAATTACAGAGTGTTAATATTCCCGTCAACAGTGTCGTTAATGTGCAAAGATCGAATAGGTACGTATCTCTTCGAGAATTTTTATTTAATTAGTATACTTAATATTCCATAAAAGGTCCTCAAATTATTATTTTTTATTCACTTCTGCCCGACCCACCTCATTTTCTACAACACAATTACTGCGTTAATAATTAGGTGTATGGGGTGAGAAAATGTATGGTTAATACCAGCCTACTTGTACATCACATTACCATAATATCTCTACATATATAAAAATGGATCTCTATTTCTTTTGTTCATCGCATCACTTTTGACGGGCCCGACAAATTCGATAATTATTCTTTTTTTAATAATGATTTAAATAAAGCTATTTAATTCTACAAAGGATTTAATAACTTGACTAGTTTCGCATATATATATATATATATATATATACAAAACTGTTTCTCAGTCACCTGTAACCATGCAGGACCTGTGACACTAGTTAGGGTATTAAATAATTTGTCGAATAACAATTCTTTCACTTAAATCATTTAATTCTTCTTTTGTTCTGTTTGCTATTGTCTGAAGAAAGAAAAAATAAGAAACATTATTTAATTAGTTACTAGTTACATGTAAACATGAGATCCAACTGTCGATGGCCTGAGTCGGTCTGTTTATTGTATGAAACGATGTCGTCAATAAATTAAATTTTTACAAAAATTGTTAAGAAAAGTTTGAGATGTATTGCTATAATGTACGTATTTTTTATAGAAAATTAAATTATCTAGTTGGTGTGTTTCGGCGTTTTTCGATATTTTTATGAAATTCTGAAATATAGGCATTTAAACTCATAAATTTGTCTTTTAAAAAAAAGTTTGAGAAATTCTGGAACTTTTTCATTAAATTTAATTTGAGATATTGTATTTTTCTATATACATACACATTTTTAGGGTTCTAGCTTTTATAGTTTTCGAGATATATGCAAAAATTAAGTAAAAATTCAAAGGTTGATTACACCTGACTGAAAAAAAATTTCAAAATTCTGAGTGAACATATTATGTATATGCTGCGAAGCCTCTAAGTTGGTGTTTTTTTTCGTCAAAGTTTGGAAAACCGTTTAAAATCTAGACCTGGCCATACAAATCTCACGTATATAATTTCTTTTCAACAAATCGACAGTTGGATAAGCAAAACCATGTACCTTTAACAAATTAAAACTAACAAAGTTACTTGAAAATTTTCCTGTGATTTAAAGGGCGTGTATGTATAAGGAAGGAAATAAGTAGGAAAAAAATTTATATACCTATAGGTATAAATTTTGTTGAAACAGATTTGTTTTTAAAGCTAACTTCAAAATGCCGTTTATTTTAATGACACTTAAAAAATTGTTCATTGCAACTGGTTATTTATTGTGTTATTATCTCTGGACACTCGGTGACCATTGAAACGTCATCGTTTGACATTTGTATCAATTCTCGACAAACATTAAAAGTGATCTAATACGCGCATACCTCGGGCCACACTTTCGTATGAAGGAAGTCATTCATTTAAATCAAAATCAATAATTCAAACGTTTAAGACTTATCTGAATACTTGGACGTATTTAATTTATTAGATTTTTGGAACGTGTTGCGACAAAGTCGGCCATTGCAGATAAAAAGTACAAGGTCTACGCGGTGAGTCTATTAAATTATCTATGGATTATTATACAACAAAGTTTGTGTTGAATGTTAAATTTTATTTCTACTCCACGTCCCACTCATTATCTTTATGCACTTTTATCCTAGAGACAGGTAATACAAATAATAATGTTCAGCGCCTATAATATTCAGCATGATAATAACATCTTACACATGACAGTTGAATTACCTCCTGTCAATTTGAACAACTTTATAACTACATACTTATTTAAGTAATTCAGGAAAATTATTGTAGTTGAAGAAGGAAAAATCTTTTTTTTTTTATTAGGCGTTGTTAAGAAAGTTTGTGTAATGGTCAGCTCCATAGTTTGAACCTAAGAACTTTACTACGTCTACGCTATTTAACCATTTCAAATGAAATTTTAAATATTTAAGTACCTATGCATTTAAGTATTTTCATAAAAGTCTTTGATTACATCTACAACCAGCCGTCCCGACAAAATATTTCCGTTCAAATATTAGTAACTAGCTGACCCGCCCGTCGATATTCGACCTAACCCGTAATAAAAAAAAATTACTCCTGGTTTATGCAATGTATGTTATATTTTGACCTTTTCTACCTGTAACTACCCACCAAGGAGTGGTACTGAGCTCATACTCCGCTTAAACCTTCCCGAACGTTAGTAGAACAGATCACCAAAGTTTTATTGAAATGCGTTCACTGGTCTTTGAATCTATCGAGTACATACACACACACACAATTTTCCATGATGCAATTTTTTTTTTAAATTTAATATAGCAACAAGTAATCAACTCATATGCTTCTCAATTGATTGTTTCTATAGGCTTTGCGATCAAAAAATTTGGGAGTTTAATTTGACTGTAAACATTTCCTTAAAATCGCTTTCCTTAATTGCTCTTCTTGTCTTATTCTCATTGCTGGTCTGCCCGATATTGATGATGATGACAATCTGAGAGTTAGTTACTGGGAATTACTTTCTAAATTCATAACTGACTTGTTTAAAAATGGGAGTGTAGTGAGATAATCACATGTATTTATTTTTCGTTCAATGCGTGATATCTAAACAGAAAGCGATCGTGTGCTTGTAGACAATGGGTATTTAAATTTGTTCATATTATTATTTATCTTCACAAATACCTTTATTTTTCACATTATTTCATTTTTTTTTCTTCTCCTTTTTCTCGTTTAAATGAGGCAATTAACACGTTTGTTTTTACTTAACAATCGGCACCTGAGGCATTCACGGTTGACTCACTTTATCTTTTTGTTTTTATTTTGTACCCTTTCATTTTTGTTCTTTTAGGTTAAAACCTTATTTATCTTAACTGCGTTAGATTGTTTTAGATTTTAAGAAGAAAACTGAGGGTCATGCGTTTTGAATCCCGATGCCAACCATTACCACTTTTACGACACAAGCCTTTGCATACTGTGAAAGATGTTGAAAGTGTATTTGTTTGCACTTTGAGAGAGCCCAGATTCGTTTAAAAAACTACACGTATGACCATAAAGTATTACACAATAAGAAAAAAGTGATTTTGAGTAGATGAGAAAGGGCTTGTCTCAAATCTTAGCATGTACCTACCATCAGGAAGTAGGGGATGGTCAAAAAAGTTGCATAAAACATCATGAGATAAATTTATGACAACCTTAAAAACTCTGCCATGATAAAATTGTAGAACAAAGCTTTCATGTTGCTGATCAAGTGGTCAAGAATTGTAAGAAGTTTAAAAATGAATGTTCGAAAGGAAGACGCGAGTGTTTGAGTTAAAATTCCAAGTTGGTGTGTTCTTGAGGAAGCATGCGATGGGCGCGTGGTAACTGCAAACACCTTGTCTCACCTCAATCTGATATCTCCGATAAATTATTAAAGCATTATTGACCTGTGGCTACCCGGGGTAAACAATACACATTCTGTTATGATTTAATAATTGACTATGTAGGTAAGCTTCGTATCATGAGGAGCATATTATTTGTTTACACCATTTCCACTCACATCAAAATAACTGTCATTTGCTGTGACGTCTATGAAAGGCAGGAGCATGTTTTATGAGAAAACTAAATTGTTAGTTACCTACTTCAATTTTTCTTTCACTTCCAAAAGTGAATAAATTAAGATGGTTTGGGCATATAGAGAGAATGAACGAAGAGAGAATGACCAAAAGGATATATAAATCTGAAAGAATAATAATAAATAACTGTCTTCTATACGCAAAGTGTCGGTAATTAATGCTTGAAGCATTCTCAACCAGTCAACCGGTTCCGTCCAATCTGAGACAGGATTCCAACCTCGAGTAGAAATTTCAAGTGAAAAATCACATGAATGGGTGCACGCAGACGAAGCCGACCTACAATGACATTACAGGAGGGCCAAGTCATGAGCAAAAGGAATAGAAGAGCATGTATGTTATGCGTTTAGAAGAAGCGAAAGAGGTTTGTTTGGATAGGAAAGACAGTCCGTACTCCCTGCCTACCCCCTTCGGGAAACAGTGTAATGGGTAAAAAAATTCCCTCGCAATTTTGCCATATTTTCGCATCGTTTAAGGAACCGGTCTGGCCATTCTTGATTTTTTGCCAGACACGCATACAGCTTATCATTTGTTACTGTTCTTCCTTTTTGTTCCATGTTCCTTACTCTTTTGCCTTACTCAACTTTGGCCTTCATCCCTTTATACCAAATTAATGATCCTACATATTATAATAACAAGTGCCTAAGTTTTTCTGATATTTATCTTCTAATCTTGCCTTCCCGCTGTCAATATTTACTTATACAATTTGTGCAATTATTTTTTTGTATCATCTCTGTTTGTATGCAAAGAATTATAATTAAGGTAGGTAACTACTTATAATTCTTTCTTAATGAATCTGTGCTCACTCAAAGTGAACACAAATATGATCTTTGACTCTTTGACAGTAAGCTACTTAAAGCTTGTGTCGTGAAAGAGGAAGATGGTCGGCACCTGGGATCGTACCACGACGTCCGCACCATACAGTACGAAAGCCGGCGTCGTAGCCGCCAAATTACCAACCGCTTATTATTGAAGGATTTTTTGTCACAATATAGTGAAAGAAGATGACTCCACCAAAATGATAGATAGACAGGTATTGCGTAATGGGTAGAGAAAAATTTTGCGATCGCGATAAAACGAATTTTTTCGCGAATTTTGAGGTTTTTACGCTTATTTCGAGATTTTTGCGCAAATAATGTGATTTTTAGGAAAAATAACGCGAATTTCGTGTCTATTTTCCTGAAATTATGTGATTTTGTAAAAATAATCAAAGTGGAAATTATCATATTATTTGAATTAGGTACTTAAAATGACAAACAATAATTTGGCGTTTTATTGTTTGGAATCGATTTGGTGACTTTGTTCTAATGTGGACTTCGAGGAGTTCTTCTCTTTGTACATCACTGTGCTAAGAAAACGAAGGAAAAACTTTGTTTTGGTTGCTCGTTGAGAAATAATAATTTAAAGCAAAAAATAACTACCCTAGTGCTGGGAGGATCCCATTGTGCCAATTTTTTTTTTGGATGTACCCACCCAAAAAATATTCCAAGGGTCCCAGATCATTTACGCCAATGTCAACAAATGTATTTTTTAAGCATAGTTTAAATTATTGTAACATTGATTGACAATTGTGTGCATTATATATAATTATATATTCTATAGAATATTTTTGTTACATTGACTTTTTTTTAATAATACCTACTAATTTATTTTCGATTTAAAAAAAACATACATAAAATATACATAATAGATAAATAATAATAAATATACATAATTTTGTGCATGGAGGTATATTTTGTGAATCTTTTGTTTATCAGATTTTTTTATTCATTTATATAAATATTCATAATAAATTCATATTTATAAATATTGTTGATAAATTGCAAATATTCCTATTTTTTTTTTAGTTTCGTCATAATGTCTTCCTTCATTTTGAACAAATGAACGTTGAAAAAATAACGCGAATTTCCCTGTTTTAGAGCAAAAATAACACTGAATTTCTCCAAAAATAACACCACTATTATCCAGTCTCTATAGGAATAGGCCTAAAATACAACCTTTATAACAGGTCGGCATATCACAATTAAACGTAACTCACAGATAGCACAGCACGTTATGAACTGGTTATCTTCTGCCTGGGCGACCTTGCCCGGGTTATAGACCCGCCAGCACTGCTCCAACTACCTGTGATGAGCCGCACAGTTCGGACCCCAATGATTCACAGGTGTGGTTCTATACAAGCCCGCGTCTCAGATGACCATCGTGTGCCTACCGCATTTTCGGTTAAGAAGTTATAAATTTACATCATAACAGTTTTCTTTACGCGCGTTTTATTGATAGTAAAAGTCAACTTTATGCGATATCTTTTATGCTGAATGTTTATTAAGTTACACAGTCCCTGTGGTATGAGCAGCAGGAGTTGTCCGCCTTGAAAGTATTTGTGCAAAATAAAACGGGTAGGTACACAATAATACGCATGGATGATTCTCATTTTACTTTCAAATACCAAAAACCTTATTTTTTTCCTCACCAATCCTCGTATCTCCGATATCTTTACATTAATACGTGAAGCAAAAACTTTTTACCCCTTTTAACTTACTTACTGTTCGAGTCCGGACTTCAGACTTTGCCACTCCAGTATGCAGCGACGGATATCGCTTTGTCATTCGCTTTAACATTTTAACGCTTTAACATTCATTCATTTTAACGAAAATTGAGTGGACGTAAGAGTATGAATCTTCGCACACTTATATAGTGCATACAGAGGAGTGGCGAATGCTAACATTTTTTTTTAAATTATGCATAAAAAATACATTAAATGAATTAAAACAGATTCGATGTATTAGACATTGACACAGACTCATATATTCTTTTGTTTATCTGTAGTCAAATTGATAATAGATTGATATTGTTTGACCCCAAGAGAGATGGAAGAGTCTTGGCTCCAGCGTTAGCCAGTCCACCGCAGCCTCCGTAGTTGCTTCGTGGATGTTTTGGAGGCTTCCTGTAAACTTTTGAGCTGGGAGACTTGCACAATGCGTCTTGGTGTCTGCACAGCCCCGCATTCACAATCAGGGTCAGTCTATTTCCCCCATTTCCAGAGCAGGTAGTTGCACCATCACTGCTCTGTGCTCACTCTGTTTTGTTGCACCCACGCCCTCCGCGGGACATTAAACCCAGATACTTGGGTTGTGGGATCCAGTATGAGCTGTTTATTTACTTCCTCCTTCATGGCCCGTCTTTCCTTGTTCACATTCTATTTTGTCTGTAATTTCACGGTTTCCGTTATCCATATGAGATACTAAATAATATTTTATTATAATAAAAATTACAAAATAAAATCCATAAATAATACAGAGTGGGTCAGAATGGACTCCCTAGTTTCAAACACTCCTACGAAAAGCCCTCTGCGTCGCCACCACACTATCATTGTTTTTAACGAACGTTTCTACGATAAAGCCTCGATGCTCACCGGACCAATGCATGTGACTACTGAAATGAAAATGGCGTCACTTCCCCCACCTTACGTCACTACTCCCACTCCGCTAACCCACCTGCGCGCTCTACAGTGAGTGTTTGAAACTAGGGAGTCCATTTTGCCCCACCTATATAACTACGTATACGCCACACAGTGCATCACTATAATATTTTGATTGATGTTTGTAATGTGACAAAACGTAATTGACAGCCATTTTGTAGGTGCTAATTTGTCTAAGATGGAGCGTGGAATTTCGTAGACAACAATAATTACTTCCGCCATAATTACAATAATTTTAATTCATAATATTTGTTCTGCAGTTAATACCTTGTACTTTACATTTTTTAATGTCTCATTAACATACCAAATAACTGTTGCAACCATTATTTTTTTGTCTAGTGGAAAACACACACACATTACGGCCCACGTGCGACAATGCTGTTTCAAATGTATTTTTCAAACTGAAATTTACGTTTTAATAATAATATAACACTTTTCTATACAAATGTGTCAGTATAGCCGGCGGAACTTATTGCCTGAGGCAAATTTTTCCAGCAACCGGTCCCGTCCAATCTGAGACAGGCCAACCCCGGGTAGAAATTTCAAGTGAAAAAACACTTAGAAAATAGTACCTACGTTTTATTGTCGAATGATCTCCAATCTAAGGGCCAATATACAACAAACAATTCCTACAAAACCCTGGTATCATTCGGAAAAATTAACTCGCAATCAGATTAAAAATATAAGTAGATTAATATTTGGACACCACAGATTGAATAAACACGGATTGGCGGACTCTCCATATTGCGAGTGTGGTATGGATGAAGAGTCCGCGGAACACGCTCTTTCTGCATGTCCGATAAGGGAAGCCGATTGCCAGGAGTATTTCTCGTTCGAGGACGTTGAGTACCCAATTAATGCTCAATATCTGTTATCTTTAAAATCATTGTCAATTAAAGACTATAATTGGTTTAATATACAATAAGAATTTTGTTATTTTGTAAGGATTATTATATTGAATTTTAAGGTCTTTAAAGGCTGTATTAAAAATTAAATAAATAGTGTTTTTGGCACAAAGCATCCTAATGGATGAATTGCCAAAGGTCAAAAAAAACTTTATTTAAATATGTTAACTAGTTTAGTTGCGGAAAAATATGGGGGGAAATCTTAATAATCACGACATCAAGAAACTTGTATTAATAAACATCTTTCTAAAAATATACAAGAAACCCTTTGTGCAACTTTCAAAATAACCTATCAATATAATTGACCACATAGTACCTATAATAAATACAGGTCTGCAGCTAATCGGATCCATATTAATGACCAGTTCGTAAGAAACAAGTGAATCAGATAAAAAACCATATCCGCCAACGCTTATGAAATTTCATCCCAGCATGTTAGTGGTTACATTCGAGGCCATACGTGAATATCTTCCAATTAGGTATGGACGCCCCTTTGCAGAAATCGGTATGTAGATTATGTCTGTACCGCGGATAAAGTAGGAATCTACTTACCTTACATGACATAATGGTATATTGGTATTGTATGTCTCATTATTTTTTCGAACGAGTAATATTTTTTTTTAAACTGGATCAACCAGTGGCATTTAAAGACAACGCCAATGAGAAATTATTATTATTGTTATTATGGGTAGGTAACTTCTTTATTTTTTTAAAGGTCAGAATAATCCTTATTGTTTATGGTTATAAAAAAAAACACAGAGGGCGGGAACTTTGAAAATCGAATAAAATTACGCTGTTGCGTCAATTAGTCGGGTCCATATAGATTCATAGCTGTTCCATTGTGAGTGATATAGATGTTTGATTTTTTATCAATAAATTTAGTGGAGTATCTACTTGAATACCTATGTACCTACATCAGGCAGGTACCTACGCAAATATTCAAATAGTGGGATCTCAATCCACCCGTTTAGTTACCTAGAAGACAAGTTTCCACTTGGGAAGGTACAGACCTATTACATTTTATCATATTATATGTACCTACTCCCATTTTAATTCTGAGCGGTTGGGCATGTACGTTGAAAGAATGAACGAAATAGAACAAAGAAAGCAATTTATGTGGTTAGAAGAAAAGCTGTCAAGTGGTAAGTATAAAGAAAAAGAATAAAATATATATGGAATAGTCAGGCAGAAAAGAAATAACAGAAAGAGGAAAAGCGACTTTGAAATACTGCTGGATCTGGAGACGTTAGATTCTTCAGGAAGCATGTGTCCAGCAATGGACGTTTATGGACTATATTATGAACTATTGCACTGGCAGAAATTAAGGTAGGTACCTATATATCTAAAAATAATGAAGTTCCGATCTCTTTTTCTACCCTTTTCGGAACACGCCTTGATGGGTACAAAAATTAAAAACAACAAGGTAAGTACAGAAAATACATAAATAAAAACTGTTTAAGCTATGTAGATCAATTTGACATTGCCACCCTTGACAGTTAAGGTTGTCCTTCGACATGAACGTGCATAGGTCAAGATTACTTACACGTAGCATGGTACAATTGAAACCAACGTGGAATTAAGGTGTGGATAATTATACTATAAGATCAAATCTATAAACAAATGTAGCGTTGACATCATTAAAATAAAATGGTTTCTTTATAAACAAAACTGTTATGTATTTAATTCAATCTTATTCACTCATTTTCGATATTATTTTTTTACTAAGTTCCGAAATAGTGAGTTTGAAATAATCTTAATATTAAAGTCCTCTCATTTTCTTCCCGCCTAGCTTCCCAATCACTTAATTTTATTATCTCACCCAAATTGAACAAAAATACGGTTTAAATATCTTTCACTAAAAGAAAAGCGTGTATTGTGAAAGATGAAGGTGGTCGGCACCGGAATCGAACCCGCAACCTTCAAAGCGAAAGTCAGTGACTGAATCACTTTCATTCCTGGTGAGATTTTTTTTTTCTCGTGTTATTTTTCCTATTATATATCCATATTTATATAAAGCATGTTAGGTTCGTAGCTATAGGGTTTATCTAGCTTATTCTGCAGTCTCAATCCTACGGATTGGTTTGCAGCAATGATCTGCATCTAGTTTTCCATCTCGTCCGGTCCTCTGCAGCCCTCTTCAGCTCCATGTAAGATGCGCAGCCCATATCCTCAAATAATTGTTCAAGGTACTCTCGAGTCATGCCCTCCATTATGGTGTGCAGGAGATTGTCGTGGCGTAGTATGTGGCCTATCCATCTGGCCCACCTCGCCTGTCTGATAATGTTTTAACAAGGTGCCTCCCTTCTTCAATTCTGTCTAGAACCTCTTCATCCGTGATGTGGTCCGTCCAGGAAATTCCTAGAATTCTTCTATACGTCCACAACTCGAAGGCCTCTAGTCTGTTTTTCTCTCTTTCGGTTAGGCACCATGTCTCACACCCATACAGCAAGATGCTCCACACATAGGTCTTCACTTCACTAGTTGTTTGCGGAGCTTTATACCTATATTGGGTGACTCGAAGATTTTACATTTTATATTGAAAGCGAGCCTTGCTTGGTGTATTCAACTGTCCACCTCTCTTTTTATTCGACCATCCCAAGTAATTCTACTACCAAGGTATACGAACTCTTTTGCGTATTTCAAGGGAGCTCCAGACATCACTATATTCATTTGCTTCGTTGTTCGTTACGGCTTACTGTTGTGACCTTTGTTTTGCTCTTGTTAACTTTCATATTGTATTTGATATTCAGGACAGTCTCCACCGTTTCCAGTGTTCGTTCTAACTCCTCTTCGCTTTCAGCAATCAGTGCGATGTCGTCCGCAAACCTTATCATGTCCATGCCCATGGACCCTGATTCCTTTTGTGTGGCTCAAACGTTCTCTAATTTCGTCCATTGCGCATTGTATATGTATATGCATTAAAGAGCACTGGTGATAGAGAGCAGCCCTGTCTTACTCCTTGCCTTATATTTGCCTCTTTTTTATCGTTTCCACATTTAATTACAGCGGCTTCATTTTTATAGAGAGTGTAGATAAGGCGTCTTTCTCTATATTTAATCCCTATCTAGCTAGGACGATCTATCTTGTGTCTAGAAGTGTTAGAGTATAATTCTAATGACCTGTCTGCTCTAACTTTATGTATGTAAAGTGGTCTAGCTCTAGCAATATTGTAGATTGTCTTTGTTTGACTCTCACTAGAACTATTGAACATTACTACAGCGTTTGTTATTTTATGGATTTTAACGAATATGTAACAACTAATAACTCTAACTGCTATAAAAAAAACTCTGATCAGTGGAAAAAAAGAGTTCAGCGGTAGAAAATTTGCGATCTAGCCGTCGAGGTAGTTTAACCCATATCGATTGATTGCGAGCTGCAGCCCGATTCACGGAAAAGTTTAAGTCTAAGTTTAGTTCGAAGTTCGAACGAAGTTCGATTCAAACTTTTCCGTGAATAGGTACATAGACTGTAGATAGTCGCCGCTTACAATTATTATTACCAGCAGCCCTATTCACGGAAAATTTTGAATCGAACTTCGTTCGAACTTCGAACTAAACGTAGACTTAAACTTTTCCGTGAATCGGGCTGCAGATCTCTGTAGAAGCCCGCCATGTTGGATTTTATGTCAACTGACAATGGTTTCGAGTGTACAACAACGCTTTCTGTAATAAATATACTGTTTTTAAGTTTTTTTCCCGTCCAATTAGGTGCTCCCTTCATATTTTGGTCCATTTTGTTTTGGTTTATCATTTTGATAATGGAAATTTTAAACAAATAAAGCAAATATGTATTGCATTCCCGTAATCATCGAGGTCTTACAACCATGATGCACCAACTAAATTTATGATTAATATAATGACGTTTTGAAGAAAATATTCAAAGAGTACTTTTAAAGTAGGTACAAATATTAATTTTTTTTTTAAATAGCGGGCTAATATTGTTTACAAAATTTCGTGAGAAATGTCTTCTTCATACATAACAAACGCGGATAATATATTTTTTACAATAAAGTAAAAACTGATCAGTGAATTATATGTACTCTAACAATTAACGATTTTTTTATAAATCAGACGGTAATAATTCATTACTGATGTTCGATTTTTAAATAGAACAAACCACTACGGGCTTACGACCGTCTTCTACTGTTATTTCGATGGCTGGCTTAGTGTGATCACTTTACGTTAACAACGTTCGCCATTAGGTGGTAATGTTTAAGTCTCCGAAACTCCTACTCATGAGAATTCTCAAAATGTTCAACATGTCGAAAAATCTCATGTATGCAACAAGTAGATATTTAATAATAAACGAATTATAGAAATAAAAGTTGGAAATTTTTGAGAACAAGAAAGCAACCGAATTTAAAGACTGCGACTGCTGTCACGGATCCTGGCGCCAAAAAAAATTTATGGATTGTTTATGCCTGCAAGAGCCTCAAAGGATATATTTTTCTCCGTATAATTTGCCTCTTCTACAATTGAGCAAAAATGTTATCTTTGTACACAATTACCTATACTCACTTACATCCTTTTGATATTAATAGTATGATTGTGTTTAACAGAGGAAAACACCTTAAGAAAAAGTATTAAAGTTCACGTTTTTATTTAAATGTCAGATGATTTATTTAAGTATTTCCAGCCCTACCAATTAAGAAAGATCAAGAACCCGATGAGGATCTTACGGACAAGCAGAGAGGCGACCACTCAATGCAAATATTTACAACACTCACCAGTATTTAATTGATAATCTCCAACGATGTACAGTGGTTACCAACCTTTGGAAGTATATATAACACTCTTCATTTCTCGATATCTTCACATATCGATTTTATGCGGATCGAACAAAAACATTCCATTTAAAAATCGAACATCAGTAATGAATTGTTAGAGTCATTCGTTGTTAAATATTCGTTCAATAATATAATCAATGTCGGATTTTTTTTCAGGAACATGTTGTGTATCAACAAAATGAAGAAACTTAAAAAAGGCAGTATCTAGCATCATCATGTTCAATGAAATATACAATGTGCTACATATTTTGACATTTGATCAAGCGAATAGTAATAGACTGAAATTCATCGATGAAAATGTGAAAATTGTTGGGAAAATTTCTTCTTCTTCTTTTCTAGGGGCACTTGAACATTTTGAAAATGAAAAATTCATACAATAACCAAAAAAAATCATTCTAATTTACAAATTTTATTCAATATTTTTTTACAAAGTTTCCCTTTAATATTCTATATTTTGTTGACGTGTCATTATTGTGTACCGGTTATTGTCAAATTTTACCTATTATGTGTATCTAAAATTGCTTTTGTGTACTTGTTGTTAACACTGTTTGGCGCTTAGGTTTTACTGCCATTATAAACAGTGTCATTTTTTTTAAATTTACTTCACAGTTGACCATCCCTGAATTAAATTAATTTAATGTTATCACAAAGGTTTGTACCCACAGTGAAAATGGCGCACGTGTTCTGATTTGCTCACTCCAGAAGGTGCCTACGCACCTATATGATAAAAAAATGCACTACGCGAAGTCAGTTCAAGGAGTACTCACAAAAAGATCTAAATACGATTTAGTTTGTATCAAACAGTGTTATTAATAAAAACACCTTATTACTGGTATAAACCATAGAATTACTAAATCTCTAAAACCGTGGTACAACGAGGATGTTATATGCTTATTCTATCGCTTATACCATAGATCTGTGGTATACCTGGATTATTAATAGTATTTTTCTTAGACCATGGTATAAACCATTGTATAACGTTATACCAAGATTTTTAATAACACTGTAAATGTTTGAAAGCACTGTAAGATAATCTGCTCTTTATAACGCCATCTGATCAATTAATAAGGTTTATTTTCCCAAATCTGTAATAAAGTGGACAACATTTTGTAGCTTTTTGGGAAATCTTATTGGTTAGGGAAATATTCTCTGTGGTTTTCACGCCAAAAGTAGTGTATTAGTGTAACTTTGGTCAAAAGTTCTTTTGAAAACACGTAATAAAAAATAGCCTACTTGTAATAATATATAAGAACTTTTTATTTATGTATTTCTAAGTTTTTTACATGGGGCGGCGTTAGTCGAGAATCCTTGTTCTGATCTTTTCTAATGTAGATAGGTAGCTATACGACTTCGTACTATTGTTTTCTTACCTCTGTTATGTCATTTATGTAGCTTTTGCCACTCACATTTATTACAATTTTACAGGAAAGGATTAATACAAAAATAAGGAAGAGAGTAAGTAGCACTGGGTCAATTTTCCTGCTTGCCAGATGTTTTTATGTCCAAGTTATCAATAAAAATGCTCTCGCTCCTTCGGTAAAGGTGAGGAAATCCGAGAAACTACCTCGGTATGCTCTTCTATCACACTCTGGAACTTGGTGATTTATGTTTTATGTGTTTTTGTTATATAAAGTTGATTGAATACAGAAAATTTCAGAAAAATCTAGCTTCTTCCAGCCAGAGGTGTCAAAATTTAATTATAATATATTTATTTTATTTCACATTTTAGTTAATTAATTTGCTGGTATTTAAAAACCGAAACATAATATTTATGTTAAGATTAAAATTATTTACGACGCATTAGACAATATTTAAAGATATCGGAATGTGATCCAGTTTCGCTGCATATAATTAAAATAAATAAGAATCTACTTGAAATGACTGCGCCTATTTTGGGCCACGACCACGTAATTTGGCTCCGAACGGAAGATTTATGAGGAATTAATGGACCAAAATGGACAATTTGTGATTTATTTGTATTAAATCAAGTGTAGTTTTCGGTTAATGGATTCGAACATTAAAATTATTTTATAATTCAACAATAAAATTCCCAATGATACATTTTAGAGGACATGCCATACATGAAGAATCTGGGCCGGGCGCAGGTAAAAAACATTTCACTCAAAATATAGGCGCTCCTATTTGCCAAGAAAAAATACAAACCTAGTCTTTTGGTTAGGTGTTGGTGTTATGTTTCTATAGAAATCTTCATTACTGTAAAAACTTCTAAGGCAAATTCAAGCTCCAGATAAGGAACACGCTGCTTAAGTTGTTTCTATCTTGATAATGTTTTCTTTTTAATTCTCTTGGTCATTTGGGTTCATCAATCTGGGCAACTTCTTTTTATTTATCAATCCGATTCTTCTAGGTATTTCCCTTGTTTGGTTATAATAATATTTAGTATTCAAGAGCTTCAACTGTCTTATTGCTTATTTTCAAGTTGCTGTTGTGTGGACTATTTTAGTTTTGGGGATGTTCATTGCCAGACTCACTTTTACGGCCAGTTTCATAAAAAATAAAGGAGACTTTAAACTCTCTTTAAAAAATAACGGGTTTCATAACAACAAAACGAAATTTAAAACCGACTTTTAGCTAATGATTATTGATTATTATTTTTAGTTAAAGTCGACTTTAGGTAGTTCAATTTTTTACCACCGGAGTTCATTGAAAATTTCGTGGCGCTTTCTCTGTCACAAAGATAAACATTTTGTATGCGGTGACACTGTGGACAAAAATGACTAAAATAGGGCGGAAAACATAGCAAAACGGGAAGAATATTATTGTTTAAAGATTTCGTTTACTAATTCATAAACCATAATAATAAATTAACACAAAAAAAACGGGAATTTCATGCTCTATTGAGAAATGAAATTGACAGATCAACAGAAATTCCGCGAAAATATTAGTAAACAATCTATGTTTTCCATAGATTTCCATGGTAATACTACCGACTGCTACCAACTTTAAAATATTTTTTTGACGTTTCAAATTTTAGCTGGAATATTTTTTTATGAAACGCGTCAGCTTAAAGGAGTCTTTAAATTTTAAAAGGAACTTTAACTAAAATGTTCTTTTGAAGCTTTTTATGAAACCGGCTGTTAGGAAAACTTCATGAAGTTCTTTTAACACATCGTTTTATTCTTCCAGTTCTCCGCTAATGAGAACAATATCATCTGTGTAACGAACGTGCCTAGGAACATACCAACAATCTTAATTACCTTATGATCCCAATCCAATGTCTTAAAGATATTTTCTAGGGTTAAAGTGAATAGTTTAGGTGAAACAATGTCGCCTTATCTAACTCCCGGTTTGGTTTGGATCTTTTCCGTTTTTGTATCATGATAGATTCGTAAATTGGCATGGTGATAGATAAATTTTATAAATTAATAATAATTATTGATATTCTTGATCTCTCTCTTCTCATAATCAATTATTGCATCGTTCAGTTCTTGTATCTGTGTAGGTAACAGTATGAATTGTATAATAGTCACAATAGAAACTTACTGATTTAAAACAATGAGACAAACCAAACACAAATTTTTTACACTATAAGCATTAACATGATTTATAGTTGAAACTCTAGTGCAATAGCAATATTCATCAAAATGTTAGATACGCCCCTGTTGCTAAGGTTGAGTATTAGATTATATTAATATCCCATCAAAATTTGGTCCATATCTTAGAATAAAAACGCATGAGATAACGCTAATAAGCATTTTGACATCTTGTGATAGTAGATATGCGCGTACCTGTTTTATTGCCTTTTCTGTCTATCTTTACAATACCTATTTCCACTCTGCTATTTATAGATAGGTCTAGCCGGGTAGTTTGATTATTTGGTGCCGGGGAATCTATTTTACCATTTTTTGTTGTTGTGCTTGCTATTGTCAGAAGATGGTAATTGTGAAAGAAAAAAATTAGAAAGTTGTGCAACACAATAAGCAATTTTAAGAAAATTTAACGTATCTATAGGTAACCTTGTTAGTGCTGTTGACAATATAACTTTTTTTTACCCATAACGTCGTTTCCCGGAGGGGGTAGGCAGAGAGAACAGAACTAAAAATTCTTCACATAAAAAACATAGATGGAGCAACAGAGAGAGATGAGATAGAAGATGCCATACGAAACTGCGGAGAAGTGAAACGAACAGAAAATCTCGAAGTAAAATCTATTCGACCTATATGGAACGGGAATCAAATTGCCACCGTAGCCGTAGAAAAAGAAGACGCAAGAAGATTGATAGAACTTAAAAAAATAAAGATTGGTCTGAACATCTGCCTTATCCAGGAAAGAGTTGATGTAGAAAAGTGCTATAGATGTTGGAACTATGGACATAAGGCTTCTGCGTGCAACGAAGTAGACAGAAGCCAAAAATGTCGCAAATGTTCGGGGGACGGACACACAGCTGCGGCATGCAGCTCAGAAGAATACTGCCCACTCTGCGATAAAGCCGGCCATATAGCTGGGACGTCAAGATGCGAGATTTTTAAAAAGGCTCTGTCAGCAGCGCGAAATAAACGGCAGACAAAAAAGAAAGGAGTTCGGCTAAACCAACCCATGTTGCTCTCTTAAACACAAGTTAATAATGGATTTGATCATAATGCAACTGAATACCAATAGAAGTAGCGCATCTCATGATGTTGCGATGGCAGTTGCCGTGGAAAGAAAATGCGACTTCATAGTAATAAGTGAGCCAAACCTAACAAGGTGCAAAGCCAACTACGCAAATAACTATGTTAATGAATCAGAAAATGTCATGATAACAAATGCCAATGGAAGACACCGAGTAATAAAATATCGCTCTGGAAAATGCTTTGTTTGCGTAGAAACAAAAGACTTCAATCTATATAGCGTTTATGTGAGCCCCAACAAATACACTACTCCACAAGAATTCGACAACATTCTCCATGACATACAACGAGATTTCGTAAGATCGCATGGGAAAAAAATCATTATTATGGGAGATTTTAATGCAAAGCACGCTTGCTGGGGAGGTGAGTCAACAAATAATAGAGGTAGAGAGTTGCTGAAGTGGACGCACTCTTTAGACTTGGATATACTAAATGATGGAAAAATCCCTACGTGCGTAAGGCCGAATGGGGTGTCCTTTATAGACATCACAATAGTCAATAGTGATGTGACCCAAGAAAACCCTCTTTGGACTGTATTGACAGAAGAAGAGTCAATGAGCGACCATCAGATTATTTTAATGCAAATAGGAACATCAAAAAAATCTCAGAAAATCAGAACAGTTTTCGGAAAACCTGATATAGAGTCACTTGACAGAGTATTTAAAGATAAAATCAGCTATAAACCTAATGATGCAGATGCTTGTGAAACAGTATTGATGGAGGCCTATAGGGCTACTACTCCGCGAGTCAGATGCGACGAAAATTATAAACTGCCATACTGGTGGAATGAAAATGTCCAAAACCTTATAAAAGAAACAAGGAAAAAAAGAAGAATCTATCAAAGATGTCACGATGAAAACAGAGATACACTTCAGCAACTGTACAAATCTGCAAAAAGGGAACTGAAATATGCTCTCTTTGAAGCAAAAAAGCTGGCATGGGACGAACTCTGCGAAAACCTAAACGGTGATGTTTTCGGGGATGCATACAAGATTGCCAGGAAGAAAATGCAAATTGTCAACCCAAAATCGGAATTAACGCTAATTGAAAGAACATCCATATTTGAAAAACTATTTATCACAGCAAAATGTGGAGAATTAAAGAAGATGGACGTGCTAGATTCCGAAAACATGGAAATTAGAGTTACGGAGGAAGAAGTAAGGGTGGCAGCGGCCCGTATAAAACCCGGAAAAGCACCCGGTCCAGATGGCTTACCTGCAGGAGTTGTGAAGGAGATTGCACATAGAAATGCACAATACTTCGCTAACCTCTTTAGCCATCTGCTGAAAGAAGGAAAGTTCCCAAAAAAATGGAAAAATGCTAAGCTGGTGCTCATAGACAAGCCAAAAAAGATCCCAAACGAGGAAACTAAATATCGACCAATTTGCCTGTTGAATGTATTGGCAAAACTATATGAGAGCATTATCAATGAAAGACTCATATCAGAGATAGCGAGAAACGGGGACTTCAGTCCGCAACAGTATGGGTTTCGAAAAGGGAAAACAACTATAGACGCTATACAAGAAATTATTAATATAGCAAATGAATCTAAATCCAAAAGGAAATGGAACGCACTCATTATGGTGGATGTTAAGAATGCTTTTAATTCGGCGGCATGGCCGAATATTGTATCAAGAATGGTTGAGTGGAAGGTTAGCAAACACTTGATAAATGTCGTAATAGACTATTTTACACACAGATCCGTCCAATTGGAAAAAGGAACAAATATAGAAATTGGAGGAGGTGTCCCGCAGGGTTCGGTTCTTGGGCCGACACTTTGGAACATTCTATACAATGACATTATGTTAATACAGGTTCCGCGAGGTGTAAAGCTAATTTGCTATGCCGATGACCTGGTGATTTCAGTGGTGGATTCCTGCCGAGAATTAATGGTGGAAAGGGCAAATGAGGCAATTCACTTGGTCGCTCATTGGATGAAGACCCAAAAATTAGAAATTGCACCTGAAAAAACCGTTGCAATTGTTCTAAATAGGAGGATAAGAAATGACCAGATCTCCTTCTTATGTGAGGGCGTTGACATAACTCCAGAAAAGGAAGTAAAATATCTGGGTGTCACAATTGACACCGGTCTGCGTTTTACAGGGCACATAAAAGCTGCTTGTGCAAAGGCGGAGAAGACTGTCCAGGCTATGAGAATCATCATGCCCAATACTCGTGGCCCCCGAGCAAACAAGAGAAAAGTGCTAGCGCTGGCTATGCAGTCAACCATTATGTATGCCGCACCAGTATGGCACACAGCATTGGACAAACAGGTGAACAAAAATAAAGTTGCGAGCGCACAGAGGTCCCTTGCACTTAGGGTATGCTCTGCATACCGAACTGTATCTGGAGATGCTGCAGTGGTGCTGGCAGGGCTTGTGCCTCTGCACCTACTGGCACGAGAGAGGGCGGAAATATATGATAAGAGAGAGATAGACAGTCCGCAACTAAGAAAAGACATAAGAAGAAGCACAATGACAGCTTGGCAACAAGAATGGAACAACAGTACCAACGGCCGCTGGACATGGCGATTAATCAGGGAAATCGATCCTTGGATGGACAGAAGACATGGCGAAATCACATTCCGCATGACGCAGTGCATGACGGGACATGGGGTATTTGGAAAGTACCTTCATAGAATACGAAAGGCTCCGTCGGAGGAATGTATGTATTGCAGTGCAAGGGAAGACGACGCCGAACACACACTGTTTGTGTGTCCCAAGTGGGACGAGGAGAGATGTAGAGTTGTAAGGGATCTTCAATTGCCAAGATTCCCGACACCAGACACACTAATTGGAGAAATGCTGTCGAAGAAGGACATTTGGGGAAGGATGTCAGCCTTTATGGAAGACATAATCAGAACCAAAGAGGCCGATGAAATCCGCTTCCAGCAAAATCAATTGAATTAAAGACAGTCTGTGACCACGGTAGGCCTTAAAGGCAGGAACGTGGTAGCAGTGAAGGAGGGGGGTTTTAGCCGGTAGGAGTCCGGCACTACCATAAGGGTGTCCATGAGGATTTCCCCCTCATAAAAAAAAAAAAAAAAAAAAAAAAAAAAAAAAAAGAGAGAACAGACATCCATTCATTCTTATCTGGGCAAAGCTCTTTCGCTTTAACGAAATAAACTTTAAATATTGTTAATAAACTTTTCAATTTATTAAATTCAATTATTGGCTTTTGACATCTATTAGTAGTTGCTGATAGTTGGTGAGATTGTCAGCTGATTATGTTCTGTAAAAATCGTTTAACATAGATGCATTGGTCAGAATTAGGTATATTGTTTAAGAAGGTATAATAATAATAATTTATCATCATACAAATTCAATGTAAAGACATGACACAGCGTCTATCGATAAAGCTTGTTGATTATAAAACAACTGAAGTTACAAAGTTAACAATCAACATAGAGAGAGTTAGCTTTAAAAAAAATAGAAAAGAGATTCAAAGAAAGAAAAAGAAAAGGGGGATGGATGGGGTGGGGGCTGGACAGATACTGTCTTATTGAAGAAGTCATTTTCTCTTTAACGGCTCGCTTGAATGACTTTGGGTCAGTCTAAGGTTCGATGGGAAATTATTCCAGCAACGAGCACCCTGTGTTGCAAAAAATCATGGTAATAATCACCATTCCCCGCAAAATTATTTCAATATACCTAACACTAATTAATATCCACAATATTTTTTTCAGAACAAATTTAAACAGCTACTTAAATAGGTTCACAGTAAGTAGGTACCTACCTTACGTAATAAATTTTATCTCTTCTTCTTCTTCTATTAATTATTGGCTTGCACCCAATCTTGGGTGATGCAGCCACAATGCTTTAAAAATGGTATATCGAAGTATATATCAGCAGGGTGCATAAGTATATCGATCAATGATCACAGTATACAATTACAACTATTATGCGAAAATTATAGAAAAGAAAGATAAAAAAAACTATGCATAAACGCAGAGAATCGAGTAACGTTTGAGAGGATATTATTATTAACATTAAAAAACAAAAATTATATAACAACAAAAAAAAAATTATGAAGGCCTAAAATTTTATCTCATTGTCTATGAAATCACGGCGGACATTTTTTTACCGCCATTTGCCGCAACACCTTGTGTCATGATTACTTATTTATTATATTTAAAAAATCTAATTAATAACTTATTTATTACACTGGCAACATTGAAAACAAGAGCACTAGATGGTAAATAAATAAAAAAATAAGCGTGCATGTTAAATATCTATGATGTTCCTGTTTTTCCATTCTCAATATGACTTAATAAATAAACACCTTACTATATTTTGTAGACTTCCTTGACTCTGAACATCAATCATTAAAACACTGCGATGTGTGTTTTGTACGGGGAGTAACTGGTAAGCAGATCAGTCTTTTCGAAAATGCGTTGAAAAAAAAGCGCTGTTTAACTAATTAAATTTTCTCTCAAGTGCCCAGTCAGAAAGGCTCATATTCTACGTTTTTTTTCTTTACTTTTGAGTACCACGTACCAACCATATCATTTGAAATCCTTTACACATATCGTAGCCATACTCAGTATTATTATGACTAAGGTCATGAGCCTCACCTCCGTGATGAAGTGGTTTTATAGAATATTAAAAAATATATTAGAAAATCATCAATCAATCAATCAAATCTCCCTTTGAACTCCACTTAGGAGCATAGGGAGGCAACAAGAGCTCTCCATTGCGCTCGATCTTGCGCAATGCTTATGACCTCCTCCCACACCAAGTCCATTTCCCTCAGCTCTGCCTCGAAGGAACGGAACACGGTATGAGAGGGTCTTCCACGTCTTCGAGACCCTGATGGGAGGAAAAACAGCGCTCTCCTCGGCCAACTGTCATTCGGCATCCTCAACACATGTCCCAGCCATGCCCATCTCCTCTCCGTAATGGTGGAAGTGATGGGCCTGCGCCGGGTGCGCCGACGTATAGCGTCGTTCGTGATGCGGTGGTACCATCTTATACCCAAAATTCTCCTGAGGCACTTCGTTTCGAATGCAGATACTTTTTGTGCCTGGGCTTTAGTCAGATGCCAGGACTCACACCCATACAGAAGAATGGGCAACACACACGCATCAAACGGATATAGGGGGTCGTTCATTAATCATGTGAGGTTTTTTCGCAGTATTTTAGACCACCCCCCTTCCCTTATTTTTTCTTAACCCTGCCCCCTTTCCATCTCACGTGATAAATGGACGCCCCCTAGTACCAAGCAAGAGGTGGATTGAATGCATCAATTTCGATGGCCATAAAAAAAGTAGATAAGAGAAACTGTATTTCACTAAAAGAATACCTAAGTGAATCCAAGTAGATAGAAAAGAAGACTAGTCGACCTGTTATAATGTGGCTTGTAACAAGACACCCTGAATACTCTACTAATTTTTAAAATATCTTCTGTGGAGTAGGTATGTACTTATAAGTATGTATAAGTTCTCAATGTGGGTGAGTTATGTAATTTATGCCAGTTAGGAATATCTGTCATAAGTAATCTTATGCGGTGTGAATACGTTTTATGTTGGCCAAACATGAACGCTATTTTTATGCCGCACTTTATTATAGGTATCGCAATTACACGTAATACTCCAACATTTATGCATATTTCTGATGGTTATTAACTTTTGCGCGCTATTGATGAATCTTAATTACACTGATAAACTATTAAACTGTCCACTGTTAAAATATAACATTCCTTTTATCTACATTTTCAAAAATTCAAGTCCAAGCAATCACATATTTAATGAAAACGTTAAATTAAGTTAAGACCTCCACCGTAGGTCGTGTAATTTTTGAAATTGGAGTACCTACCTATATACCTCGGTAGCCTAGTTGTATATTGGCGAGGACTTCAGATCCGAGGTCCCGGGTTCGATTCCCGGTCGGTTCAGAGTTTTTCCAAGTATTGTATAGAAAAATGTTATATTTATATACCTACCTATAGTTCCTATGTTTACAAATTCAAGTAAATACCTACCTACATGAAAATTTACAAAATATTATATTTTTTATCCTATTTTATTTTGATTTATTTTATTTTATTTTTATTTTTCCTCTTTCTACGGCTTTATTAGCCATTTACAAATTAACATATAAAAATACAACAATAAACAGACATGATAGATGAAGCATTAAAATTCTGTATGATGTGTTATGATCAAAATAATTACAATAGATACAATAATTAAAAAAGTATTTCAATTTCAACATTTCTTTGAACAACAATACACACTTAAACACACATAAAATAGGATTATAAAAATTATCATTATCTATACAAATTTATGGGTCATCTTAATCTATAACCACATAGGTTCTTCCATTTTTTGTATTCTCATTCTTGTAATGACTCTGAGACCACCCGAAATGAGCACAAATGCACTCTTGGATTTTTTTCACAGAAATCATCAGCTTTCGTTGTGAAAGACGAAGACGATCGGTACCGGGTATCAAACCTATGAACGAAAGTCGCCGACTGATCCGCTAGGCAATACTAACTATACAAACTAAATTGAATACTTCGGTAAGTATATCATTCATCTAATTCAGTCAAAATGTGAAATTTTACTGACCTACATTTTTTCTGCAATTCCAATGTATTGTGAATTCTGACCCTATAATTATTGTACTGTTGACATTGTTTTTTTTTATTTGACGTCCCTGTTGTCTTTCTGCCATTGACTTGTTTCAGATGACTTGTTCATTTTGATAAGCATGCTCGAGGACAGGCTAATAAAGAAATATTAATTATTAAATTATTGTTGATAATCCTAAGTAAGTGCCTACCAATTATTTACATCGGCATAACCTGTATACCACGCTGATCTAATTTAGAATACTCAAGTGCGTACGCATTGGATCTATCTTAGTTTATAAAAAGCAACGCAATCAGTGAGTTGGTGTTTCAGCGATTCTGTCTATTCCCAAGTTCTCATTTGAAGTGCTGAAAATCGTAGTCTTCATCTTTCCTCTTCTGTCTTTGGCATTCTTTCTTCTTTTTTACTTTTGCATTCTACCACTTACCTTACGACAATTATTGCATCGTCCACTGCTTCAGATTTTAGCAGTCTCATCTGGTAAGTCTATCTATACCTACATTTTTTTCAATGAATCTGGTCTCACTCAAAGTGAAAACAAATGCACTTTTGACATATTTCACGGTCGGCACTGGGATTTGAAACCACAACTTTCAGTAGGTATTATGTGTGTAAGCCGTCAAGTGATACCACTGGGCTACCAACCACTTCTGTACACTCGTATCTATTTTCGACTCCTTCAACAACCGTTCAGATTTTTAGAACTTTGATCATTTTTCTAGTACCTACCCAATGTAATACTCTCTTCATAAATGCAAATATAGGTAAGACAGGCTGTAATCTATGTTTAGGTGTTTTATAGTAGAGATACACAGATTTAAATTAAAAAAAAAATACCTACATAATAATATTCACGGATAAAATTTATGTTTATTGATTTCAAAAAACTTTAAGGAAAGTAAGTATAAAGGACAAAAATATGGTGGTAAAATGACGGAGTTGTGTTGAAACAGTTGTAATTCGAAAAATTAATTTTCGAACAATTTTCATGTAACCTAGATACCTCCAACCCATCTTCCAAAGTCTGAACTATTTTATTACCTACATTTTGTTACGAAACCAATAGGTACTTAGGTTACTAACCAACATATTATGTACTCATAAATAAATTATAATTTTCTTACAAATAGGTATAATGAGGTGGTTTGAAACTCAATGGTATCAGTCGACGGACTTCGTACATACAGCATTCTGAAGATTGTGGGCTCGAATCACGTTGTCGACCTTTTCCACTTTCACAAAACAAGCTAAGCTTTATGTGCGAAATATGTCGAAAGTGTACCTATCTATATGTTCACTTTGGGTGAGCCTAGATTCATTTAAAAAATGATGGTATAGCTACGGAAAATCGGAAAACTGTTTTCTGTAGGTACTTAAGGTACCTACTTTTTATGGAATTCTATAAATGTGACTAAATATTTTTAGGATTTAAGTTTTGTACGCCTTTTTACTTAGTAAATGTTTGTTATGTCTTATTTATTTATTTAATCAATAAACGGCATGAAATGCCTGTTAATAAAAAAATTACAAAATGAAAAACAATTACAGCGGTAGTACAACACTTAAAAACTAATATAACAATTACCCAACTCCAAAAGACCAAGATAAGAGCAAGAAAAAAAAACACTATCAAATTGTATACAGATACCTACTGCCATTTAACTTCAAAATCATTAGACTTATAATCATCTCCAATACATTCCATAGCGCTGGTGCATTTTACCAATACAGAAAAAAAAATAGTGAATCTTATGTTGAGTTTAAACAAAACACGGTTACACATTCACAACATTGAAATGCAACTTTTTTAAAATTAATGTTTGTTATATACAGGAGCATGAAATTGTTACCTAAAGCTAGTAGTAAAATAATATTTCCATTTCGTATTGATGGCTTACTAAATACTAAATACATACCACCACAACATTACATACACACACACACATATAGTTGGTTGCATTGATTTCATTAATGTCAGTCTGACAAACTAAGATGACTGGTTCTAGACAAATTAATTCCATAAATAAATGTGTCTGCGGGCGTAGGATAATTATTACTGTCTTGGAGCTCACTGCAATCAGGATCAAAGCATAAGGAATGTCGGCAATTAATTTCGTATATTTTGTTGTTTTCATCAACTACGAGCCTTCTCTATAGATGTTTTTCTGTCTTAACTATGAATATTATACCGACCTCCGTAGCCTAGTGCTATAGCACTTTTATAAATAGGCGTGGGTAAATTTTGTGACAAGAGGTCCCTGGTTATAGGTATTCTTGGTCGGATAAGAGTTTTAAAAGCGTTTTTTTTTTTCAATTCAAATTTCTAAACGGTGATTTAAAAAAAAGCGGGACATTTTCGGGACGGGTCGTGGGACAAATTGTCAAAAAGCGGTATTGTCTGGTCACCTTACTTTAGGTAGGTAACGAAGAATCACGAATAAATTTATTGTGGATTGCGTTTTCATGTTGCGTACCTATTGCGTCGCAGCGCTAATGACATCGAGTGAAATAGGTAGGGAAAAAAATAATGTTGATAGAACATATTTTGAAAACTGAGCTGCCCATAAAATTTAGAGAAAGATGGAAAATGGTGCAAACAATAAATTGGGTTATTGTGTCGGTTTATGCGTCAACCGGCCGTTGAACTCTCCAGACTACAGTAGTTGCCTATAATTCAGGAGTAATTGAGCTTTGTTTCATAATAGGTACCTATTTCGTAATTGATGGAACATTTTTCAGTGAATTCAAAAAGTGTGGAAAGGAAATCAAAAGGCGGCCATCTTGATTGAACCAATTTTTTATAGATTTGTGTGGACAATGATAGAGTTTACTCACAAAGTATCAGAAAACATGACATATTATGTTATTATTTATTTCTTTAAATGATTATATAGCCAACATCTTTTATATCAAAAAATGAATATGTGCTTACTAAAAGTGAACACCAATACACTCTGAGTCTTTCACAGTAAGCTACTTAAAGCTTGTGTCGTGAAAGAGGAATCGGGTCAGCCCTTGGGATCGAACCCACAACCTTAAGTACAAAGGCCGGTGTCGTAACTGCCAGGCTACCGACCATTATTTTTATATACTTACTTACCTATTTGCTGAAAAATAAGCACAAAAGTGGTCCAAGCAAGATGGCCGCCGCAAGTTTTTTCACTCCAGTCCGTCGACTACTCTCTATAGGCCAATGGAAAATTCTAATTGAACGAGTATCAAGTAAGCAATCGATATTTGTATTGAAAATTGTAAAAAATGTTATTATTGATTTTTGAAATGAAAAAAAAAAACCAGATCAATCCATTAAATAATGGTAATTGAGAGAATGGTATTTATGGCAAACACCTGCCGTCACAACTGCACACCAAATCTACATTATTATACAGGAAACATTCAACTCTATATATTTATTTGTATTCATTGCACTCAAATTATTAACAGAATGTCAGACCAATTATGCGAAATGTATTTCTGTTTAATATGTGGCAAATTATATAATTAAATTGATAGCAGCAGTGGCATTTCTGTAATCATTTGTCAGGACGAACATCTCCACACATTATACACCATTCTAGGTTTCTTTAGTATAAATGTTTTCTAAGACAATTATTATAATCATTATAGAAGCATAAAAATGTCGGAGATTTGTTCATGGCAGCTAAAGACTCCGCATTTCAGTGGTCTTCCTCTTGTTCGATGACCCTCAGAAATCTCTTTGGAGACATTCTTGAGGATTCTGTTGTCTTCCGTTATCCCCACACGATCCCGTTTTTGCTCCTTACTCCATCGGAAAATGTCATTGATCCCTTCTTTACTTATACCAAATTATCTCCGTGAGAGTTACGTTAGCTATCCATTTTCCAATATCAGAATAGTATCTTAAAGGACTACGTCGGGTCAAAGTTTTTCTAAGTCTTTTTTCACTTGAAATTTCTTACCGGTGTTGGTATGTCTCAGATAGGACTGGTACGGTAGTGGACGAAATTTCCTCAGTATTCATTTATTTCTCTTTTAAAAACAGTGAAATAAAAATCCTTTAAATATCTATAGATAAACATAATAATAATAATAATAATAATAGGTTCCTTTCTCTGTAGTTCGAAGATCTCTCATGATTACATTACATCGTGATGTATCATGAGAGATAATACCGATATTTTTATATTTAGTATTTAATTTTAATTTATTTTTATTAATTTTTTTTTACAATGATGTATACTTCATAATATGATATATTGTGATTTAATGAATAAATGATTTGAAATAATAAATAATAATAATAATATAATTCCTTTATTGATAATTACCTGAGTATAATATAATACAAAATAAAAAAATTGAGACAAAAACGCTATTAAGTATTGAAATTCTCCCCGAAAATGAGTAAAACTCGTGCTTCGGGGAGGAGTTCATATGACAATATTATATAATCTTAGGTGATGAACAAAGTAAAAAATAAAAAAACAAAACACAAATACTTGTATACAAAGGCAAAACATACCTTGCGGTAATATCTGCAAAGAATGAACATACAAGCTAAAATAAGGCAGAAATGGAAAAAGGAGGAAAATCCTCCTCATGCATATTGACAAAAATAAAAAATAAAATAAAAGAAATAAAATAAAAAACACAAAAAATAAAATAAAAAATAAAAACATTAAGCCAAAAAAAATGTTCTTACACATTTATAAAATAAAAATAAAAAACACATAACCGGTATGTAAAAAAGAGAAAAAGAAAAAATATATTTTTTTCAATGTAAATTAAAAACGCAACATTTATTAAATATCTAAATAAATAACATAATTTAGTGTAAAAAACTTTTACATTCATCAAAAGTACCATAAATATGTAGGCCTTTTTTATTAATTTGATTACCTACACAGTTTTTGTCATATTTTCTTTTAGTTTCAATACAATTTCATGGTATTTGGTAACATTAACAAGATGTGATATTTTTCATTTGTTTGGCATCATATTGGATTATATACATAGAATGTAAAATATATTGCGAATTCAGGGGGAAATTTTCAATTCATTGAAATCATTAAGGTATGACTTAACCCTAGAAAGATAACGATATTATTTTATACGCATGTTATACAATTATGAATCAATATCGCGCTATCCGTAAAAGGGTAGACAAATATAATTACTATTCACATTATTCAACAAGAAATTTGGTAATGTGAATATTTTTTACGAATTTTCTTGAAACTGGTCATGTTTCTAGAGTTAAGTTTGTATTTTTAAATTCCGTACATACCTCACTTAATAATTATTACCTAATCAAATAAAATATACCTATGTGTAATAATTTTTATAAATCAATTTAATAATTTACTGTTGAAATACTCATTTTATAATACCAGCCAAAGAAAATATTTATAGTATTTTTTTTATACTTACAGACATTTACTGAAAATCACAAAGCTTTAAGTATGAATATACATATTAATTGTTAAAACTAATAATTATTACAGAAGGCACGTTTATAGTAGAAAAAATAAATTGTGTTCCTTATAGTTTTACAAGAAAATCTGATACAATATTATATAATGGGTGATCATATGACAGATATATCAAATGAATTATTAAAATTACAGAAAATTCATTATCATGAATTAAAAAAAAAACACAGTCGCACTATCATAAATTTTGATTGGATTTCTAGCTCTCTCAAAAATTCAAATAGCTGGAATCAAGATTTGCATAGATAATTAATTCAGTTTATGTAAAGAAAAAAGGAAGTATAGTATCGCTTGCTAACTTTCCCAGCAAAATGCAGAAACGAATCAAACTACGGTAATCTATAACTGTCTGATAAATGCAGAAACTAAATCTATAGTAATTATCCATAGTCTGTTGTCTTGCTCATATTTCGGGCTTGTTCTGAGAGAAAACAAACTCTATACTAAATATTTTAAAAACTTTACAACAAAACCAATGGCGAAACTGGTATGAGAGTGACAATGTGTACTGGGCTCAAGGCACAATTTAAAAAGTAAAAAAGAGGAAAGAGAATATTTCAATATAGGATTTGTTACAAATAAATAATATAAGCTAAGAGAAATACTGTACAAACTGGTACAAGCTCCAAGCTTAATAAGCAGAAATCGAGAAGTACTTCAAGTACCAGCGACAAACTAAAAAGTAGTGCGTTGACGGTTTCAATAATCTATCTCCTTACATGTGACACATCTCGATGGGCGTCAATTTAGTTTGGGGACATTAAATTAATTGACTCAACTACCATTAATAAAGAGTATCACTAAATGATTAGTTGACTAAAATAGTGTCACATTTGCATGTTATGCCTATGGTTAATTTGAAAGACTACCAAATAGAAATTCTGCCAATCCTCCGCTATAGCGTCTAAAATGTATCTCTAATATTCTTTTTAATTTCGTAATGTATCTGTATTTTTTTTTTTTGTAAGGTATTGACGTAGTGAAAGTTCATTATAATGAATTAAAACAAACACAGTTGCACTTTCACAATATTTTATTGAGGCTCAAACGCTTTCGTCTATCTCATGTAGACATTATCAAGAGACTCAACAGAGAGACTCACATTATCAAAAGTATTATTCGTGAAAGTGCAACTGTGTTTGTTTTAATTCATTATGTATCTGTAATATTGATGTATTATGGATCGCACCGACACCTGATTGAGAGACCTCGGGTTCGAATTCCTGCTGTTCTAGTTTTGTCAGTATCATTTTTTTATTTTTGAATTGATAAATCAATTTTGTAAATCTCATTCAAGAGTGCCTCCACAAATCATTTTAAAAATGAAACCAATATTCGAGACTCTGAGGACGGCAGGGAATCGAACCCAACAGCTCCCAATCAGGTGTCAGTGCATATTATAGCAATATAACGGATCTATCTTAAAAATGGCTATCTTTGTTTATTGAAACGCGGGTAACGGTAGAGTAATAACTATGGTTAATTCCCATTTAACGACTGCTGCGTATAAATTATTGAAACCGAACAAAAGATATAAACATTAAAAATATATAAAACATTAATATAGCAAACTATGCTAAAAATAAACCTAAATGTTCAATAAATTATACAAATATCACATATTATTATACTAAATTATAAATTATCATACTGACTAAAAACAAAAAGAAAAGTATTTTCTCATATAAACAAAAATAAAGAAATGATCTAAGTATAGGAGTCTTGTCAGAAGGGGAGCTTTTTGACTTGGTCCTCAACAATTATATTTCATTGTTAAGTTTGCAACGAAAAGTTTAATCCAGTTCAACATAAATTTAACTTAACTATGTATGTAAGTACATGCTAAATGTTTTAAGCCAAACTCAAAACGACATATAAAGAAAAAAATATTTTCCCTACACTGTAACATCACAATATGTCTAAATATTTAGGTACAGAAGCTTAACAAGAGAACGCAAGATATCTTTTCAAAGAAATTTTTATCTAAGCTTGGATGATGTTTGGGTAGTCAAAAAAGGTTCCTCTAATTCAGTGGGTACCAATCCGGGTAGACAATGTGTCGTTGTCTATGGAATCTTTTCAACAATTCACACCAAACGGCTGCATGCTTAATAGAGCTTTAAAACTTGAAGTAAGGATAACATAGAGAGAGTCATTACTAGTACCATTTGTATATCTGATCTATAGATTCATCATCCTAGATCTTACATAAAATGACAATCAAATTTCATTAGATAATACAATGATATTTGTACGTTCACAGAAACCTAAATTTGACATTTCTCTTAAACTATATTTTTTGTCAGTGCTGCCCCCGGTGGCGGAAAGAAGAAAACAAACAACCCATTGAAAAATACATAGATCATTTTTGAACTGACGCAGAATTACGGTAAGATATCATACCCCTGTATTCACCAAGAAAAACTGAGCGTAAGATCAGCTAAGCGAAATATAAGCCTAATGTCTCCCTCAGCCTCCCTCAACGCTTATAGCTATTCATCAACGAAAACTTACAAAACTTAGCTGAGCCTAGACTGATCGTGTATCCATAGATAAAACGCAAATGTTTTGAAAAGAAACTGTCATTTATTTACGGATGCAGTCAATAAAGTAACTAAAATGTATATTTTTGAGTATTTAAATAAATATGAATATTTTTTTATCTATTAAAAAAAAATTATATAATATAACTATGATTTCTTATTTAGTTTAATTCAATGATAACAATCACTTTTATTAACAAAACCCAAACGCGTTCTTTTCAGTCGCCATTAGCTGTCACTCTTGATCAACGCCATCTATCGATAATAGACCAAAGCTAAACAAAATGCTACTTTCTTACATTTATATATTGTTAAAATACTTATATGTACATAAGCATTGTAACATGGAGAAAAAAAGACAACAGAACTTTTCGGTTAATGATAAGTGTCAATTTGTCGAGCCGATTAATTTACATATAAAATTATTACATGCCTGCTTACAAATATTGAATAAATTACGAAAAAAAACGCAAAAAATTGGAAGGAAGCGGCAAAAAGTATGGCGGACGCTATAGAATAATTTTGACAGATGGACGCTTAGCGTAACGTAAGCCAGCTGTATAGCCGATCAAAATTTGAGGGAAAGGTTCACTCAAATCACGCTGAGGGAGTGTATAATATTTTGGTGATTACCAATTTTGACGTTGATCGTAAATTGAGCTGATAGTACGCTCAGTTTCTCTTGGTGAATACAGGCGTTAGTGATCTACATTTAACTGACATAAAAAATTAAACAGCATTTTAGATAAATAATTAGGTACATTCTTAAGAACTTAAAGAAATATATTAACTAACCAAAAGATAAGACGAATAATAATTATTAATCTTTAATCCTAGATAAGCTCCCAGTTGAGATATGGATTATGACAAAACTAATCTTTGGTTATGACAGAACTGAATTGACACACGCCCATGTTTGTGTGGTTTTGTCTTTGAAAATTGATAATGGTTTATCTTTAAAGAAAAACTATACAATTTGTCATGATAACATTTAAAAAAAACAGTTTTCTTCCAGCAGTACATATTACAACAGATGAAATTCTACAAACCATCAAGGCTAAATGTCCCTTTACGGCCCCAATCGATACAAAAAAGAGGCAAGAAGAGTCCTCCACAGTGTTTAATCCTTCACAATCTCAATAGCTTTTTATACTTGCGTACAGTAAACTTCTATACTTTGATACAATTATAACACTGATCGTGTTCAAATGTTTAATGGTAAATTTTGACAATTACAAGCGTACAACTGTCTTCTACTATTTTTTCGCATTATGGCTTAGTGTGATCACTTTACCCTAACAACATTCGCCCTTAGGTGATCAAATTTCAAATACCAAACTCATCATTAGTATTTTCAAAGTGTTGAAAATTCTCTTGACTCCGGTAAGATTCAAACCTATCACCATAGGTGTACAGTTCCGCAGGTAGCGTTGGATATAATTGTTATTTAGTTAGTGTGATCAGACACATCTGTGGGATATTGTACATATTTACAATAACAGCTGTGAACAATAATACTTCAGATTCACTTTTGGACAGGATGGTTTGTTCACATCATTCAGATTAATTCATTATAACAGAATTGTTTTTTTTTTTTACAAACCAGGTACACGGAACCATCGCACGTAATTTCTAGGTTATATAAGATACGCCTAAGAATATGGTGTTCGCGGATTGACGTTGATCATTTCCGTTGTACTCTTGCTGCATTTGACGTGAATGATCAGCAATGCTATCCCCAACACCAGACAGATGCAACCCACGACTATATAGGCCACTCCTAAAAACGGATTCTTGCCTCCGAGAAGGGAGGTAGTTGATATGATGAATGACTTCTTTCCATCAAAATCAATGACATTATATGCTGAAAAGAAAACAAAAACATTATTGATTCAAGTCTGTGCAGGATAGTACACTATATAGGGTTGCCATATCAAAAAATGCAAATGCCAGCCGCTTGAAAAAATATTTCCACACATTCTTGTAAATACGCACCTATAACATGAACTAATGATATTGGGTAGGCACTCCTCCCAACAAAAAGATGTAAATAGTGTACCTATTAAAATGGAACTATCCATTAGGTAAATTGATATACCTACTTAAATATTGTAATTGGTATGTTTGTAATACCTATCACTTATTATTTGAACAGGATAACCTCAAACAATGTCAGAAATATGATCAGAATCAATAATAACGTATGCAATTTGAAGCCCGCCAATTGGGTAATGTTTATTTATCCAATAAAGAGTTTATTTATTTATGATTTAAATGTATGAAATGTGAAAATTCGGACCACATAGATTTCACCCTGCATTCCTAAACTTAAATATTTTTTTTTTCACTTTTAACAGATGGTTGTGTAAATGTTGCATCAGATCCGCTAAAAATTAGCATCAAATGAAATTTTGAATTTCGCGGTCAATGTCAATTATTTTTGTGACAACCAACCAGACCGGTATTGCATAAGAAATCGATCGAAGTGAATATACTCCAAGTGATTTCTAAACGTCAAAATTCTCATAATGGCCGTCAAATTTGCTTTTTCTCAAACAAATTCATCTTGATCTAGAATAGCATAACACTCTACTACAGCTAGATGTAGTGAATACCCGCCTTTATAACCTACTTTATAACTTTACTATACCAAGTGTGATATTACATCAGTTTGTGATTTTTTAATCTACACTTTATGGCCTCTTACCTACTGCTTTTTTATTATTGTTATGTGTATAATATATGGAGCTGAGTCTGAGTCACTTTGATAAAAATATGAGCACAATAATAATATATATTAATTAATGCAAATAATAAATTATTTTGTTTTGATTGTTGTTTTTAAGAGAGGTATCTGAGAAAAAATTGACACGATTAGTTTCTCATAAAAGCGGTTCCTCTCTTTTTTTGGTGTGTCTTTCTAACGTGCCGCTTGAATTGATCGAATAGCGGATCATTTTACAGGAATTACGATAATTTTAGTGGAATTGACAGTTAAATACACTTTTTTATAACAGACAAATTGTCCCATAATAATATAGCAAAATGTATTTTAATTTTTATCAATGTATTTTTATTTAAAGAAAAAACACTTACAATAATGAACGGTCAGAGTATAGTTGCCTGGCAGCAGACCTCCCGAGAATGTTGGTATTGTATGGTTGACCATCGCGTACAGTTTTCTAAATGTAGGTAGAGCTGCCGTTCTCATCCAAACGATCAAATCTTCATTCTGTAAGTCAAAATATTGACATTGAATATCTACAAACTGTGAGTAGTTCTTAGAAACTAGTTTGGAACGTTTATATACCTGGAAACCATTATTTTCTGGATCCGTGTCCAACTCCCAAATGTTCTTCTTCCATGCCAGTGGTTTGGTGAAATTCTCAAAAGCTGAAATAGGCCACATTTTAAATTTGAAAAAAATCAATTTTCATTTACTTTTCTAAAGTGTTGTTTGGAGTGTCGCCCTGTGACTGCAATTTAAATAAATAAATAATTTTTAAGAAACAATAGGATACCTTGCTTGAGAGAGCCGTTCACTAGCGGAGGATTTCTGAACTTGATGTTTTTATCCGACTTCCAAGCTATTCCTTTCTTTATAAAAGAGACGGTTCTCCCAGTTTCACGAGCTACCAACTCAAATTTGTCTGGAAATTAACAGAAAATATATCAATTCCTACATTAATAATTAACAGACCGTTCTCTTAGCCAAGTTTTTTGGTATGTCGTTAAGTGGTATTTGTGTTTTTTTTTCGTACCTACACAATTTTTTTTACATAAAAATAAAATTCAAAAAAAAACATTGTCATAACGAAACTAATATCTTAAGAATGTTCAAATTTTAATGAATTCCAATTTTTTTTTTTTATTTATTTTATTCCCAAAGAATACAAAAAAAACATAAGCATTTTACAATGTGTGTTTATTACCTCACTAGACGAGAGTCTGTGCTGAGGCAATACTATTTAATTTAAAAAGAAAAAAAAACCATGCACCCATCAACCATATATGAAGCTTTCAACTTGCATTAGAAAATCGCAAAATCTTCGCAAATACAGAATAAGCACGCACACAAAATAGAACACACATACACATTAGTCAAATTCTTAAGCAACAATGATACACAACTCGACTAAAATCAACATTAGATCACAGACACTCACCACTAAAGAGGGAATTTGCTATGGCACCACACGGAGCTATAGGTTTTTTTTCACCATCCACCGAGGTGTAAGCAAATGGATCACAATCTGAAGAAGGGGTCAGTGAAAGATGTCCAAGAAGCTGGCTGTCGTCTCTACAACAAAATAACCAAACACAATTACCTACTTTGATTTATATATACTAGTGGTCGGGCAGTGCTCGAAATTCCACCATATCTAAATAAAATTGTAAGTTTGAACATTATTAAGGTTCCATTGTCAAAGACTGAGCGAGCGCTATTTCTCAATTTTATTTCAAAAATAATGACATGGATACGTCATATTTGAAATGTTGATATGTTCAAAGTTTTTTCTATGGTTATTTAATACAAAAAATATTAATCTATTTTAACATAGATTTTTATATATAACTACCTAGATGGAGTAATCCTATATCTTCATAGTAGAAAAGTGAAGCCGATTTGGCTGGCAATTTTGACAGTACGGAAGTCAAAACGTAAAAAATGATGTTAACATTTATAAAGAAACATAAATATGATCAAATTTCACTTATTTCAATGTAAAAATTCTTTTTATTGTAAAAAACACGAGAAAAAACTGAATAAATATACGCCCGCACCACGTTCTTTTAGGAACCAAAGTTGCAATATTCCGTCTTCACTTTTGAACACGAGTCGGGATTCTAGGTATAGAATTATGTGATTCTCAATTTGACCACAGATAAACAAAAGATCTGTGTCAAATAATCTCTAATATATATTAAAGTCGGGTTAATGCGAACACTTATAACTCGAGATTGGCTAAACAGATTCTTCCGATGTGTGATTTATTTGATTCTTCTCCACTCCGGATAACAGAATAACTAACAAAAAGTTGAAAAAATGCCGTCTGAGCTTTTAATACGAATGAAATATGAACGTTTTAGAATTAATATTTTAATGTTATTTATATTCAAATTAGTTTATTTTTGTTTCTGGAGGCGCAGTGCACAATGAACGGGCCGCCTCTGGTTAGAACCAAAGGGTCCACAGGACAACGTCTGTCGGGAAAGCTAGTGTTAAATACATCGAAGTATGAAATAAATATTACAATACTGTGCGTAGTGTTTTTTTTTTATCGATTTAATATATTTTTATGCATAATTTGAGAAAATATTAGCATTCGCCACCCCTTCTCTGTATAAACTACTTACTTTTTTATTAATTAAAAAAATTTGTTAATCCATGGTTCAACTAAGGATCCTGTGATCTGAGTCTGGGTGATTAAACCCAACACCACCTATATAAGAAAGCCTTAGCGCCGAGAGTGTGACGTCACATTGTAAGGCCCAGAATGCACATGCCTTATATCTGTATATACTTACCTGTATTGATATCTATCATAAAGCACGGGTCGGGTGTGACGTTAGAGGAAAAATGGCCGCCAGCGCTAAGGCCTTCTTATATAGGTGGTGTTGATTAAACCATTGATAAATATTTTCTAGCCATAGACATCTGTTACTTGCATGAAAATTTTCATATGGCAACTCAAAATTTCACTTGATATATTGGAAACTCTGCCACACAACACTTGTATTTTGTAAACAAACAAAATCACAATGGATCAACAGTTAGGGGACATTGTGGGTGCTTTGTTTAAAATATACATTAATTAAACAAAGATATTATGGACCAAAAGCTGAAAAAGGCATTAAATTTGACAGGAAAAAACTTTAACAAAGGTACTTTTACACTCCCAACAGCCATATATTGGACGTAAAATCTAACGTAGTAGGTCGAGACTCGGGTTAAACTACCTCGATGGTTGACTTATTCCAACTATCAACTGTAGTTGATTTATTCTAACACTGATCAGTGATTATTAATACATATGCTGTGATTGTGCAGTGATTCATATCTTGTCGGAAATTTTAATCACATTTATTAATAAGCAGGTAAACTAATAAGTACCTACATAATTCTTATAGTTCTGTATATCCCTAACCAATTCTGGAATAAAAATTTCGTGAACAAATATTTACAGTGCAATATTGATGACCAACCTAGATTTGACGTATCGTCTATGATTCTGATAATAGTTAGACAAGCCGTAGTAGATGTAAACATCTCCTTTGAACTCGTGAGTTAAATTGACATCTATTTTACATTTACACGAGGCATTGGAATTCTCCTTGATCACGTCAGCGCATGTTCTGTTCAAGTCCGTATCCACGCATAGAGTATAGTCTGTGACACTTTCTTGCACCTGCAAAAAAAACAAACTTACAATATTTCCATAAATCAACTATTACAAATTTTACACTCCAGATTCTTTTCAATTTTTTACGGTTGTATAAAGTGTGTAACTTACGTAAGTGTTAATGTATAAAGTGTGTAACTTACTTCATCCGAAAAGTATAACAAGCCAATTCCCACTGGAATAAATGCTATCCCTATCACAAAGAAAGTAGGCAGCACTGTGCCCGCTGTCAGGATAGGCTGCCAGGCTGGAAGGCGCTGTTGTTTGAAGGCTGAGTCTGTAACCACAAACAATATGTTTATACTATTATTATTCACGGATATGTCGTTTGGCAATTGTAAGAAAGAAGAAATTTGGAATACAACAAAAATTTTAAGACAACATAGCAACTTTTGAATAAACCTTTTTTGTACAAAGGAATGCAATTACAATATGGCTAGAGTGTTTGATTTTTTTATATTAAAAGATAATGTCTGTTTGAGAATAGTATAATAATAACTAGTACCTTTGTGCATAAATGTCGAATCCATGTTAAATGTTATAAGAGATCTGACAAAAATGTATCACAGAACGCTTTTCCTCAAGTTTTAGCTAGACATATGTCGACATGGGTGCGACCCATTTACATTTAAACCCCTCATAGCTAAATTTAGAACGGAAAATTGTACAGAATCAGAGCTACCATAAAATTAGGGTGCGACCTTTTCATTTTTTTGATCAATAAACTTCCAGCTACCAGCAGACAGTGAGTATACATATTCATAATGTGTCAATATAAATACTACGCGGAACTATCTGAAAAACTTACCTGAAGGCCTTTTAGATTTCATCGAAGAGTCTCCAGGATCGTTTGAAGACATTTTTTATTTGTATAAATCACTCTTTAAATGATACAATCACCTGCTATCGCGATCCCTCATTAAAGTCAATAATCAAAAAATGAAATCACCAAATATCAGCCGTCAAAATGGATTGACATTCAACAAACCACAATATACCTACCACAGATACTTACCTACTTATTATCTAAGCATAGAAGAAAATGATGGAAAAAAAACTAACGACACTTCTCAGCAAATCGAGATACGTACTAGCAAGACTGAAATATCGAAATATTTTCGATTGATGGTAACACCTGTGAAAAAATATTGAAAATTGAAACATCATTGTAGCCGGTTGCCGGTTGTCGATATTCATTTATTATTCCGTATTTCGTGAAGTGAGAGTGAGTTTTAAAAATAAAAAATGTCTACTCAAAATTGGCTGCCTTTGGAGTCAAATCCGGAAGTGATGAATAAATATTTGGAGAAGATTGGCGTTCCATCTAAATGGAACATAGTCGACGTCTTGGGGTTAGATTCGGAATCTTTAGAATGGGTGCCCAAACCAGTGATAGCAGTTTTACTGTTGTTCCCATGTTCAGAACAGTATCAAGCGCACAGGCTGAAGGAAGAAGAAGAGCTGAAGGAAAAACCTCAAGAGATATCGAAAAACGTGTTCTACATGAAACAGACTGTGGACAACGCTTGCGGAACAATGGCTTTACTTCACAGTATTGCTAATAACTCTGAAAAAATACAACTGTTCGATGGATGGTTGAAACAATTTCTGGATGATGCCAAATCTCTGGATCCACTTGCAAAAGCTGCTCTTTTGGAGAAATGTGAGGGGTTCGTGAATGCTCATCAAGAACTGTCCAAAGAGGGACAGTCTCTTCCACCAGGAGAAAACGATCCCGTCAACCATCATTTCATAACATTTGTGGAAGTTGACGGAGACCTGTACGAACTGGATGGACGCAAGTCATTCCCAATCAAGCATGGATCTACTTCACCTGAATCTCTTCTACAAGATGCCGCCAATGTGTGTCGTCAGTTCATGGAGCGCGATCCCAACGATGTGAATTTCACTGTGGTTGCTCTGACAGCAGCCTCAGATTAAATATATTTTTTGTACCTAATTTAATTTTAACTTTAACCAAACATTTCAAAATGTTGATCTAATGAATTAACCACTGCTTCGTAATGTCAGATTGTTCTGTATAGAAATTTACTGATCCCAAAAGTGGAAAATTCCTGACATTTGGTCAATATTTTGAATGTTTGTTAATTTATTTTATGTTATGTTTTTATTGCTTGATGCAATGTAAGAATGCATTTATGTTAGCTTTATTTTTTTTTTTCGCTTATTGTATTTTAATACAATTGAGCCAAAAGTTTGCTGATCGTTGGAAATTATACTCTTGATCTTTTTTTCTATATAAAATGTTCAATTGGCTAATAGTACTGTTAGGATTGTCTTAAGACTGATTGAATGAACTGAATGTCGTAGTTTGAGAAAACAGACTGACAAGTTTAATGAAAGAACTTGTGTGTTTATAAATACTAAGTTTTTATTCCGTAATCTCATTGATATATTTTAAACAAAGAGATCAAAGATCATTAATTTTTGTAAAAAAGAATTAAATATATAATATATAGAAAATACTAGTCAAAACATTATAAGACTCCTTTATGTTGCATTCTTCGCAAAAGATTATTTTCTTTACTCAAAATGGTCAATGTTGTTTTTAAAAACATAATATCCATGATAGAGTTTGCATTCTAAAACCCTGCACAAGCTTTGCTTTGTGTGTGAAAGATGTGTTTGTGCATTGTGGAAGACACAATTTATTTAAAAAGTGTATAATGGCTTATGCGTTTTCACATCTTTTTAAATACTTAATATTTTCATCATTAAACATTTATTATGTTACCAGTCAGGAGATTTTAGTTTTTATTGCCATTTACATCCAATGTCTGCATTTTATTTCACATGCTTGGTAAAGGCAGTGGCAGAACCAAAAAGGAAGACCAATAGAAACCTTTGTACTTTTATATTAATTAACGTAACGAAGAGTCATCATTTTGTATGTTTCCGTCTTATTCTAGCAAGCCACTGTTTATCGGTGCATTTTAAATATTATTTTTTATTTTCCAATAAGTAAGTACTTCTGGCAATCTGTCAGAATTAAAATAATATTTGTCTCATTAAATATTATTGTGATATGCAACGCAACTTTTCTATATTATAGTATCGCTATTTTTCTGTAATAAAATAAATGTGCTTTATATGAAATGTTTTTTATTATTACTCAAAAACCTCTTATTTAAATTTAATCTTGGAGGCAAGACAGAACTGCTGCAAAAATGATCTTTTATTACCGGTGGCTACAAAGATCTCAAAAAGAAAAATATTGATTTATGATTTAAATACATAATTAGTATTCAATAAATGTTTTTTCTCGAACGTTGTGATACTTCTCCATTTTATTGAAGATGACCGCATTGCGGTAGAAAATATTTTGGCAATAAAAAATAAAATTTAAGTGATATTAGCAAAGTTCTTTTATTAAAATACCTTCTAATACATAATTAGTGTATTATATTGCCAAAGTTAATAGTTTTAGCTTGAGTGAAGTCTTACAAGGTATAAGCAGAAGCCAGAAAGATGTTTAATTCATATTAAAGTTTGCTTCTATAATAATATTATAGAAGAAATCACAAGTAGTGCACCATTTAGTAATGAGAATTCAGCAGATGGCTATTTATTCTGGGTCTTACAGAAATATTAGTATTGTTTAAAAAAATTATATTGTTGTCTTTAACTTTGTTTTATATAAATAAATAAAAAAAGTTCAATTCTTAATTACTTTTAAGTAGTATGAATGGGTTGCAAAATATACTGCAACAAATCATGTATTTTTGTGCAAAGAATAAAAATTATGTTGTAGGTACATAAGTACATTTCTTTTTTTTACAGGTACATGGTAAGTATTATTATAATATTATTGATTTCTGAAAGTACAAGAAGGCATAATTCAAATTCACCCCTTATTTTATAGTTACACGCAATTTTATTATTAGGTAGGTATGTCTGTTCCCAAGAAAGGTAAAAAAATCTGCAGACGATTTTATTGATTTTCGGACACGTAAGTATGTACCGCAAACATAGGTATTGGTTTTTTTAATAACGAAAAGGCTCATGATACATGCCTAGGTAGGTGAATAAATACGACTGGTTAATGGCTGAGATTACGATAAGTAGAAGTGGGTATCAAAATCTAAATAATTTATAAGAACCCATAGCGAGAATTTCGTAGTATGTAGATACTCCAAAACCTTCAATAATATAATGATCACGACCCACATCAAAATGAAAATTAATAATTTTGAAAAATACTCAAACTCTTCAATAATTAATAGAAAAATGAAAATTAAAAACCTACATTAAGAATAGACTCAATAGAATTCTGTTAGCTTTATCAAACAAGGATGAAAAGTGAAAATTATACTTTTGAAATCTTTATTCTTTCACACTAACCAAAGGGTTGTGTCGTGAAAATGGAAATGGTCGACACCGGGATTCGAACCCACGACCGCCGATTTATACCACAGAACAATTAATAATAATACCCTATTTGATTTATACCACAGAACAATAATACCCTATTTGATATACCACTTCAAACTTTCTACGAGTCTTGCGTATTTTTTCTGAATTTTGTTTAAAATAATATCGCTGTGTTTAAATAATTCATTTTAGTTTGTGTTCATTGTGTTTGTTTTTTTATTAGTTGTGGGTAGCCTAGGGGTTCAGTCGCCAACAGGAGGCGGCTAGATACTTGAAGTCGAGGGTTCCCGTCCGATCCTGTACTGACTCTTTTCGATTTACACTTGCTAAATCCGAAATATATTCAAACTTTATTTGTGTGAACCGAGATATTAAATAAATAAAGAATTTTAAAACAATCAATCTGAAATAATTGACACTTTTGTGTCAAAATACTTTTTTTGCAATGGTAACATCGCTCATGTGATAAGATAACTTGATGGAAATGTCATTTAAGTCGGAAATCAACAAAGGTAAATAATTGTGTTATTTTGGTAAGCAGTTAGTTGAAATAAACATTTACAGTCAGAAATGGCTGAAAAAAGCGTTTTGGGCGCCCAGCCCATTATGAAAATAGGCCATTATACCTTAGGAGCTACATTAGGTGTTGGCACATTCGGAAAAGTTAAAATTGGAGAACATCAATTAACAAAACACAAGGTTGCTGTGAAAATATTAAATAGACAGAAAATAAAATCATTAGATGTTGTTGGCAAGATCAGGAGAGAGATACAGAATTTAAAACTGTTCAGACATCCCCACATCATTAAATTATATCAAGTGATATCCACACCAACTGATATTTTCATGATTATGGAGTATGTGAGTGGTGGTGAGCTGTTCGACTACATTGTCAAGCATGGTAAACTACAAGAACAAGATGCTAGAAGGTTTTTCCAACAGATAATAAGCGGCGTCGACTACTGTCATCGACATATGATAGTTCACAGAGACTTGAAACCTGAAAATTTATTACTAGATCACAATATGCACGTAAAGATTGCAGATTTTGGTTTGTCAAATATGATGATGGATGGAGAATTTTTAAGGACCTCATGTGGATCACCAAATTATGCTGCACCCGAGGTAAGTTCCTACTTCTTTTCCAACATAATACACGTCAAATACAAATAAAATAAAGAAAATCATTTTATTTTACAGAATTTATAAAACATTTTGAAATTGTATAGTTTTTCATATCTAGGAGCCTCTTAACACATTCATTTACATCCCGTAATGTATTAACCTAAAATAAACATATTGTCAATTACATTTTGTATGAACAATTTTCATAGGTAAATAATAGATGGTTTGATTTGATTGAAAATTTAGATACATTAGGTGCCGGATATTGTGATCACGTTTGTCCCAGTGTGTTTTGATTCTATTAACTGGCGATTCTAATAAGCAGCGGCCATTTAGTATATGGGTACATTGTAAATACCTACATGTATTTCACACAAACATAGGTAGGTACCTACGCACTATATTAGAAAGGTTTTTATGACAAAAAAAATTGAGAAAAAAGTGTCCCATTGTCTCAGGTGGTTTTCGAAAATCTGTGACTTCATTCAAGCATTTGTGTAAAAAATGTACCTACATCACTAGCAAGTGTTTCACGAATTTAAAGCAATCTGCGAGAATTGTTCTTTTCAAAAACTAAAATTTCATTGTGATCAGGCAGTCATTGCGCATTTTAAAAGTGCCCACCTTTATTCATTCTTTTATATTTTTGCCTGTTTGTTCCAGAGTTCGAGTTTTTTATCACCGTACAATAAACAAACGCATGCACATATGTAAACAATTCAAAACTGACCTTGACTATTAGCTATAATTCTTTTCTAATGTGCAATTAGTCTATTGAATCTAGATTGAAAAAAAAAATGTCAGTGGCAAAAATATAAGAAAGTGTTGTAAATTTTTTGAACAATTGATTCTATTAACCGAAAATGTGATTCTATTATCCGATGAAAATTGTATAAAATTCTTCATTTTGAATCAGGACTTGAACTTTTGATTCTATAAAGCGGCTGATTCTATTATTAACAAGTGATCACAATAACCGGCACCTACTGTACTTCAATATTTGTTTCAGATTTGATCTGTAGTATTGTGTTTTAGCCGTTATTCAAATAGTTCTTAAACTGACTAATATTTATATGTTGTAGGTTATATCTGGTAAACTATACGCTGGTCCAGAAGTAGACGTCTGGTCGTGTGGAGTTATCTTGTATGCTCTTCTCTGTGGTACTTTACCTTTTGATGATGAACATGTCCCGACCTTATTCAGAAAAATCAAGTGCGGCATATTCCCTATACCGGAGTATCTGAACAAGAGTGTGGTCAGTCTTTTGTGTCAGATGCTGCAGGTGGATCCAATGAAAAGAGCTTCCATAGATGACGTTAAAAAACACGAGTGGTTCCAGAAGGATCTGCCCGAGTACCTCTTTCCGTCTCCGGTTGAGCAAGTAAGTTAAACTTTTTTTTAATGATATTGATTAAATTTGATTTCAATAGGCCAGAAGACAAGGAAGACATTCTCATATTCTGTTCCACTCCTTCGAAGCAGAGCTGAGGAATTTCGACATGGTGTGGGAAGAGGTCATTAACATTACGCAAGATTGAGCGCAGTGGAGAGCTCTTGTTGCCTCCCTATGCCCCTAAGTGGGGTTTAAAGGGAGAATACTTCCGTCCGTGGTTGGCCTATGTCCACTGGCTGTACCTACTGAAACCTATTTATAGAAAAGTGGTAATTTATTTATTGAGATATGGTACCAATAGGTACATTGAGAATGTTCATCCTAAATTAACGGAATACCAATCGACAGAGATGTAACTGATAGAATATGCAGGAGGTTATCACCTCCAATAGTGACAACACCCATTAAAAACAATCCTGTTAATATGTAATTGTGCGTAAACAAGGCCTAGGCATGTTTTATTTGTTACTTTCCATTGTTTCAGGACAGCAGTATAATAGATATGGAAGCAATACAGGAAGTGTGTGATAAGTTTGGTGTTAAAGACAGCGAAGTGCACAGCGCTCTGCTGAGTGGAGATCCTCACGACCAGCTGGCCATAGCCTATCATCTTATAATTGATAACAAACGTATTGCTGATGAAGCGGCAAAAGCTGAAATGAAGGAATTTTATGCAGCAGGTAATATCATCATCACAGTATACAGTGGAACCTCTCATAACAAGCAAAAAAAATGTGAAAAATTTGCTCCCTCAACGAGCGAAAATTTTTATAGGGAGTACAAATTCGAGTTTGGCAGAAAAGGAAGTCCCGTCTTTACTTATGAGCCTCGACTTCCGCTCCGGTGCATTAGATTGTGTTTAGAGTTTGTTCCGCTCACCCTTTTTTCAAAATTTGTACACGACTTTCATTAGGTACACGAGTCCATTTATGTGCAAAGTGTACCTAATTACTTACTTAATCCACGTTCACTCCGTAGGTAGAGATGGGCATTATAACGATAGCTGATAAAAATATTAGATAAATATAAATAACGCCCCTAACGTTATTCATATTAAAGGATATTGTAAATATTAATTGAACAAAAATAATAGTCACGATAATATTAAGCAATAATAATATTAATAGCGTCAGTAATTTACATGATAGTTTATAATAGTTTTTTTTCATCTTGTGTAGGGGTTATAGCTACATATATGCTATTATGGCATCTCGACCCTTGGGATCTTTTATACCTTCCCCCTCCTTAATCCACAATGGACTTCAGGTAGCTTATTGTGCTTCCCCTTAGGATTGAGGCATAGTCTTTTGGTCTTGGGTATCCACTGCCCAGCATCCTGTGTCTCTTATTAGCGAGAGCGCCGCAGTTACATAGTAGATGTTCCATAGACTCTTCACACTCGCTATAAAATCTGCACTTGGGATCCTCCACAAGTCCCATTTTAAATAGTATCCTGTTGACACCATAGTGTCCGGAGAGTATTCCGATAGTTGATCTGATATACCCCTTGCCATAGTTCCAGATTTTGTGGATTTGGTCTTCATTTTCATTCGTTATGAATTTTTTCGAGTGTCTCAGTCCTGGTGAGGACCTCCACTCCTCTAAGAATTTATCATTCGCATAACTTTTAATTGCATTTATGATTGACACATACGGTAATCTCAGAACAGGTTCCGGTCCCGTATATGGTGTTTCTGATCCTTTCCTTGCTAGTTCATCAGACTTTTCGTTGCCCCCAACCCCCATGTGCCCAGGGACCCACACCAACCTGACCTTGTTCCAGCGACCCAACTTGTTTAGTTTATAATAGTTGAAATAAAATATTAGGTCGGTGATGACTTTACTGAATGACCTTTAGGAAAATGTTAAGTTTCCAGATAACAAATTTTCGGAATAATCTTCATTTAGGTTTGTAAAATAAAAAAGCTTTAAGCTTTTAAAAATAATGTTATTTACAATTAATGAAACTGCTATAACGTTTTTGAATTTAAGCCGTTATTCCCACCTCTATCCGTAGGTGGAGCATGTGATCGCCACAAAGCCTTACCAAGCATCTCCATCTTGGGCTAGATCCATGGCGTCATTCAAATCTAAGTCTGCATTGTACGCTCTCTTGATGGTGACCTAATTATCCTTAAAAAAATGTCACTGAAGGAAAAACACACATTTTGCCACATTTTCAAGAATCTGCACTATTCAAACTTATTTGTCTTAAACTAATATTTTTATGCCCTTTTTTAAATTTCAAATAATAATAATCCCACGTATTAAGTGCTGACGTGATCCTTGGTTCCCATTAAAAGTCATTGCTCTGTCAACGAAAAATAGTAAAGTAAGCAATAAGTACACTACTATAGCAACTATAGGTAGGTATATGAAAACATAATTGTTGTAATTTAATGAAAAAACACTTGTCTTATACTACATAATTTGTGTAGTATAAGACAAGTGTTTTTTCATTCATATTATGAATTACTACACGGTAAACACCAAAAATATTAATAATTGTTGTATTGCTAACTTAGCAAAACAGAAATTCTTTCCGTTAATAATCGACTAACAAATGTTTTATTCTGCACACCTTTAGGTAGTCCTCCGGCAGTTGTACACAGTCCAATGGATTCCAGCCACAAGCAACACCCGGAACGAATTGCTCCTCTGCGGGAGAAAGTGGGACAGTCTACATACAACTATGATAGAGCGCAGAAGGGTACACCAGTCAAGAGGTATGTTGTTTAATTGAAATGTTTCTTTAAACTGAAAATAAATGATCAATGTGCAGAGAAAGGATTTGAGTTGTAACAATAAATTTCAGAGCCAAGTGGCACCTGGGCATACGGTCACAGAGCAAACCCAACGACATCATGCTGGAAGTGTACCGAGCTATGAAAGCTTTGGATTACGAATGGAAAGTCATCAATGCATACCATGTCAGGTAGGCTAATATTAAATTTTTATCTTTGTCATTAATTACATCTTGAGACTATCAAAATGTTTTGTTACTAATAGTAACAGTTTCCATAAGATATCTCATTTCATAAATAACCATCTCTCCCGACAGACGTACTGTCTTTGACATGATAATGAAAGTCGGGTTAGTGCGAAAACTTATAATTCGAAATCGCCTGAACAGATTCTTTCGATGTTTGATTTATTAAATTCTTCTCCGCTCCGGATAACAGAATAACTAATAAAATGTTAAAAAATGCATAAAACATTAAATAAAATATGACATTAAAGTTAGTATGGAACGGATGTCCTACAACGCCATCTATGAAAAAATCTAACAACAAAATTATTGTCTACTGCACCTGCACCGTTTCGGGCGTTTTCGATAATTTTCATACAAAGTCAACAAAATTGTGCGCATATTATATTCTCGCGTTCTTCCTGCCTGAGCTTTGAATACAAATGAAATATGGACGTTTTAGAAGTACATATTTTAATGTTATTGTTTTATTAGTTTCTAACTTTGAAGCCTTTTTTCTCAAAACTTTTAGTATGCATGTCTAGCGTTCTTTCATGCGATGCGTCATTTATGAAGAGCAACTTCAATTAAAATGTTATTTATAATAGGTTGGTTGAAAGAAATTGCCCCAGGCAATAATTATTAGTTTATTTTTGTTTCTGGAGGCGCAATGCACATATGAACGGGCCGCCTTTGGTTAGGACCACAGGGTCCACAGCACAAAGTCTATCGGGAAAACTAGTGATAAATAAATTACCTATTTAAACAATATAATTTTGACTGATGCATCTGTTTTAAACGACGTTTAAAGGTTGCATTCTGATAATCGCGCCAGCTAATCAAACAACAGACAGCTGTCAAATGACAATTAAAATTCAATACTAGAAAAGTTTACATAGCCAAAAGCACTAAGAAGGCTACTCGCGTAAAGTTTTCTAAAATTTTCTAATGTTCCACGTAATTTTGTTCAATTATTCTTTTATCTTCTCTTGACAAAGCAAATGCAACAAAAAAAGAATAAGTGAAATTGGTCCAGCCAATAATGAGTGATGCGATGATCCAGAGAAATAGGGCTCCATTGTTGTATATTAAAGTACCTAACCTAACCTATAATATAATAATGTGGAACTAATAATAAAGGCAGCCTTGTGACATTCGATAGCTGGGGTTGAGGTTATGAGGTCTGCAAGGGCATAAAAATTTGCAAATTTAACTACTTACCTATATGTACTTTTTTTGTTTTCCAATTATTTGATTAGTTAACATCAAATAAGTTGTTTGTATATGAAATTCTAATGAAATATTCCTAAATATTAATGAGAATCAACTTTGAAAATGTTTATTTTAATTTTATCAATTAAAATTCAATAAAAAAAGAAAAAAAAGAAGTGCGATGGCCGGGAATCGAACCCGGATCAACTGCTTGGAAGGCAACTATGCTGACCATTACACCACCATCGCCGATGAGTCAGCTGACAAAATTATTTAATAACACTTGAATAATCAAGTGAAAGGTTGATGAACCTGTTTGTGTGTAATAGGTAGATCAATCTCTTGTTACACAATTACATCTCCAACTGTGTAAACACGATTTTGTTCAACAATCTTATACAGCATAAAGATTATTTTCACTTGCAACAATAAATATTGTGTATTAAATTATGTTTTAAGATTTTTTACATAGATGGCTTATAAGTATAAAGATGAATAATAATTTTTAGTAAAACTACACTTATGTTTGCCAAAAAATAAAGTTGTTTTTTATATAAATTTCTTTATCTATAAGTATACTACCTTTCCCGGCAGACATTGTCCTGTAGTCCTTACTATAAAAATATTGATTTCAAATTTATAGTTAATACAAAAATACGTATAAAATATATTTCAATGATAAAAAAATATTTCTGAAAGCTCGAAAGAAATGCTATCAAAAATCTGCGTACCAACGTTTTGAAACTCGATGGTTGTCAACTAAATAAAACTTGTGTTGTTTTGGGATTTTTCACAGATGGCGTTGTTGTCAGTAAATCCATTCCATACTAATTTTAATATGATATTTTATATTGTTTGCAATCCATTTTTCGATTTTTTAATAATTATTCTGTTAACCCGAGCGGAGAAGAATGTAATAAACCAAGCATCATAAAAATCTGTTCAACCGACCTCGAATTATAAGTATTCGCATTAACCCGACTTTCTTTTTTTTTTTTTAAATTGAATCTGTGCTCACTCAAAGTGAACACAAATACACACTCTGACTCTTTCACAGTAAGCTACTTAAAACTTATGTCGTGAGAGAGTAAGATGGTCGGCACCTGGGATCGAACCCACGACTTCCGAACGAAACAGTACGAAAGCCGGCGTCGTAGCCACCAGACTACCAACCATTTCTTTTATATTATTACATATTAGCCTTCGCCACTTCTATATAAACTATTTAAGTGTGCAAATTTCTTAATCCTCCGCCCGTGCAATTTACGTAAAAATGGTCACAAAGTTTTGCTTTGCATATTAATATATTTTTTTCACTTGCAGAGTTCGCCACAAGAACAAAATGACGGAAAAATTTGTCAAGATGTCGCTGCAGTTGTACCAAGTGGATTACAAGTCCTATTTGCTAGACTTCAAGTCTCTCTCCGGCGAGGAGCCTGAAGGAACGGAAGACGCCTGTCCTAGTCCCGTGCCTCTCCAGACCAGCAACAGTATGAGCGGATTCCCGTGTAATGGAAGCATGGGACATCACACTATGGAATTTTTCGAAATGTGTTCAGCTCTCATAGTGCAACTCGCTAGATAAATTATCAATAACAAATTTAAATTAATTTTCTTCTGTATATCGAAGGTTTTCCAAGCAGCTTGTCAAATTAATTAACTACACCATTTTGTTTTTTCGAATTCTCCCTGACCATGATAATTAGTTATTTTTGGCTAATTGTTGTATTAAGTGTCCTTTTTGGCTTAAAAATTTCTAAAGCATATTATATTATATTCCGCAATATAATAATACGAAATACCTACAACATCTACACAAACACTTTTATCAACTTTATAGTACTTCGACATATTGTGCAGTAAAAGAAAAACTTTGCAGTACTATTAAATTTTTTATTTTACCTGGAATATTTTCATTCTTAGTTTTTTTTTGTTTAATCGTATTATCAATAAACTTGACAATATTATTATGTATTGAATTTCAATTAATTATATTATTGCAAGTTTTTTTAGAACTAACTTTTTATACAAAACAAAAATTGTTGTAAATGAATTCAATTGTATTAAAAAATGCCTGAAAGAAAGAATGCTTCATCATAGGATTCTGAGTTGTTCTAAAAGTTTAAAAAAGATGTAGTTAATTGGGAAGAAAATTGATTGCAGGATTTGTAGAGGATAAACTAACAAAAATATGGCTTAATAAAAACTTGGCTACCCAGGTAAGTTCAATTTTTTTTTAAATTTAAACCCTTTCCGGATATTAGCATATTATTGAAGATGTGGGTAATACGATACTGTCAAACAGATTTTCACATTATTAATATTGTTTATGACTTTTGTGTGATTTGAGTAGTTTATCACAGGTAGAGGCAATTGAAATTGCATAAGGGCGAGAATGGCGAGGGGTATTATTATTATTGTGTTTTATTAAAATATTTGTTACTTATGTTTGTTAAACTTATCGCAATATTATATATTGTTTGAAGAGTGGATAGAAGCAACATACCTAGTCAAGTTTTATTTGGAATCAAGATATGTCATCACTCATCGCAAAGGCGAAAGCTGTTATGATGAGTGGTGTTTATTTTTTACTGTAATAAATAAATAAAATATGATCTCATCCTATTGTCTTCCAACCAGGTCAAATTTATAACTCTGTGTTCTGATGATTTTTTCTTCATTTATAATAAAATGAATAGAAAGATTGGTAAACTAAGCAGGAAATACTAAAAAAATGGAAAAGGCATTGATAGACAACTTTTTTTAGAGCTTGAAAAAAATCAAACAATAACTTTTTAACAGAAACTAATATAAAACATTACTTTTGACTCTCACAGTTGGGGTACCGACCTTGATTTACTTGTTTTTTTCTAATAAATGGTGTTTGCGAAGCATCTCTTTCCCAAGTGCATATAGAGTGAAGTTAGCCATGTTTTAGTGTTGCCTGTTGCAAATAAAAGTTCAAGTTAATGGTCCATTAACAAATGAATTTGAAATGAAAGACCCATTTTGAGTTAGTGGATACTTGAAAGTTATGCGCCAGTTAACTAATGGGTTGTATTTTGGCCAATTGAAAGATCGGGCCTAAAAGTTAAAAAAAATAATCCCCCAATAACTATCCTGATAAAAAAAATTAAAGTATTTTTTATTTGATTTGGTATGTTTCTTCAATTTGCTCTTAATTTCTATTTATTATTATTTAATTTAATTATTGTTAGTATGGATCTTCTTACTTTATAGTTTTAAAGTAACTATTATTTATAAAATGCCATATAGTAGTATCGCAGAATATACACTTATTACATACTGCTTCTATAATAATACAACCAAATTAATATAATACACATCTACTTAATTTGTAGTAAAAAATTATAAAGGTTGAAAATATATTATATTGTTACATAGAATTTATAACAATAAGAAGACCCATATCACAAAAAAGTCAAATCATACTTCTTTAACAGTTTCGCTGCTATCTAAATAACCAAGTTAATTTAAAAAAAATGACAGAAATATGAAATAAAAAGGGTATTTTATGACAAGTAAAAAATTGAGTGTAAAAAAACAGGTATATTAGAAATCGGCCACAAGAATATCGAATACCTACTCTATTAAAAAATCCACATACAAACAGCGCTCAACAACAGTGCCGTTATCAAAAAAAGTCTTTTTCGAAGCGAAGAACACAGATCTGTGAAGTCAGCAGGGAATGGATGTGTCAAAGTAGATACTATTTTCTTGGCTCTTAAAATGATTATTTGACCTTTGTAATTTATTTATTAGATCCGTATCTATGAAATAGTTTATTTTCATCTCTGGCAACCCCAAATCACTCAAAGTGGACAGGTTATAACAAAATAATTGTGTTACATAATAATTCGTTCCAATTTCAAATTGAAATTAGATGTTTCTAAATTGGTAATTCATTTGTTTTCTTGGCATTCAATTTTGCTTCGAAATCTCATATTTTTTAAGTCCATCCTGCAAATGTACATAGCTTAAAAAATCAAATACCTATTTTGATGAGCCCGTTCACATTATTTGTCCTGTCTCAGGTCTGAATTTTAAACCAACGTTGGTGGCCCTGTTCCCGCTGTAATGGGCAGTTAGCCTTACTCACATTTCCAACTCTTTTTAAAAGCTATAAAATTGACTTACTTATAGTTAATACTTTGGATTTTTTGTGCACAATCGGCAATTTCATAGACAAGAAATTAATATTATTGAATATCCCTACACTGTAGACATCTGTGTTTTGAGAAAAATGTCATCCATCTACTTTCTTTGTCACGTCTGTAAGTAATCCAAGCTTCTGACAAGAGATTTGGTTTTCTAATCAAATAGGTAATCACCTTTTTGCTTAGTTTTATGTATTGTTTGATGTAACGCTGTAGCCTAAAATTAAATTAATTTGTCTTGTTTGGGACGTTCGTTATTGTCCTACCTATGACATTAAGAAGAAATGGTGCGAGCGAATGATGTGGACCAACCACAGAAAACATGTCCGAGTACAAAGAAATATGTGTCTTTATTTTAAAGTAGTAACTAACATTTTTTTTTTTATAATTATGGTTTTTGTTTAGATTGCACACTGTATGATTATCTGAAATTTCAATGTTTCAAAACTCCAGTTTCGTTACTCCTCTGAATTAAAAAATGACGGCAGTGTGTTCAGTTTATAGAAGAAAATGCAAACTTTTTAAATTAACGAAGTTGTTATATTTTGTGGATGAAAACAATAAATCAATATTCGATTTCTCAAAACTAGACACTCAAATCATTTTGAATTGAAATATATCTAATGTGTCATGTAAAATAACCTCAAAATCCTTAGGAGTGGTTAAACTGGAGTATTAAAGTACCATGTCGGAAAAATTATGCTACAGTGTGCCATTATATTATAGATTGCTTGATAGCGTTTGTTTTGCAGGTTTGATTCTGGTATTTACTTATATATTCTAAAAATTTATTAAACACTGCAATTTCAGCATCATTAGCTATGTTCACCTCCAAGAAAATAATATTGTATACCGATTGGGTTGATATGGGGAAAAATGGTTTTAGAGTTAGATAAAATTTGTTATTTACGACACAAACTATTAGCAAGCTTATAACAGAGTTTCTAACTTATGCAATAATGTACACACTGTTATACTAGGATTGAAATAGTTTTATGAAATTTCTCAAACAAATCATACCTACATATTTGTAAAGTTTATTTACCAAAACTGAAATATACGTATATTTAAGTATAAAAATTATATTAAATAAAAAGTATGGACAATAATATTATAGAATTGTTTTATTTTTCCATGTAATTCATCACAGCTTATCACTGCCATCTTAACTTTTGTTAAAAAACGACAGAAATATTTACGAGAAATTAATATTTTAGAAGAATCAAAAAAGATAGAAGTGCAAAAAACAGGTATTTTAAAAACCACTAAATAAACAATAGGTATGTTGAGATTCCAAAGTGAAGAACACAAATCTGTTAAGTTTAGCAGTGAACATGTTAACCACCCTATGAAATATTGCACCCCCACACCTTAACCCATCCGAATCACAATCGGTACTACGTACCGACTGAGAGAAATGTGCCGAAATTCACAATCGGTATGTCGTACCAACCTGCATCCGCTTACGAATATTGCCATTTTACTACCTGCTACTGCCATCATTGCAAAACCTAGAATAATGTTATTGTAGATAAGATTCAAACATTTTTATTTGAATATTTTGTTGCTTAGAGCTTTATACAAAATAAATCGCATACACGCCTGTAAAGAAGGGATAGAAATTTTACCTGTGCTGTTTATATGGCCGCCATCTTTGTTGTTGATGTATGGTTGCGGGCACGCTGTGCTATTTATGTTATTTTACACACGTTTTAGTTATTTTGAAATTGAACGATATAAACTAAAACATAATTTAATATTTGGAGGGTTTGTGTATTTACGTAGTGAAAGTTCATTATTATGAATTAAATAACACACAGTTGCACTTTCACAAAATTTATATTGAATCTCGAGCGCTTTCGTCCAACTCACGCAGACATTGTCAAGAGACTAAATTACAATAACAAAAAATCAAAGAGAAGACAATCATGGTACCACGGTTGTGGGAGAGGATATTTACAGATGACAAACATTATTATTATTATATATATATACATACATTGGTACATATTATTGTTGGGTGGGATCATTAGAAAGTAAACATTGGAAATGTGTGACCGAAATATTATGAATTTTGAAGTTGGTTAATTATAGGGTAAACATAAATTGATTAAACTTAACTATGAACATATTATTTCTAAGATAATAGAGGAGATGGTGTAGGGACTTGAATATTAACAATAGTGTCGCGATTTTTTTATAAATCTCTAATAATGAATATTTTTTCTACTTAACTTCCTATTTTCATAAAGATTCTCCAACCAATAACTGTGTTTTGACAAAATTAAAATGAACATCTAGTGTGACATTTGGTGAGTAGATTTTAAATGGGAGTTTAGTGCATAGATTTCTCTATACAAATGAGATGCGTATGGGTTAAACAAGAGGAAGCTTTTCTTCAAGAAGTAAGAAAAGCTCAGCCCAAATATAATCTTGATGTAGATAACCCGCCTCCAAGCCGTCTGATATCCCGGCATCCGTCCTGGCTAGCTGCTGCTACAAGTACAGATTGCTTGATGGAAGACAAATGGAAATAAGTATGGACCGCATCATCAGTAAGGACCCAGAATAAATTAGCTGTCTGGCTCAACACAACCCAGAAATATTTGGTGTTGAGTCAACCGAATAAGATATGATGTGGGGTGCACCGCTTCAAACCTACATAAATGGGGACAGACAGACTCACCAGTACACGTATGTGGGATTACACAAACAATAATTGATCATCTGGTAAGCGAGTGCCCCATGTACGCATTCAAAGAAGGACTTGCACGCACGGATGACGTGATCCTATGGATTCGTTCTCTAGTAGTCCATACTAAGAGGGTCCCTATGAAACCCTTAACACAAGAAATGGAAGGTTCATGTTGAATGAAATTTGAATCTCATTGATCATTCAAACTGTTATATAGGTACACAGGATAATTTAAATAAGAAAAAAATTTGCCAATTCTGCATTTTGTTGTGTCACAACTGTCCATCTTTAGTTAACTAATGCTGGCAAAGAATTTACCACTTTCATCAGATTCCAGGCAATATTCTACAAAACATTTATTTACATATCTACTGTGAATTTTTTTTAATTGTTAGGAAGAAACTTTAAATTTTTTGAGTCTTGCACACAAAATTGCAGGAAACATTAAAAATAATCCATAATAAATAAAACGGTTGATAATTGTTTATTACAAAAATATCTATGTACAAAATTATTTTCAATAAATATTTACAGCTATGTACAAAAATAAGACTATAAATATTTACAATGGAGGCCAAAACAATGCGACCTCGTCATGTGCTGACTCTGGTAGCCATTTCTTATAGACATCCAATAAATCTGTAAAGAAATAAGAACAATAAACATCACAAATAATTAAGTTTAGATTCAATTTAAATTACAGAGGAACCTCTTGTAATTGGTTTAAAATATAATAGATCTAGCTGGAAGATGTGGACTTGGTGCCATCATGAACCCTGGAGAACCTTTGCCAAAACAATATATAAAAACACTCTAAGAAGATACAAAACTCCGCTGTTTTAACACAACTTAAATAATATTGCAGTATTTGCAGTAAAGATGAGAGCTCTACGAACAATATGTGGAATGACTCTGTGGAACATGGAAAGGATTAAGAATATTAGGAAGGAATGTGGTATGGAAGTTAGTGTAGTGACAAAGATGAAAGTCAATATGGTTTGGACAAAGAGAATTTATAAGGATGAAAGAAAAGATGTGAAAAGTCGGTAGCCTAGTGGCAAAGGCGCGTCCCGGGTTTGATTTCTGGTAGGGTCAGAAATTTTCTTTGTGTTTTTTCACATGAAATTTCTACTCGTGGTTGGAATACTGTCTCAGATTGGACGCATTAAGTTCCCACGCCTATACTAACATCTGTGTATAGAAGAGTGTTATTTATTTTATTTTTAAAGGTGCAGTCAACCGAGACTGACATGGATCAAATACATTGATTTTGTTCTCTAGTAAGGGGGCGTTCAAGTATTACGTAACGCAATTTGGGGGGGAGGGGGGGTCTTGCAAAACGTTACTGTGTGTTACAAGGGGGGGAGGGGGGGTTCGAACAATGCGTCACGTAACGTTTTTTTTTTCGTAAATAAAAAAAAATTGTGAAATAAATCTTCCAAGTTGGACACCCTTTTCGTTTATGTTTTACGGGAAGTCCCTCGATTGTAATGTACATCATTTTTTGTTCTCCGAAGTTAGCAATCCTTTTGGACAATGTTTTACGGGAAGTCCCTCGATTTTTCGTTTATGTAATGCGGGGAGTCTCTCAATTCTACTGTATGTAATTTTATTGCTCTGCGTAAAAAGCAACCTTTTTCGATTACGTCTTACGGGGAGTCCCTCGACTGCATTGTATGTCGAAATTTTCATTTCGCTCTCCTAAGTTAGCAAACCTTTTCTTTTATTTTTTACGGGGAATCCCTCGACTGTATTATACTTACGTCATTTTTATTTTATTTTCGTTGTTAGTATTCGTTAGTGCTTTAAACACGCAGTACGCATAAACACAAATTGCTTGTAGTGAGCGTTGTTAGTGAGTTTGTAGATAGGTACTATAATGTCCACAAAAGCGGGGGATTTACATAATCAACTGTTCTTGGCCTATAAAGGCTCTCATGCTGACTTTCCAACGCATCTATGTCAAAAAAATACCAATGAAATTTGAAAAACATCAAAAGAAAAAATAAAGAAAAATTTATGGAACATAATAAATAGTATAATACGAGAGTTCAGTAAAAAATAGTCACTTCCAGAGTGTTACGTAACATTTAGGGGGGGGGAGGGGGGGTACAGAAAAACGTTACGGCGCGTTACATGGGGGGGAGGGGGGGTAAAAAATCTTCAAAAATTGCGTTACGTAATACTTGAACGCCCCCTAAGATCAAATCACAACCAAAAGAAATTTAGAGGTTGTATAAGAATTAGTATGTCGGTGGAAGAAGTGTGCTTGGGTAGAAAAGAGCAAAGGATCATTCTCTCTGCCTAATCCTTATCGGACACGGTGTGATGGATAAAAAAATATACAAAATGTAAACTCACATGTTGCATCTTTATTCCATTCGTCTATTAAAGCTTTCTTGGTAGAAATCTGCTTGGACGCCAAGGCCCTGTAGAGTGTCTCCGTTCTGGGTTGCAATTTGGCCCAACTCTTCATCATGGTCGATGGAGGATTTAAAAGCGATTTTGTGTACTTCTTTAATTTCCCTACTACAGAGCCCTCGAGTAGCGACACAGCGAACCATCGATAAATATCCGGTGTCTTTGGGAAATCTATTTCTACTGTGGGCAGCTGCCAACCGCTGCGTCCAAAAGTGGCATTCACGTGACAGGTTAAACGATCACGCGCTGAGTCATAGCGAGGTGGAGGATCAGTCAATGGTTCCCCTGTGAATAAAAAATATTTATTATAATACATATTTATTCCCTAACCCATAAGCCTATATTTAACTTGGGACTGTCAAAACAGCGTAAGTAAACATAATTCATGGAAACAAACATGAACCAGCAAATGTGAGAGCCTTGATTATATTGGGTGATAATTTACTTTTTTTTCACTGTAGGTACTTATCAATATTATTCTTAATATGTTCATGTAGTGGGCATACAAATACGGCTGAAGTTCCTGTTCCATGACCTGTCACTCAGCAAGTGTTTATGAGCTTCAGGCTATGGCCAGGCATTTCCATTGAGGGTGTAAATGCTGAGCAGCTCGGAGAATCCTAATTGTATTTATACAAGGATTTTTTACTAGAGTATTCCTTCTCAAGACAACAACAACACTCCCTTTTACACCCCACTCAGGGGCATAGGGAGGCAACAAGAGCTCTCCATTGCGCTCAATCTTGCGCAACGTGTATGGAGGAGGTCATACACGTTGCTTCTCAAGACAGTTTCTAAAATATTTTTTTTTATACTTGGTTTTTTTATAGATGTTAGCAAAAGTGTTAAAATTTGTAACATTTGACAGGTATATCAATTCTTTATAAATATAGAAACTCATGCCAATTAAGTAGATTGGCTCAAACAAATAAAAAACAAAACTAAAAAATATTAGGAGAAAACAATGAATATAAAGATAAAGTGGTCCCGGGTTCGATTCCTTAGAGAGTGAGATTTATATGCGGGGTTGAAATCCTCTCTCTGATTGGACGGGACCAGTTGACTGGTAGAGAATGCTTCAAGCATTGAGTTATGTCTGCTATACTGACACCTATGTATAGGAAAGTGTTATTTATTTATTTTAATTATTAAAGCTTTAAAAGGCTAAATAGTTAAAGACCAGTTTAACTGTCAGGAATTAAACTACATGCTATGACTCCCCTTATCATTATTACCAGCTGCACCATAACTATCTTACAGAATATTTAAATAAAAAATATGTATATAATAGCTCACCTAGGTTACAGAGCTGCGTGACGTAGACAGGCAGCCACTGGGGCTCTATAGCCGTGACTCCTCTCATGATCATCTTGACATCCTCCCCTTCCCCACTCTCGTACAGCTCCTGGTACACCACCCACTCGGGCAGCTCCTTCCTCAACACCGACCCTGAATGTATGAACACAGGCTCCTCCATCTCGGCGCAATGATAAGCGTACTTCATTCTGATTTTATCTTGACCTGCAACACACATTAAAATTTATCAATCTTTGTTTTTTTTTTTTTTTTTTGACCTTCGCCTTATTGGCGTTCTTGGTCAGTCTCAAGTTCATATTATATCATCAATCTTTGTTGTTGATATATGTACATTGGATGATTTGTAGGTACACAAAGTGTTTCTTGTTTCAGAGCTTGATTGGCAAGACACAGTTACATACTGTATTGTTTGCAATTTATTTCATACTAGCAGAAAAATCTGGCAGACGATAAGCGTAGAAAAGTCCTACAAATCAGTTGTATCATCCTTTAGTTTAAAGGGTCAGCCAATTATTATAACAGATCCCTTACAAATTATAGCTGATTTGACCCTTTAGAAAAGAAGATATATTTTACTATTAAAGATCTTGAGTATGTCAAGGTATCCAGAATTAATTAATGGATAATAGTATATCAATTCACTTTATCTGAGAGCTTTATCATAGATAGAAGTTTCAAGACAAGCCGAAGTGCTGAAAAAATAATATGTTTAAACGGGCTTCAAAAAAATTTAAAACACTCACTCTGCTTGATTTCTTGCAAGTCTACTTTTCTTGCTACACAATCCCCCAGGCCAGCCAGCATTATTTGCCGTAGCAACCTTGCCAGAGGCCCTGGTGGCTTGGAGAGTGTGGACAAAGACATCCCGCCATATAACTGCGTGCGAAGTAACCTGATTTCTTTCAACGCTCGATGTCTCACTCCTTGCTTCATGCACCACAACTCCATGTCTTCTCCAGACAGTGCAGCATGCTCTGAAATTCATATTTAAATTTTGGTATAAGACCAAGTATATACGAGAAATGTTTAAACTATATAAAGAAAAAACATCCAAGTGGAAAATGATTATAAAAATACAGTGAAACCTCAAAAACAATTATTTGGGAAGAGGCAATAATAATACTAAGATAACTTATATTAAGAGCACCGTTTTGTGGCCTAGAGGTCACCTTTGTCAATGCTTGTTAAAGCCAAATTTTAGGTTATGTGCAGACGATTAGACACAATCTTACAATATAAACGTCTCTATCACTGACTCACTGACTGATGTCATTAACACTTTTAGTTCCTGCATTTACCAGAAGAAGGCGTCACTTGCAACTAAAGAAAAATTTTGTTCTACTAGTGTAGCTGACAGTAACATATTACCATGACTGATGGTTGAGCACTTTTTTTAAAGGTCTTGATGTGGAGAAAAATAATTTTACATACTCAGGTTATTTAATTAAAGACTCACATGCGAATTCAGCCATAAGAAAGCAAAGTTTGCAAGAAAGAGCAATAAGTGGACACCTTTCAAAAACTAGTTAGTAAAATAAAGGAAGAAATACACACCAGAAGCACCAACTATACTGAGTAGAGCTCCCGGATCACCCAACAAAAGTTCTTCACCAACTCCCGTCCATTTCTTCCTTTTTCCTATCAGCACCTAAAAAACCAAGTGTTATTCCTATTAAACAAGATAATAATACAACAGACTGATGAAATAACCCAGAAGCAGATATGAACGTACCTCTTGCACACTGAGGGCAGCGACTATACATGAAGTGTACTCAAACAAATTGTGCTGATGACTCAAAGCTAACATCTTGCCATATCTGGGGAGGACAGGATACGCACTGATGGCCTTACCCAGAGGAGTCACTTTTAATATCTAAAAGCAAAAACATGCATCTCTTAAACTATCCACAACCAATTTTTTATACAAATATCACATGTTTACAATTCCTGACACCTTCAAAAACAGATAGAAACTGAAATGGTTGGTAACCTAGGTGTTACGACACCGGCTTTTATACTGGAGGTCGTGGGTTCAATCCCAGGTGCCAGCCATTTTCCTCTTTCACGACTCTTTAAGTAACTTGTGTACTGCGAAAGAGTCAAAGAGTGTATTTGTGTTCACTTTGAGAGAGTACAGATTCTTTTTTATAAAAAAAAATCAATAATAAGTCTACATAATAATTCAGTACTAATTTGTCAGTAAAGCAGGATGGGTATCAGCTAGTATAGATATAATATAACATTCTACGAAATATGTCACCTCTTCAGTAACAGTGTGACTACTAATGCCTTTTTTACGATAAACCTTGGACATCTCTAAGGCTCCGAGAATTTCCAGACGTTTTTCAGCCATCTTCAACTGCATTATATCGGGTGCTGTCGGGAAAGGGAAGTTTATAACCTGGAATTTGATTTAAAAATGTGTTAATATAAGATTGAAATTGTAAACAATTTGATATATTTTTTGTAAGCTTCGTGTACACAGTGATAGTTCATTAAAATGACAAAAACACAGTTCCACTCTCAAAATTTAATACATAAATCATTCTCCTTTTTTAAAATCCTTTAAATAATTAATTAGTTTTAAGTTACCGCCTGATCTGGTCTGATCCTCTCAAAACTGATTATGATTATGCTCTATATTTATACTCATAATTAATACTTACAAGCTTTCCCGACAGACGTTGTCCTGTAGTCCTTACTATGAATATTTATTTCGGATTTGTAATTTATACAAAAATACATTGAAAATATGTTCGAATGTTAAAAAATTATTTGTTGTTGCCAAGTAAAAAAAATTGTCTTATGGAATTTTTCACACTTCTTTCGCTTCTTCCAACGACATAACATTTCTTATCCTACCTCTCCTATTTCTCTTAATTCTGACCTAAGCACCACACCCTTGTTCACAATTTTCAGTTTTAGTTCAAAAGGTGGACAATTTAAAAAAAAAATCTAAAAAGTTAAATAGCTCGAAAACCACTGGTATTTGTCCCCTGGTTAATGGGAACAAATTGTTGCAAATTTGCTTTAGTGTAACCCCTTTCAATAAATGTATCGAATTTCCAGTCACCCTGTACATAAACATAAAATCTGGTGAAAGTGCAACTGTGTTTCCTTATAAATCATCAATTTTGTGTGCTATAACAATAAGTATTCATTTTCATCACCTTGTCTATTCCCATGCACTTCATCTGCAGCAAAAGATCGTCCACGGGTCTCAGCCTAATCTCTGGCTCCCTATCCTGGGGCATGTCGTACTGGTATAGAGCGCTGGAGTAAAGTCTGTAGCAGTGTCCGGGGGCAACGCGTCCCGCTCTGCCTGCTCTTTGCTGCGCCCCTGCATGGGACGTCCATACGACTCGCATCGCACTGGCGCCGGTCACCTTTTCATAAACTCTACAAAAAAAAACATTTTTTAATTATCTCTGAATTCCCAGTTTCTCAAATCATTCAATATTGGTGACAATATTATTGATTAAAACTTATAATAATAATAATAAGCCCTTTGGCCGTAGATACGGGCTTCAGGTGCACAAAAAGCAAAGATTTATCATCGTCTTCTTCTATGCCACATACTATGGCTGTATAGTCCTATCCTTGACAGGCATACCCTGTCGCACTCCGGGCAGGGATACTCCGATCCAACCGCCGGGCCACGCTTCCTCAACATGTCAGTCCCCTGACACTCGGCAACCACGCCAGCGCCGTCTATCCTTAACCAGATTCTCCCAGTCCGACTGTCTGCCGACACTTTTCAGCGCCGTACGCAGATTTGCTAGTTTGCAGAACAGTAAATTTTTCGGGAGTCTATTCTCAATATCCCCAACCAACTGATTCCGTCCAATCTGAGACAGAATCCAAGTCAAGGGCAAAAAATTCTAACAACAACAAGGAGTGAAATTCTGTTGAGCGCAAGAATTCTTGCTAAGAAATCTGTTGTCTCGACAACTAGAATGCCGAAGACAACCACTATAATGCTTATGGGCAAAGTCATACCTTATTTTCTGTTTGCCAGTGTCCACCACATATTTGATATCCGGGATGGTGAGGGATGTCTCGGCCACATTAGTAGCCACCACGCAAAGCCTGCTGCCCTCTGGAGGGGGTTGGAAGACTTTGGATTGTTCACACGGAGCCAGCATGGAATAAAGGGGCAAAACCCACAGGGGGTTGTTGACCACTGATGCTCCAACCATCAGGTCTTCGTATTCTAAAAAAAGAAATGTTTATGTTCACATATTTTTTTCATCGTTTTAGTAGTTTAAAACCATGTTCACATCATAAGGTTTCAAATGAAGAATGGTCTCAAAATTGAACATAGTTAGAAGCAGATTTAACTCTAACTTAAATGTTTAATTATTCAACAAACCTTTTTCTTCATCACTATCTAACGCCGCATCACTCTCTTCAGCCGCGTGCTCCAAAAGATCGTCCTGAAACTCTTCATCAGGCACATCAAAATCATTCAAATTAAACTCTGGCAGCTGGACTGCTTCTTTCTTCTTTTTCTCTCTCACTATTTTCTTTGCTTTCTTCATAGCGATTCTCATTTTATCATCATCATCTTCGTCACTCGATGCATTTTTGTCTTCTTCCGAAAGTATTTCTTGTTTAACAGCACTCTCTGATTTACTAATCTCGCCCCCGTCCCAGTCCCCGCTAGTCAGATCTATGGTCTCATCAGATTGGCTTTCTTTCTGATTTATTGATTTGTTTTTGTTGGAATTTCTCTTAGGTTTTTCATTAGTCTCAAGTTGTACTTTCTTTTTGAATGGAAATGCATTTCGTAGCCGTTTCACTAATGTGTGTACCTATAAAGTCCAAGACATCGAGTATTAAAAAGGTAATCCAAAAATTCTATGTAGAATTTAATTTTCTCCCTATTGATATTAAGGTTGCCATATCGGACTCAATGTGAATAAAAGATAACTCCAGAAATATGCAAAGATGGTGTTCTGTAAAACATGAAATCACCTAAAGATTAAGCAAGATGAATATAGTGATAACGACCCTGAAGACCTGCCAAAATTTTAGAGGAACCACTTTTATGTCAAAACTATTTGTCGATTTTTTCTCAGATACCTATCTTAAAAGCAATAATCAACACTCAAAATTTATAATTTTTAGTAAAAATATTATTTTGCTCGTGGTTTCATCATAAGAGATGCATTAAAAGTGATTATATCTCTTGATCAAGATGAATTTGTTTGAGAAAAAGGATATTTGGCAGCCATTATAATAATTTTGACATAGGAAAATCATAAGTTAGAAATCACTTGCAGCTATATTCACTTCTATCAATTTCTTAAGCAACATCGCTCGGATTGGTTGAAATCACTCGACATTGCCTGTGAAATTCAAATTTTCAGTGAATGGTAAATTTTAGTGGATCTTAGAGATAAGTCTTATAATACTTTTTCCTAATGTCTACAATACAATACAATTCTCCCTTTTACACCCCACTCAGGGGCATAGGGAGGCAACAAGAGCTATCCATTGCGCAATGTTTATGACCTCCTCCCACACCATGTCGCACCTCCTTCGAAGGAGCGGAACACAGTCCTAATGTCTACCTACAATTAAATTAATCTAGACAAAAAATGCATACCTCTTGCTGTCCCGTTACAAATATGAGAATTCCACCATCAGGTAAAGTAGTATGTATCTTAACCGTTTTGGAAAAGGCTGCTTTCAAATAGTCATCTTCTGTTTTCTTATTGAAATGTATTGTGACAGGAAATTGCCGAGTTTCTATCTAAAGATATAACAATAACATTAAGAGGGTGTTATTACAATCAATCAAGATTACAAAATAATATGCAAAGAATAATAAATTAACCTTACTTTGACTACTGGCGGAGATGTTTTGAACAGACGGCTATTTTCTGTAAAGTCTTCTATTCTCAATGTAGCCGACATGACCACTAGTCTCAAGGGATTACCGTGTTTGCAGCGCAGTGGCACAATACGGGATAACAGTCCTATTAATATATCGGTAAAGACGCTACGCTCGTGCGCCTCGTCTATTATGATCACTGAATATTTTGATAAAATAAAATCGCTTTCTATTTCCTTTAACAGCACACCTATAATAAACATATTTATTTATAAACCAACACTTTCAGGATACTGAAATTGAATTTTGTAAGATTTATTTATATCAAAACTCACCATCAGTCATGAATTTAATTTTGGTGTCCTCCGTCACGTTCCCCTCGTACCTCATAAGATAGGAGACTTCCCTGGATGTCAACCCCATTTCAGTGGCTACCCTATCGGCCATGGCCACGGCAGCAACACGCCTAGGCTCCGTCACCCCAATCATCTTACCATTTCTTGTGTAGCCAGCTTCATAGAGAAATTGTGGTACTTGAGTTGTTTTACCACTGCCTGTAAAGATTTTAATTATGAACTCCATATTTGTCTGTTACAATTGATTTTTAATTTACTTCCAATGAGCTAGACATTTAGAAAAGCTCAGAGTACAATGCCCGTGCATTATTTTAATAATTTTGATCATCTTTAAGCAGAATTAAATTGAATCAAGAAAGCCGTAATCTTTGCATACTATTACACATAATATTATTGAAATAATTTATTTTACATTTTTAACGGCTACCATTTCATGGTTATCGGATAACAAAAATATACACAAACAATATTTTAATCTGAGGGTTTCTGTACACTTTTACTTCGTTTGGCTATTTGAGATGGTGGCAACAAAACATTGTTTCAATTAATCTGTTTGATTACACGTAATGAAATGCCACAACAAAGTATGATAAGGAAGATTGTCTTCCTTATATATAGAAGAAGAACCAAAAAGACCAGGTAAACCCCTGACTACGTGGATGTGAACAATTACAAGGGACTTTAGAGAGACAACGCTTCATGAGGAGGATACGAGGGAAAGAAAGATTTGAAAGGATGAAGACTGGCAGAGCCGACCACATGTAAATGGGATAAAGGCTAGGGCGAAGAAAAAGATAATGTAGGTAGGATTTTTTATATGTAAAAATGCACCAAAATGAACACAAATACATTTTGGACATATTTCACAGAAAACAAAGGCTTGTGTTGTGAAAGAGAAAGGAATGGGAACTACATTTGGTTGTCTATGTTTATTAAGTGGAAATGGAAATCAATTTATGGTAGATACATTATTTTGTGCCATAATTGTTCAAATGTAGAGTAGGTTAATATCACCAACTATAAAATTCATCGAAACATTGATGTATAAGAAAAAACATTACCCGTTTCACCAACAATCAAAACAATAGCATTATTGTTGATACATTCCACAACGGCCTGCTCCTCGCCTAAAATGGGTAACTTCAGACGAGCCGCTTGAATTTTCGGGTCCCGATCCAACTGAATACAGATGGTCTCCCGTTTTTCATTCAGCAATAGTTTGTCTTTGACTACTCCGTGTGAGGGAACTTCATTCGGCTGGTCTGTTTTGTGGCCGTCGCGCTTTTTCTTATTTCTATTTTGTAAATTTTTTGCATTTTCTATCAACTCTAATTCATTCAATTTAGAATCATTTTCAGGTATCTCGTCTACGATATCACTTTTGATCTCAGTGTCTGGTAACTCGTTTGCAATGCATTCGTGTTTTTCTTCTTCTTCTTCTTCTTCACCATCAGTAAGATCTGAGCCTGATGATGAATCATCTAAGCCAATGGTGTTGTAGTCCCGTTTAGCTTTTTTCTTATCCACCTCTAATGATAGTAAATGTTTTCTTTTCTTCGCTCCTGTTAACATCAAATTTAAACAATAGTTAACAATAGAACCACAATAAAGAAACTATGTTATGAAATTCATGGGATCAAGAAAATTATTGCGTTAGGTACCTATAATAATAATAAAACACTTCATTGGATAGTAATAATAACTAGTGGTCGACCAGTACTCGAAATTCGACCATAACTAATTTAGATTATAAGTTTGACCATTGGACTGACCGAATGTTATTTTATAATTTTCATACCAAAACAATGACATGGATACGTCAATGTTGATATTATGTATAAAGTTTTTTCTATTAATATTAAAAAAAAAAAAAAACAATATTAATCTATTCTTAATTTGACACAATGAGTTTGAATATCCCGCTATTTTCAGCTCCAACTTCCATTTAAATATACCGCCTTCAAAAAGCTTTCTGCGCCCATTATGAGGCACTTTGCATTTTACATTTTTTTCTATGATGTTAATGTTCTTTATAAGTAGTCTGTGGAAGTTTGTGTGAGTATCAAATGCATAACATTACAGTTACAGTAGTGTTGTAATGTTTTTTTTATTGATTTCATCTATTTTTATGCAAAATTTAAGAAAATATTAGCATTTACCATCCCTCCATAAGTGTGTGAAATTTCATACTCCTCCGTCTGCGCATTTTCCGTAAAAATAGTCACAACGTTTTCCCTTCACATCTTAATATATAGATAACTAAATTGGTGGACTCATTGCTTTGGGCAAATTCTTCCAACCAACCAATTGATAGAAATCATTTCAGATGTTGCATGTTATACACAAAAAAAAATCATTTAAACAAACAACATACATTCAAATAGTTATAGATAAACTAAATAAACTAAAAACACATTAAAACAAATACCCATAGTGAATGGAACGGAGGTAAAGGATTTTAAAATTACTAACGGCCGGTTTCAATAACCTATCTATCTCCTATCTATGGTTAAAAATCTATCTATCTTTAAACTTTGGTGTTTCAATAAACAAAGCAATGCAACATCTTAAAGAAGCGTCAAGAAGAGTGAAGAGTAATTTCAAATTTGCCCCCATAACTAGGAAAACTATAACCGATACCGTCAAAAAGATCAAAAATAAAACATCGCAAGACATCTGGAATATGTCTCCTGTTTTAATGAAAAAAATTATCAATGAAATCGCTGACCATCTTGTTATAATATTTAACTGTTGCTTGACAAACGGAACATTCCCCGAGCTGCTTAAAATGGCAAAAGTTATACCAATCCATAAGAAAGGTAATAAAAAAGATCCATGTAACTTCAGACCTATATCGATTTTGCCTGTACTGAGTAAACTTTTGGAGAAAATTGTTGCTGAGCAGCTCACATCATTCTTAGTCCATGAAAGCATTTTGCATCCACAACAATTCGGTTTTCAGAGTGGCAAAGGTACAAAGGATGCTATAACCTCTCTGATTGAAACCATCTTAATGTCTCATGATGAGGGATGTGATACGTATGGTGTCTTCTGTGACCTGTCAAAAGCCTTTGACTGTGTCCATCATCAGGTTCTGATAAGTAAGCTAGACCATTATGGCATACGAGATCAGGAACTTGGATTTTTCATATCCTACTTAGAGGGGCGAAAACAAGTTACAGTTGTTGATGATTGTAAGTCGCAGCCAAAAGTAATCAGGTATGGAGTACCGCAGGGATCCATACTAGGTCCATTACTTTTCTTAATATATGTAAACGACCTACCAGAAAAAATGAAAGAGGACTGCCAAATGGTTATGTTTGCTGACGATACCTCGTTACTCATCAGGGATAAGGGCAGTAAAAATGAAACCATGGTTAACACGAGTAATGTACTGGGGAGGATGGGGGAATGGTTTAGTGATAACAACCTAATCTTAAATACGACAAAAACGAATGCGACTCACTTTTCTCTCAGAAAAACGACTAACGATCCTGTCATTGAGGCATTAGCACAGCAGTCTGTAGAGACAGCAAACAACGTTAGGTTTCTGGGTATCACTGTGGATAATAAACTGATGTGGACTCCACATATAAACCAGTTGTGCAACAGACTAAGCTCCGCAGTATATGCCGTAAAAAAAATCAAAGACATTTGTGGAAAAAAAGCAGCCAGAACCGTTTACTTTGCTTACTTTCACAGTGTCATGACTTACGGTGTCATGTTTTGGGGACGAGCGGCGGATTCCTCACGAGTATTTATTTTACAAAAGCGGGCGGTGAGGGCAATCCTGGGTATGCATCAAACAGATTCCTGCAGAAATGCTTTTAAATCCTTAGGAATACTTACATTAGCGGGAGCATACATCTGGGAATGCTTCAATACTTGCCAGGAGGAATCTGTCCGTTCTTCCTAGAAATTGTGATATCCATCAGTACGACACCCGACACGGGCAGAACCTTCGGGCCATAAAACCAAGACTATCAAAGGTCTCGAAGGGGTTTCTCTGCCTTAGTGTCCGTCTATACAACAAACTACCAGCTGACGTGAGACTGTTGGAGGCGGAGGCGTTTGAGAGGAGGGTGAGGACGTATCTCGTGGATAAGTCATTTTACTCAGTTGACGATATGCTAAATGAGACAAATTGTACCATTTAGCATTGATAATGATAATAATATATGTAGGTATACTAACTTCCACATGACTAAGAATGTACTTTTAACACCAAATAATATCATGTATCTGTTGTGACTGACAAGAGCATGGTTGGGCCCTTTACACCCACCATGACTCAAATCATTAAACTTATTATGATTTGTTTTTTTATGATTCCTGTGTTTGTAATTTATACTTACTTGTTGTTATAATTTTTTTTCTCTTATTAATTTTTTATGTGATCTATAAAATCTAGATATATGTTAAAAATATATTGTAAAACCTTTCTGACGTCCCTAAGTGCCCAAATTGGGCCTATGGTGGCAACAAATAAATAAAAAATAAAATAAAGGATAGATAGAATTTCTATCTAAACTTTTTATCTATCTTTCATTATATGATTTGTATAGAAATCGGCGATAAAGCGTTTCAATAACCTATCTCTAGTAGCTTGTGACATTTGTGATTACTGTTTTTTCTATGGTTTTCCTAACCCCCGATTTCGGCGGTTTGTTTTTCCTATCCCCCGATTTCGACGGCAAGTGTTTGGTATAGCAACATATTTTTTTGAAAATAATGGCTTTTTCAAGTGACGAGAGCGATTTGGAGTTATTTGAAAACGGAGTCTTCGACTCTGACGAGGACGAAGAACCTCGGATGTTATATTCACGGATAAATCTGTGGTGGCATGGTAAAAGGCATTAAGTCGCGTTTTTCAGCATTTTGAGTTATATGCGCTGCATCATACATTATCACAAACAGAACAAAGTTCAAAAACATAAGTTTAAAAAAATCCACTTATAAAGGATTTAAAAGCATTTTTTCATTCCGGCATAACTCAATATTAATTTTATTTGGCAAGGTAAAACGACGCGCGTCGAATTTTGTCTACCACGAAGTAAAACGGTGTTGTCTATGATAGAGCTGCCGTGAGAAGCCGTTCTTTTAAAAGTGGACCTTTTTAAAATGTGTTTAAATAATGTATTTTGTGAACTTTGAGGCAGGTATCATCCTTATCTGTCGACCAATTTGTTTACAACTTTCGTTGTTTTTATTGTTAAGCTATAGACAATAGATCGGTAATACTATCTGCATATTATTATTTTTTTTTAATATTTTTTCATTGCTATTTTAATACTATTATTAATATAATTTAAAGAAAGTCGTGCTAGTGCGAACTATTATATCAACAACTGATGACTGATTATACAGTTCGATTTTAAAATAGTATGAACAAACCACTACGGGCTTACGACCATCTTCTAATGTTGTTTCGAAGGTTGGATTAGTGTGATCACTTTACGTTAACAACGTTCGCCATTAGGTTGTAATGTTCAAATTTCCGAATATTCATTTGGTTTGCAAACCGTGTATAAATTCCTCAGCTCTGTTTTGAAGGATCGGTACATTGTGAGAGAGGGTTATCTTAACAAAGGTAATAATACCTATAGTTAATTAATTTCATTTTATTATTGAAAGAATATTCTTCATTTATTACTTAACAATATTACATTCTGAGCAAAAAAAAATATACCTACTGATGTTCTGGGAATGCTATGCTTGAAAATAATTATAGGTAAGCTAAAAAATAACTAATATTTATGAAGAATAAAATGTAAGTGTTGAAAAATAATAAATTAGCATGTGATAGAGAGTAACTGGGTATATTTCCTTGTAAAATTTGACCTAAGTACAAATTTTTTCAACCTATGAGCCAAAATTGTCAAGGTAAAAAGACACGCATTATAAATAAAGCATATAAACAAAGAAATATTGAAGAAATAAATATGAGTTATCGTATAGTGAACCCTTTTTAACGAAGTAAATGCATCAAAGTTGATCTATTTTATTTGTATTAAATAATATTTGACAAAAATGAAACCTCTTAAAATACTGACAAATAAATCCGCCATACTGAGAAATTTCATCCCACTGACTTAATGCCTTTTACCATGCCACCACAGAAATTTCATGTCGATATTGTCGAACAAAGATTTTCTTGTCAGGTTTCGGTTAACCAAAACCGTCGTAAATGATTTATTTTTTATAAATTATTTTCTTATAAACAATATACGACGACGAGACGCGAAAAATAATGGTGGGCGAATGTTGCGTCTCTCTGATGCATAGATATTATTATATTGTCCATAGACAATATAATAATATGTTGATATTGAAACTCTGACGTATTTTCGAAAATTGACATGGACGAAGTATTGACAATTTCTATGATCAAACGCGGATAGTTTCCATGGTAATTGACATAAATACTATCTATCTGTTGTTTGTTTATTGAAACGCGGATAAGGATAGAATATTAACTGTGGTTAATTGACGGATAGCGTTTAACTGATTACTACGGATAGGTTATTGAAACCGGCCGTAAGATGATGTCTCGCACACATAGCTTTCAAAAAAAATCTTTGTGGAATAAAATTGAATTCTGAATAAATATGTGAGAAATATTACTGCTAAACTTTTAAGCCCTATGATAAATTACCTGATTATATTGTGTTAAAATCTTTCTTTAAAATTCACTACCAGATGAATAATATAAGTATGGAAAATATTTTGCGTATTAGAATGAACTCAATGAAAAATCTTATCAATAATTCTAATATAGCTCAAGCTGTACATTTTGCTCAGTATCTGTTATGTCAAAAAATGTTAAATATTAAATACAGTGGTACCTCGACATACGAGTGCCCCAACATACGAGTTTTTCGAGATACGAGCCGGTGAGCGAGCGTTTTTTTGTTTCGAGATACGAGCCTAATCCAATATACGAGCAATCGATTTAGCGGGTTCGGCTGACTAAGACTGGCATTCACTCCGTTGTCAGGCATGGTGAGGCAGCAAGGTCTGATATGTAGGCAGCTAAGGATCACCTTAAAACGTTTTCTGAACTGATAAAAGCCCAAGGATATATCCCCCAGCAAGTCTTCAACTGTGACGAGACAGGTATCTTTTGGAAAAAGATGCTGAATAGGACATACATAACGGCAAAGGAGAAGACGATGCCAGGCCACAACCCATGAAAGATATATTAACTTTAGCACTGTGCGCCAATGCGAGTGGCGACTGCAAGATCAAACCTCTGCTTTTATACCATTTAGAAAACCCCCGAGCATTTATAGTCACATAAAATTTTATAAGAATAACTGCAAGTTATGTGGAGGTCAAACCCGAAGGCATAGGTCACCGTTCTTTGTGGAGTGGGTAAACCTGGTTTTTGGCCCTTCTGTTAAAAAATATCTACAGGAAAACAACCTACCCGTGCAAGCCCTTCTCGTTCTCTATAATGCTCCTGCTCATACAACAAACCTCGAAGATGACATTCTAAAAGAGTTCAAATTTATAAGGGTTCGCTACATCACCCAACACCACTCCTATCCTGCAGCCCATGGATCAGCAGGTGATTTCTAATTTTAAGAAGCTATACACCAAGCACCTGTTTTGGCGCTGCTTTGAAGAAACGAAGAACACAAACTTCGCCCTTCGAGAGTTCTGGAAGGACCACTTTAATATCGTAGTTTGCCTAAAAATTATTAATCAGGCCTGGCTGAGTGTTACAACGAGGACCTTGACCTCTGTATGAAAGAAGCTGTGGCCTGAAACTATTTTACGGAGGTTTTGCTAGAAATAAGTTTCCGAGGAGTCAGAGGAGGAGATTGTTTCCACAAGTGAGATAAAGGACATCTTGGGAATGTGGGAGAGAGTTTCACAGTTCGTGGAAAAGAATCACCCTGAAAAGGTTGACGGAGCTGTTTAATGACACATGGCTTACTCATTTCCGGAACATTCTGAGAGGGAGGAAGAAACAAACCTCCTTGGACATGTTTTTTTCCAAGCGGCCTACAGGTGAAAGCGAGAAAAGTGTTGTGAAAAAAGCAAAGACCAGTGAAGAGAAAAGTAGTGAGGAAAATTAAGCTGTAACGCTTCTTTGCATTCTCTTTTTTTTATTTTTTTTTTTTACTATAAATATTTGAAATTTAGAAATACCTACATTTTTATTATTAAAAAAACACGTAACAAAAATATCTGGGGTGAAATTTTGGGGGCTGGAACGGATTAATGCCAGTTCAATTGATTTCTATGGGGAAAATTGCTTCGAGATACGAGTAAATCGAGATACGAGCAAGGTTGCGGAACGAATTAAACTCGTATGTCGAGGTACCACTGTATAGAAAAAACATGGTAGAAGAAAAAAGCATATCTTACCTGCAATGGTTTTGATCTTAACTTGTTGGTTAGCATTTGAAGGAACTACTTGCATGGCGCAATTTTTAGTGTCATTAATGTCTTCTATGACGTCATATCTCAAATTTTTTTTCAACCCCTTGGACTGCACATGGGATATTGAAGTCATATGATCCAATTCCTCGGGTTTGATTTGTACTTTAGCCAATGCTTCCAACAAAGCTGCTCTCTAAAATAAACATTTACCATGTTTCGGTTAATCACATATATATATTGATTAATGAATAGTGTTTAAAATTTACATTATAAAAGTAACAGATTTCTGATATAATAATTTCTTGGTTTATTGTTAAATAGAATTGGTTGGAAGTTTTGCAGTTCAGTCAACCAATTTCCTACTGTGTACGGTAAGTGTGAAACCAGTGGTGACCGTCTTCAACACAAACTCTACTTAGCGTAAAAATTATGGCAAGAGTGTATTTATATTCACTTCGGTTGAACCGAGATTCATTAAAAACAAATAGTATCGTCTTGAAGAATTCACACAGTTAACAGATTTGGGCATCCAGCTTTGCCCTAAATTGTACTTTTAGAATAACTGTAAATAACAACAACTTCTGCATTTTTTCCCAGCGTTAGTATCAGACCAGATCAGTGTTGCCACCTCTGGGTCAAACCCGGACAGTTTGGGTTTTGCAACATGTCTTGTGACCTGACGAAACCTAAAATGTCCAGGTTGTATCTTTATTCTAAGACCTTTTTTGGGAAATTATACCTTTCCAGTAAAAAAATAATCGGTATGACTTTTTTAGTGAACTTTCACCTGTCCGCATAAGTACCAAATATCGGATTGACCTTTTTGTTTAGTGATCTTCAGTGTTGCCACCTATCCGGGTTTCGCAACATGCGTCCAGGCGAAACCAAAAATATCCGGGATGTAACTTTATTTAATGACCTTTTTTTTAAATTTTCAAAATGACTTTTTTTATGTTTGTGTCCGGGTCAAACACTGTGCCAGATAATGACTAGAAAATAATCTCAGTAAAACACTATTCTAAATCAGCAAAAATTGGAACAAGCTATGTTTATTTCGAAGGCATCAAATATTTTAAATTCTTATCATACATACGTTTTCTTTTTTCTTTTTCTTCTCAACAATTTTTTCGAACTGTTTCCTTTGCTTCTTAGAGAGTATCCTCACATTCTTCAAGTATTCTTTCTTAACTTTGGTTTGCCTCTTAGTGGATGGTAGCACCAAAGCATTGGCTTTGTCTTCTGCGCCATATTCTTTATTATTTATTCCACCTTCCACCACAATCTAGGGGATGAAACATGATACAAAATAAAAAATGCCATAAAACTCTAATTCATAGAAACATAAATGAGTAATAACACATAATAGATAACATTTTTATATTACACAGGTGTTGAAAAATTAATAAGAAATTAAAAATATAAAACACGCTAGATAAAAATAAATACCTTTTTAGTCTCTGAATCATCTATTTTTGTCTCATGGACAAGTCTAGCTTTCCAATTGTAACCTTTTTTCGTCATATTATTTGAAGATTTATTTACTTTTTAAAAATAACATATAATTTGAGGTTAATGCACATGTCAAGATGTCAATAAGACATTTCAATTCAAGAGTTGCCAAAAAAAAAAACATTTATTCATCTGAGTTGTAAGGTGAAAAAATAAACGCAACATAAAATAGATTTATTCTTATGAGATTTTAACTTGTTTTAACACTGTTTTATCGTATATATATATGTTTAAATTTAAATAATAAAAATATTAAAGTTTATTGAAGTGGAGTTGCAGACATGGACCATTATGAAATGTAGAGAGACCACCATTTCATTTCATTTACCAGCTACTTTCACATGACGTCGTAATTACTTAGATACAATATAGGTACCTGAAATTAAAAGTAAACCCGCCAGCAGCACTACTTGCCTTATCTTAAAAATAATGTGGAAAATATGTGAACAGTAAAAAAAATTGAATACAGCACCCCTAATTTGAATCATTCATCTATCAGTCTATGATCCTGTGCTTTCGAAAATTTGTGTAATCCTCCATTTTGCTTGATATTGCACCCATCAGCTCTGCCCCAATAGTTTAAAGAAAAATATAATAATTACTTATTTTCAGGAGCTGAGCCAGGTACACTCAACATTTGCTATCACTTGGGTAAAGACCTACTGTCTTCATGAATTCCCAGACAGTCTGGATTCCAGCTATGCTCTTATATTATTTATGGCATCTGTTTTTACTCACATGCGCACATACTACTTATACAAGTGTCTTCCTTTTGATGACTAGCTGCGGAAGCGAGTACTAAACTTATCACCTCCACAACCACAACAGATCTTGATGTTTTTCATCAATTATCTATCAATATTTCCCCTTCTCAGAATCTTTGAATGCTGACGATGTCCATGGGTACACAACATACATACTTTGATGAAGCCACATCTCAAAAACTTGCTTATATTATAATAATTTGTGTAGGAGAAAATAAAATTAACACATATCGTTAATAAATTTATTAATAGTGTTAAATAAAAATTAATAATGTTTTAAACAGATATATCAAGTAAAGTTTTGAGACATTTAGAAAAAATTCACATCCGGTCCAATACCATAAATAATAATATACAACATTGAAACAAAATATTTAGTTCGAATGCTTTTTGGCAGCATCCGAAAATATTTTTTTTTCATTTCAAAAAATTAAAATAATTAATAATTAGGTATTATTTTATTTTAAAAATAATATAACTGAAAGACATATCAAAAAAATGGCTTTTGAATGTCAGTAATTCAGTGATTTTTAAGGAATATTTCGGGATTTCTAATGCCAAAGCATATTAACTATTAAACCTCTTTAGACAATCGTTGTACACAAAATAATTTTGTAAATATGATTTGGCGCAGTAATGCGATATAAAAAATACAATAGGTACTCCGAACAGAACAAAGGTGCTATTCTGAAATGTAATCTATTATTTTGAAATGTGAACATAAGTAAACTTTAGAAATTATCTACAAATATAACAATTTTGAAAAAAGAACTTTCGAGCCATAGAGCGTGAAATTTCGCAAAACTGCTATAATTCAATAACAAAAAACATATATATTGGAAAACATACCAGTTTTACTTTTTTTGTTGAAATTTTTTTAAGTTATTAAATAAAAAAGTTTCACATGACTTAGGCCAGACAAAATATACTTCTCTATTTTAACACACAAAATGAAGGTATACATTTAGGGGGCATAGAAAAATGTCCATCATTGGATAGAATTATTTTTACAAGGAATACAGGAATTTGAATAAGCAAACACTAGAAAATTTAATATACTGCCCCTACATACTAGTTTTAGAAATTAAATAAGTTTTAGTCATACGACTGAGTTACAAATTGTCGGAAAAGGATTCGCTCCATCATTTACAGAATATAAAAGCCCTGAACAGCTTGGAAACTCAATATATCCATTGGGAGACATTTTTACAGGTACCCTAAATAGTGAAATATTTAACATTAATTTAGAGATCAAAATAAGAACGTAGGCATGGTCAGAAGGAAAATAATTAGTTAATATTAAAGCAGTGATACAATATAGGTATTGAATAATTTGAAAGGGAAATTCATAAAGCTTAGATAATAAATATTATGGTGTGCACTTTCAATGAATAATGTTCATGACGGTTGTTCTTTACGCTGTTGAACCATTTCTCTCAGGTTATCTTCACTTTCTTTTAAACTCTTCTCTAAATAGGTCTTACTGCTCTCCAAGTCCGTGATTTTTTTCTGAGCTGCTGAATGTTTATTTTGCAACAATGTTTTTATATCCGGTAAATCAGTCAAAACAAACATCCTTCCAATTGATTCGTAGGTTTTTGTATCGGGCCCTAATGCATTTATTTCTTGTTGGGTTATGTCTACGTGCATTTTGACTCTATTTAGTCCTTGAATTTGGGCGTCTATCAATTGTAATTTCTGGCTTGTCTCCACCATTTTGGCTTGCAACTGGACGAAAGCATTTCTAAGTTCCAAATCAACTGCCTTTGCCATTTTAAAACAATTTTTACTGATTGACACCAACACTAACTTATAACCTAAAAATAATGCCTGACCCTGACACTTTTCAATTTCTCTTGTCTGAGCTTTACTCTTTTTCTATGTTTTATCCATTGTTGTCTATGGATTAATTTTTTTTCTGACTATAAAAAAAAGTTTAAAATAAAAACCATGATATAAAATCACTGAAATATAAATCAAATAATAATACTATAGTCCAAAGTAAAGCCCAATGACAGTAACACTCCTACATTAAATACTCCTACGTTAAAAAAAAAAATTTTATATTCAGGTGTATAATATGTGGTTGGCTAGGGTGAAAGGTACTAATAATAACGATTTCATAATGAAGAGTTTTACTTTGCAGAACCACCTCTGAGTTTGTTCTGGCATAAAGCAATAATGTTCAAACATCAACAGCCCTCAGCACATTTAACTTAGTTTATTATATCTCACATTCGCGTTGAAGTTTAGCCTAATTTCATGAGGGACTCGACATCCGAATTGGTCAGTCGAGACCTTAGGGCAGCATGAAATAAAAAAAAATAACCAAACAAAAAAGTTGTACCTACCATCTCCTTGCTTTTGTGAGCTTTCATTTTCTGCTGCTATTTCAAAAAGTTTTACTCAGAGCGGAGCAAATAATTTTACTAATAATCAAATTTAAATAAAAAACTTTTTAACTATTCCACAAATTTATTGTACCTGACATGTTTCGAAGGGGCACGCCCTTCATGGTCACAGGTTATTTGAAACTAAAGCTAAGATTTGGTACCGTGATGAGTTAGCGTTGTACCTACTATAGATGCTTACATATTATGTTAGTATATGAATAGTCTACAGCTGATTTTGAATACAGAGAATATAAACGAATAAGATAAAAATGTGTTAGCAAATAGAGAAATATGAATATGGAAGATATAATATATTTATTTATTTTTTTATTTTAATTTAGATAAAAAGAATAGGTAAACTATATACTTGTGACAATAATATTATCATTTTGGAATATTAAATGTATTTCTGGAGAGAGACAGTCAAATAATAACAGATAAATAATAATAATAATTGAGAACATTAATTATCTAATGTTTTGTTTTGTAAAATGAATATATTTTTTTATTTTATCTAGACAGCGGTAGAGTATAGTTAAAAGTAATAATAATAATGGTGATTTTTTTTCCCATAAGACATAGAGTAGAGTATAAACGTCAAATAAATAAAAAATAATATATATAAATTACAAATTTCTGGCTATAGTACAGTTAACAATAATGATAATAATAATAATGGAGAACATTATCTAAAGTTTTGATTTGAAAAATAATTATAAATGTCTTGAGAGAGGTAGGGTACCTCCAGTTAAAATTTATAATAATGGAGAACATCATATACATATATTTTTTAATTATTATTATAATTATTTTAAAAAGACTCCGAGAAACATAATAATAAAAAAAATTCAAAATTTTGGAGGAGCAGATAACTAAAAAAAATTTTTATAAAAAATAATCCATATTAACAAAGAGAAGAGGCACATTCTAACAACAAAATTATTTGAATATCAAAAAAAAAATATAAATAAATAAATAAACAGTGTTTGGTAAGTGGGTACGTACGACTTCAACCACATTCCTAGAATGTTTATTATTATTATTTTTTTTATTATTTAAAATAGGAAACAAGTGGAAACCATTTATTAAAGTAATAGTCTTTCAACACCGGCGATAGAGCTGTCATTGTTTTAAGGGTGATCAAGTTTGCAATCTATTTCATGGAGTACCTATTTGTGTAGGAACCAATACAGTTATATAAACATTAGTCTGTGTATTATTTATATTATGTTTTTTTTTTCTATTTTGATCCTTGTTTTAAAATATAAAGCTTGCATATAGTTCTAAGAATTTAAAAGTTTGAGATTAAGGGACATTAATTTTATTAATTTATGATTAGGTATAATTTCAAAATGAGATGTATATTATTATTGATTAGAACTCTCTGGAGTAGGTAGTAATAATTCACAAAAATGTTAAACGTACCATTTATTATTTATTTTTTTATTATTATTGTTACCAAGTTTACCAACTTGTAAATATGTTTTAAAAAAAAAATACAATAGATTGCTGACGTTGATTTAATAAAATTGTTTACACGGGTGTATGGTGGTGTGGATAGTATAAATAAAGTTCGTTATTTTTTTGCTATGTGATTTTTTTTTTTCCTCCTTCCTCTCCGACTTTTAAGTGGTAACACGTGGTTCTTAAAATATTTATGTTGTGTGGTCGTGATTTTTATAAGGATTCAATAAAGGTGAATATGTGAAGTCTTTTTGTTCATTAATAATTATCATGTCTTCATTATTTTTTAATCTATTAATTTCTAAAATTTCTAATTTATCGAGTTTTTTACCTACTGCATTTGGGTGTATTAATGAAATGTTGCTATTATTGAAAATATGCTTATTTTCGATGATATGTTTGGCAAAATTCGACTTATCTGGGTGTCTATTGTTTATGGCTGATATATGTTCTTTTAATCTAATGTTCAAAGACCGTTTCGTTTTACCAACGTAAGAAGCTTTACATGAATCACAATCTAACCTATATACTCCATTTTTTTCCATCATGTCTACTTTGTCTTTTGTATTTACTAAAATTTTTCCTAATGACTTATTATTGTAAAAAGCTGGATTGATTTCTACCTTTTTTAGAGTCTGTTTTATTTTGTTGCTTATTTTTTCATTAACGTACCCCATTTTATTCCATATCCAATTATTTTTATTATTTTGGCAGAGACCAGGAGCTAACAGTCTACTGCTTCGTTTTTTTATTTTATTTTTTAGTAGTTTTTCAATTACTTCTTTATTATAACCGTTATTTTTAGCTAATGTTTTTATTGTGTTCAGTTCTTTTTTATAATTGTCGATGGAGAGTGGGACATTTAGGAGTCTGTGGAGAAGAGAATGGAAAACAGAGAGTTTTTGTGATGGATGATGTTTTGATGTATTGTGGATCAGGTTATCTGTATATGTTTGTTTTCTAAAAATGTCAAAGTCTAGAGTATTGTCTCGTATAGTTATATTAATGTCTAGAAAATTTATGCTTTTGTCTCCGAATTCCATCGTAAATTTAATTGATTTGTTAATGTTGTTCAATTCTCTTAAAAATTGGTCGAGCTGTCTCTCTGTTCCTACCCACAGTCCTATAATATCATCTACATAACGGTAATAGAAGATTAGATTTTTAAATAGAGGTAAGTTTTGAATAATTTTTTCTAGATGATTCATAAAAAAATCTGCCATCAGCGGTGACAGAGGACTACCCATAGCTAACCCCTGTTTTTGTCTATAAATTTTATTTTGAAATTTGAAATAGTTTTGATCCAAACACGTGAATATCAGGTGTTTTAGTTCGTGTTTTTGAACTGGATTCAATACTAAGGAATCAAGATGATCGTCAAAAGCAAGCTTTAATTCGTCTATTGGAACGCTAGTGAATAAGCTTACCACGTCAAAGGATATAAGTTTAGCGTTATTCGGTACTGGTGTATTTTTAATTTTTTCTATTAATTCTAATGTATTTTTAATAGTAAATAAAGGTTTGAAATTACCCATTTTATTGAATAATTGAATCGCTGATCGGGCTAGTTTGTAACAAGGAGCCGATATGTAACTAACGACTGGTCGTATTGGGGTGTTCTGCTTATGGACTTTTGGGAGTCCATATAGACGAGGCGGTTGGGGATTATTCTGTTATATGGACTCCCAAAAGTCCATAAGCAGAACACCCCAATACGACCAGTCGTTAGTTACATATCGGCTCCTTGTTACAAACTAGCCCGATCAGCGATTCAATTATTCAATAAAATGGGTAATTTCAAACCTTTATTTACTATTAAAAATACATTAGAATTAATAGAAAAAATTAAAAATACACCAGTACCGAATAACGCTAAACTTATATCCTTTGACGTGGTAAGCTTATTCACTAGCGTTCCAATAGACGAATTAAAGCTTGCTTTTGACGATCATCTTGATTCCTTAGTATTGAATCCAGTTCAAAAACACGAACTAAAACACCTGATATTCACGTGTTTGGATCAAAACTATTTCAAATTTCAAAATAAAATTTATAGACAAAAACAGGGGTTAGCTATGGGTAGTCCTCTGTCACCGCTGATGGCAGATTTTTTTATGAATCATCTAGAAAAAATTATTCAAAACTTACCTCTATTTAAAAATCTAATCTTCTATTACCGTTATGTAGATGATATTATAGGACTGTGGGTAGGAACAGAGAGACAGCTCGACCAATTTTTAAGAGAATTGAACAACATTAACAAATCAATTAAATTTACGATGGAATTCGGAGACAAAAGCATAAATTTTCTAGACATTAATATAACTATACGAGACAATACTCTAGACTTTGACATTTTTAGAAAACAAACATATACAGATAACCTGATCCACAATACATCAAAACATCATCCATCACAAAAACTCTCTGTTTTCCATTCTCTTCTCCACAGACTCCTAAATGTCCCACTCTCCATCGACAATTATAAAAAAGAACTGAACACAATAAAAACATTAGCTAAAAATAACGGTTATAATAAAGAAGTAATTGAAAAACTACTAAAAAATAAAATAAAAAAACGAAGCAGTAGACTGTTAGCTCCTGGTCTCTGCCAAAATAATAAAAATAATTGGATATGGAATAAAATGGGGTACGTTAATGAAAAAATAAGCAACAAAATAAAACAGACTCTAAAAAAGGTAGAAATCAATCCAGCTTTTTACAATAATAAGTCATTAGGAAAAATTTTAGTAAATACAAAAGACAAAGTAGACATGATGGAAAAAAATGGAGTATATAGGTTAGATTGTGATTCATGTAAAGCTTCTTACGTTGGTAAAACGAAACGGTCTTTGAACATTAGATTAAAAGAACATATATCAGCCATAAACAATAGACACCCAGATAAGTCGAATTTTGCCAAACATATCATCGAAAATAAGCATATTTTCAATAATAGCAACATTTCATTAATACACCCAAATGCAGTAGGTAAAAAACTCGATAAATTAGAAATTTTAGAAATTAATAGATTAAAAAATAATGAAGACATGATAATTATTAATGAACAAAAAGACTTCACATATTCACCTTTATTGAATCCTTATAAAAATCACGACCACACAACATAAATATTTTAAGAACCACGTGTTACCACTTAAAAGTCGGAGAGGAAGGAGGAAAAAAAAAAATCACATAGCAAAAAAATAACGAACTTTATTTATACTATCCACACCACCATACACCCGTGTAAACAATTTTATTAAATCAACGTCAGCAATCTATTGTATTTTTTTTTTAAAACATATTTACAAGTTGGTAAACTTGGTAACAATAATAATAAAAAAATAAATAATAAATGGTACGTTTAACATTTTTGTGAATTATTACTACCTACTCCAGAGAGTTCTAATCAATAATAATATACATCTCATTTTGAAATTATACCTAATCATAAATTAATAAAATTAATGTCCCTTAATCTCAAACTTTTAAATTCTTAGAACTATATGCAAGCTTTATATTTTAAAACAAGGATCAAAATAGAAAAAAAAAACATAATATAAATAATACACAGACTAATGTTTATATAACTGTATTGGTTCCTACACAAATAGGTACTCCATGAAATAGATTGCAAACTTGATCACCCTTAAAACAATGACAGCTCTATCGCCGGTGTTGAAAGACTATTACTTTAATAAATGGTTTCCACTTGTTTCCTATTTTAAATAATAAAAAAAATAATAATAATAAACATTCTAGGAATGTGGTTGAAGTCGTACGTACCCACTTACCAAACACTGTTTATTTATTTATTTATATTTTTTTTTTTTGATATTCAAATAATTTTGTTGTTAGAATGTGCCTCTTCTCTTTGTTAATATGGATTATTTTTTATAAAAATTTTTTTTAGTTATCTGCTCCTCCAAAATTTTGAATTTTTTTTATTATTATGTTTCTCGGAGTCTTTTTAAAATAATTATAATAATAATTAAAAAATATATGTATATGATGTTCTCCATTATTATAAATTTTAACTGGAGGTACCCTACCTCTCTCAAGACATTTATAATTATTTTTCAAATCAAAACTTTAGATAATGTTCTCCATTATTATTATTATCATTATTGTTAACTGTACTATAGCCAGAAATTTGTAATTTATATATATTATTTTTTATTTATTTGACGTTTATACTCTACTCTATGTCTTATGGGAAAAAAAATCACCATTATTATTATTACTTTTAACTATACTCTACCGCTGTCTAGATAAAATAAAAAAATATATTCATTTTACAAAACAAAACATTAGATAATTAATGTTCTCAATTATTATTATTATTTATCTGTTATTATTTGACTGTCTCTCTCCAGAAATACATTTAATATTCCAAAATGATAATATTATTGTCACAAGTATATAGTTTACCTATTCTTTTTATCTAAATTAAAATAAAAAAATAAATAAATATATTATATCTTCCATATTCATATTTCTCTATTTGCTAACACATTTTTATCTTATTCGTTTATATTCTCTGTATTCAAAATCAGCTGTAGACTATTCATATACTAACATAATATGTAAGCATCTATAGTAGGTACAACGCTAACTCATCACGGTACCAAATCTTAGCTTTAGTTTCAAATAACCTGTGACCATGAAGGGCGTGCCCCTTCGAAACATGTCAGGTACAATAAATTTGTGGAATAGTTAAAAAGTTTTTTATTTAAATTTGATTATTTAAATTACTTCCACCAAGAAAAATGCATGTTCAACAACTTATAAATTTTACTAATATTGTCTTTGAACGGTTAACAAATAAGGCTTTTTTACAAAGCGTTTTCTGTTCAAGGTTTTTCTTTGTAATATGTGACAATATACCATCTGTCTTTTCTAAAGATTAAAACATTGAAGTAGCCATTTAAAATTAGGGCCTTCGTACTTGAAGTCACGGGTTCGATCCCAGTTGCTGACCAACTTCTTCATTCACAACACAAGCTTGAAGTAGCTTACTGTGAAAGAGTCAAAATAGCGTATTCATTTTCACTTTGAGTGAGCACGAATTCATTTTCATATAAAAAAATGAAACACTAATAATTATTATTGATTCCATCCAATAGTTGTTGGTTATAGTATTTATTTATTAAATCATCCACGGCTTTAGGCCTATTACATGTCATTTATTTATTAACAAAGTGAACGAACGAAAATACCAACAATATCACACAATTTAATATGAAGAGTATATACCACTACACAGCCAGTATTCCTACGAGTATCAGCTATTTTTAAAATGAACACTAATGCACTCCTGTGTGTTTACACCAAATAAACAGAGCCGCAGCTAAAAATAGAGTATACTTTCTTTTGTCCTAGATTTTGAACACCATGGAAACGACAAGCAAGAGCTAATAATAATTAATGGCCGATGACAGATTACGCACTCCAGAGTTCTGATTCTTTCTCATTATAATTTCCGAAGTGACCAATACCAACGAAAGAAAGAATACCCTATTTCCAGTTCCGACTCTATATTCGTTTGGCGTAAATGCTCATTTAGAAGACACTAGTTCAAAAAGATTCTCTTCAAATCATTGGAAACACTTCTCGACCGACAGATCTGTCAATGCATGGAAACAGTTGCCAGAGTCGGTGCTGTTTGCTCCTACCACCAAATCTTTCAAGAATAGACAGATAGTGTTAGAAACCCAACTTAGTGGGACTTGGATCAAAACAGCCAAATTGTCTATTCAATAAGAAAAGTAATAAATATGTTTCTACCAAAATAGGAGCAGCTATGTAAAGTTAGCAATGGATCATAATATAATTAACACATTTTTCATTTTTATCTCTTTTATTATAAATAGTTTAATAATACATTTACAATCATTAAAATAATACGTATAGTTATTGTACATAAAGAAATTTGAGATTTTCATTTATATATTAAAGTAGGTAGAAGGTAGCTCCGAAAAATACAATAATCAATGGAGAAAATAAATGTGTATGTAAAGCAGAGCTTTTCAGAAATGTTCATATTTTGAATATAGAATATAAATTGCACAATGTTTAAATTAAAAGAAATTTATTTTAAAAACACAATACACTCGCACAAAACAGAGAGACCTATTTGAATTCATAGGTTAATACGACGGCTTAATCTGCAAAAGAGCTAGCTACTAGTTTTAAGGTAAGTAAATTTTACAGGAGAAGCAAAAAAACATTATAATTTGTAAACAATTATTGTTTTTCCATTTGGAAAATCTTGCATGTTCTAGTAAAATTTTCATGCGCATTATTGTGGCAAAACAAAACCACTTTTGTATATTCTTTGTATGCTTTTATTTTGTTTCATTGTAAATGTTATAAAAATGAATAAACTTATTATTATAATTATTTTGTAAAACTGTGAACAGGAACTCAATTTCATAAAAAGTAGAGTTAAACTCTTTGCAGATTAAGCCGTCGATTTGTAATACAGGGAATATTTGCAATAGCTAGCACCACAAATATACTATGTGTTGATAGTGGACTTTCTGATAAGTTATGGAAGATATACCTGCAGCCAGGTCACTGCTACAAAACAAACATAATTATCATATAAAAACCTAAGTTGAAGGACTCTTAAAATTAAATTGAGCCCATTACGTGAAATACTTATAGTTCCATAAAACACTCTAATTAAAACAAGAAGTAACACTCTACTTCAACAACTCACATCACAAATTTACTTATGAAGCGTTTAAGATTTTTGCAAATTCAAAACAAAGAAAAATCGCTACAAAAATAAGCTACGCATCACAGCAATTTTCGCCTGTATCGCTTTAAACTTGTAAAAAAATCTGGTAATATTGAAATAGAAAACGTACAAATTTTCGATTAGAGATAATAAAAAGCGACAAGATTACTGAAACAGATATCTCATTTTGCAGCTATGTTTCGTGATCGGTTATACAAAGTAACCGGAATACACCACTCCATTCTTAGGAGCTCCCGCTCACTGGGAACTATTTTATTGCTTTAAACAAGTTTATAATAGGGCAGGACAGCATTCAACACATCATATTAGAAGCAACTAAATAGTTGCCAGTGCGCGGGGGCCTTTACATTTATATATATTATTGAGACAGAGACAGGAAGTTATATTTATATAAATCGTAAGCTTTTCATAGGAAGGAGCAGCATACATAAGACACTGTACCATAGAATACTCCCAAACAAATTTAAAATTCAGTCCAAACTGGGGAACACGCCGCCGCGGAAAGGTCTTCATATGCTTATAATTACGAAACTTTGTATAATCAACACACGTATTCAATAAATAAAAATTGTTACTAAAATTCTCGTGACTCGCGATCACAGAGAAATCTCTTACTTTGCCGTTAATCTCGTTGTTTTTTCGATTTCTTTGGTAATTTGTGTATTCGCCTGTATTGGCTCTGAGCTAATGAATTCACAATGGAGACTAGAAACAAGACGACCATAGCTAAAATAACTTTCTCAAATATAACGGAGAACTTCGACGCTGGAGGATGCTCCCCGGGATTACTGTGCAAGCGTTTGCGTTGATTCTGAAGTACATTTAAAAGCGGCTCTTCTAGCATGGCCCCAAAACCGCCTGGAATGTTGTGAAGTAACACTAGTCCCTCGCTGAAAACAAATTGATTCAAATATAATAACACACAGCAGTGAGAGCATTATTCGAATACTAATTGACCCACTCGTTAAACTTAGAATCATCCCAAAATAAAAGAATGTTGTAAAAGTAAAGAAATTATGAAAATAAAAAACCACACAACATTATTCCTGATAAATGACAAATTAATCTCTGATAATATGAAATTGGTGTGTTTTACGCTGGTTTTGATTAGCAGAGTGGACGATGATTCAGCTAAATAAGTTATTATTATTAGTTTTGGGCAAGCAGCCTAGGCTGATGGGCCCAAATCAATTTTTTATTGGAATATTGTGAAATTGTCCCTTGATAAGCCTCATAGAATGTCTTCTCAAATAGGTATTGGTATTCAGGGTAGGATGGAGCTGATATAAGGAGCATCATAGTAACTATTCATAATCTTTTAAGTTAACACAACAGTTTTTTATTCGGAGCTGGGACAAAGTTTGACGGGTTAGCTAGTATAACATAATAAATATTTTGGCTTTAGGATTGTATAGCTTTAAAAAAATTCAACAGATGGCAGTGTAGTAGAACATTAGTCACATATGAAGTATGTGAAGTAATTTTATATAATACTAGCTTTCCCGACAGACGTCCTGTGGACCCTGTAGTCCTGGGGCGGCCCGTTCATATGTGCATAATGCGCCATCTGCGCCCCCAGAAACAAAAATAAACTAATAAAACAATAACATTAAAATATGTATTTCTAAAACGTCCATATTTCATTCGTATTCAAAGCTCAGGCTGGCAGAACGCGAGAATATAATAATATGTGCAAAATTTTGTATGAAAGTTATCTAAAACGCCCGAAACGGTGCAGTAGACAATAATTTTGTTGTTAGATTTTTTCATATTTATTTAATGTTTTATGCATTTTTCAACATTTTATTAGTTATTCTGTTATCCGGAGCGGAGAAAAATTCAATAAATCAAACATCGAAAGAATCTGTTCAGCCGATCTCGAGTTATAAGTGTTCGCACTAACCTGACTTTCATTTATATTAGAGATTGTAAGACTACATTTTGATTATTTTAAGGATAGGAAAGAAGTATTAATTTACCTTATTAATTTCTCATTGAAAGCCACTATGACAAACATTTTTTGTATGTGCATTTTTATAATTGCTTTTCCAATCAGTGTGGCTCCGAAGAACGTCCAGAAAGGTACCAAAAAATGTCCGCACGTCAGGCCTGCGAGATCAAACAAGGGATTTGGAATTGAGGCACATGCGAGGATTCCAAAGAAGCCAACCCTCTCCACCAGCTGCTGGACAAGAAGTTTCATTCTAAAAATGAAATACAACTACAATTTACAAAATGACAAGGGAATAGTGGAATGGCAAAACTTTATGATTTCTTTTGGGCAGACTAGGGATTTGCCCAGATTTTTGTGTCTATTATACATCATTGGGAGCCCTCACACAGGAGATACGTTGGGGTCTCAAGTGACTCTTCACACATCCTGCTCATTTCAGGAGTTCAGGATCCCATGTGCTTATCAGCCTACAGTGTCCCGTTAGAGATTTCGTAACAGAATTCGTAATAGCTATTTTTGATAAGGGACAGCAGGTTCCTTCCGGATATTATATTACAGGCTTTAGCATATTATTGTGTACTGAGATATTGAAATTGAATAAAGGTTATTATTATTATGTAGATTACTAGCAGACCCGCCCGTCGACTTTCGACTGAACCCAGAATAAAAAAATAGTTTTGACTTATTGCACGAATAAAATGTGATTTACGACATTAAAACTTAATTAATAATTTATTGCATTATGTAATAGTTATCGTTGATTCGGATGCGGGATGAAGTTCGATGGGTCATAAGTTTGAAATCAAAACAATTCCTCTATAATTGCTTTACTTAAAAAAAAATCCAAGAGATGGTGGTGTAGTAGGAAATACAACACATGTGATGTCTGTTTACTTATTGTATAAATTGTTTAAAGAATAGACCCCATTCAAACCAAATTTTACTGAATTATTATGGAAGATTATCTAGGGCCTCGAGAGTGATTTTGATCCCGGGTGTCAATTTTGGAGTAAGCATTCATTATAGATATCCGCTAATATTATGCGTTTTGTGTTTTAAGTAATGGTTCAGGTTAAGAAATTCTTTTAACCTCTGGATCTCACAATCTCTCCGACATTTTCATTACCTACAATGTCCTCATGGGCCAGTATTAATAAGTAAAAAAATTGCTTGGTCTTTTTTTTAAAGTAACAATAACTTATGACATAACAAGAACACTTAAAAAAGCAATTGTTTCGACCTGTATGCTGCAAAATGTCTCAGATAAAATTAAAAAGCGCAGCTACCTATCCAGCAAGGTTTCAGGCTGAGCACTCTTTTTGACTTGTATGGGGGTTGGTTTGTGAGCCAGTCGTGCCGTCCTTGCCATGAAGTAGGGGGGAAGTTCCCCTAACGCCGTCCCCAATCCCCACAGCATGGCCTCCACTCGCACCTGGAACATTTTAAACAATTCATTTGTATATAGAATTAAACAATAAAATCTATGAAACCCAGTAAATATAATGTATTTTTATTTTAATCACTATAATTTTTTGAAATTGACATTTTATCGCATGTAACGTTAAAATACATTCTCCGTATCTGCTGTCGTGTGTATATTCAAACTGTTCAATAAGTTACAGCAAAAAGTAATTTGTTGTATGAGAAATGTTATGTCGGTGGAAAAAGCAAAAGAAGTGTGCTTGGATAGTAAAGAGTGGAGGTCCGTTCTCTCTGCCTACCTCTTATGGGACACGGCGTGATGTGTAAGAAAAATATTTTATCGTAAGGTTTCGACTTCCAGAGAATATACCGTAAAAAAATTATCGTAAGCGACACAAGTACCAGAAAGCAACAACCTTAGTTATATTTATAACCCTCAATAACTCATCAATTATTCACTTTATTTTTTTATGACTATTTGAACCTCAAATGCCCTAGAAAATAGAACATCTGTAATATTGGGTTTTTGTCGCTAAAACTAAGTGGCCTTTCAAGTATCAATAAATTTTTAGTGCATAGCCTTTTAGAGGCCTTGGGGTCACGGGTTAAGAATAGCACCTCTGCTCTTTTTGCTGGTTTTTCGAGCATCCTGTAAGAGGCAGGAAATTGAAAAATCAGATCGGGACCGTGAGGTTGACCATCTCACATCCTTAAACCTCAAATGGTCAGAAGAGGCACAATAAACAATAAGTCTTGGACACCTTCGAGCTCAATGGAGAGCTCTTGGTGCCTCTCCCTATGCTTAGGGCTTAGGGACACCGCATTGTGGTTTGGCAAAAGTTTTTTATTTTATATTGATTGATTTTTTTATTGACATCTTCAACTTTTAGTACTATTAGCAATTGTAGTAAATATCTATGATGACCAACCTTTGACATGATATTCCATATAGAAGTCTCCCATCTTGGATCCGTTACTGTTGGACATATAATTCTGGAGAAAAAAGATCAAGATTATTATACTGTTCAGTTAAAAACCTAGACAAGCAAACCAAAGTATTGAGAATTTTTTTTAATAACGAGTCAGATCTAAGAGAATTATGGATAAGGAAGATTTCCTCTTTTGGCTCGATTCAAAAGATTCTATCTACATGGTGAAAATGTTTACTGTTTCTGTAAAATACCACAGCCGTATATTTTTTATTTTCTTTTGGATATTCCATCCCTATCAATATCATCATCATTCTCCCTTAAGGCCCCCGCACACCGCAAGTCAGCCCGGAGGAGACCAATCCGCAGCAAACCCGACACGCACAAAACCGACCCCCTAGCTCGATCGAAGCACTCAAACCAAAAAGCCGGCCACACACAAATCAGGCCCGCCGCGGATTCCCCCAAAACAACCCCGCAATGCGGAAGGCCTAAGCCCCACTCATAGCATAGGGAGGCATCAAGAGCTCTCCATTGCGCTCGAAGGCGTCCGAGGCTCATTGTGCCTTTTCTGACCGATTGAGGTTTAAGTACGTGAGGTGGTCAACGAATATCTCGGGAACTAGACATGGTACTAGACATGGTCAACGAGATATTTCATCGTTTCATAAAAGCGTTTAATTTTAGAGGTCCCGTGTGATTCATGGCTGACATCTGAATGTCCACAGATCTTATTTTTTCCATATTTCCTCCGCTCCCACCCTAACGTTTAACAAATTTGATTGCTAAAATCCATAATATTTGTGTGTGTGTGTGTGTCTCATGCAATGGAAGGTATAAACCACATAGATTATAGATTTTAGGTTAAGTTTTTATAATTCATAACAAACTGTCAAGTGTTGCTATTGTTGTTTTTTATTTTATTGTTTTTTTTTTATATGTTTAAAAATTATCCAATGTAAAAGGCTCTAAAGCCATAAATCTTTGAATAAATAAATAAATAAAATAAATATAATAATAGATTTTATATTTTACTTTCATGTATGATTTTGTACCTATGATTCTGCGAGACTCAATTGTGTGTTTTAAGGCTTACATTATTGATTCATGTTGCTGAAGTAAAGTTAAGTCATAAAAAAAAGGATTTCGGATAGAGTGGTCTGAGGTGGGTTTATGCAATCATGCATGCGTATAATAGATAGATGATGTCTTTTTTTAAAAGGAAGGATATAATTATATGGCATAGAGGAATGAACTCACGACTTCCAATTCACTTTACGAAAATCTTTGTCTTTGTCATTCGCCTCTTTACCACAATGAGCTATTATAAAAACATACATAAGTTTCCGTTCACATTATGTAAACTATACAAAAAATGGGACTGCCCCCGACATCTATGTGGTTGAGATCTCCTATAGAAATGAGTAGTAGGTTTCTTGGACATTTTTTCCAAATTTTCACTAAAAGGGATGAAAAAGGGCACATATAAAAAGGGATGATTTTTAAGTAATAATAAGTTTTAGTTTCAGAAATTTCAAAAAAATTACTTCTTCACAAAGAGTCAAATTGTATTATTCCGTTTTTAAAAGTAAAAAATATTTAGGGTGCGTAGTAGTTTTTATTGAAATTATTTATAAAGATTTTTTCCTGGACGTCAGATGCTTATGTCAAATGTATCAATAAATGTAATCGCTCCGTCAGTTATCTCTTTAGATATTAGTTAGAGGTTGATGTATTTGTACCAATCCAAATCTAAACTCCCTTTACGCCCCACACAGGGAGGCAACAAGAGCTCGCTCCATCTTGCGCAATGTTTATGACCTACTCCCACACTATGTCCAAAGTCCTCTACTCTGCTTTGAAGGAACGGAACACGTTATAAGAGGGTCTTCGTACAATATATTTGTACCATGTGATGTCATTTTTTAATTGAAACAAAAATCAAAAAACCTTTTACAGAGGACAGAACATTTTTGCACTGTAAAAGAATCCTTTAAACTGAACTTGAGAAAGGAGACAGCTTTCTTACCCACAGTCTGAGATCTGATGGTTGGTAAATGGAAATTAGAAATTGTTGAAAATAAATTCAGAGTTAGGACTTACTCATCAGGGTAGGGTGGGCTGGGGAAGTTGAGACCGCCGCATTCGTAAGCGGCCAGCGTGACCTGCGCTATGTGCGGGCCCAGGTAGAGCAGGAAGGTGTGCAGGCCAGTGCCCAGACCCACGCTGGACAGAACTCCAAGGACGATCCACCAGCCCCACCAGAGAGCTTTAGATAAACCAACCTGCAATATTAAATGGAAATCACAGAGTCGTCAAATTAATGTACTTGTACAAAAAAATAAACATAATAATATGTAATATCCTAACATAAAACTTATCTAATATTTTTTTCTATGGTTTATTGCTGATAATATTGTTTATGGTTTTTTAGTACTAGCAACATTGTCATCTTAATGTAGTGAAGTTGGCTGCAGATCAAGTCAATGCTAGTTTTATCTTTTATGCTAGAGAATATTTACACTAAATGAACATAGAGCTAGAAATAGATCATTCTTTCTTGGTGTTTGATGTTGACACCAAGCAAACGACAGCGAGAGGATTCTAAGCTTTAATCAGAAAGTATCTATGGAAATGAATATAAAAGTGACCTGTAAGATAGGCTGATGTGGTCCATGAATCTGGAACAACAAGACTATAAGGGAGGATAACAATATACTAGTGATAACTAATCCTTTGTATGCTGGCAGCCTGCAACAGACACAACACACAACTCATTAGAATGTTATTTTATACATAGTTACATACAATAGGAAAGTACCGAGCAATGGCGGACTATTGGCTCAACGCAAATATTTTACATCCAACCATTTACAGAATCAAAATAACAAAAACAATTGGAGGAAATTTTAAAAGTTAGGTTGATCAAAGTCAAAGTTTGGTTAAGGTTCTGATTTCCTAGGAGAGTGGTGCCGATATACAAAAGTGAATTCTGTTTCCTAGAATTGTCAGCCATGTATCGCATTGTTATATGACGGCAACATTATCCTAGGAAACCAGAGCTTAACAAATAATGGTTCAACTTTGTGCGTGTGTGTGTTATTTTTAATAATTTACCATACATAGTAATATTTTTTCACTATATATTCACTACTTTAAAAATAATCTATGAAAATTTCTTTTTACAAAATTACTCTCAAAGCAGATAGCCATTTACAAAACAAAATATATTAGTTTATTTGCATTACAAATCAAATTTGAGCAAGTGTATTCCTATGACCAACATATTTAGCAAATAGTTGAAGTCAATGGCACTAATGGCAGTGAACTTTCCAATTTCAGTGGACTGAATGCGTGTAGTGGTAGGTATACACACCAATCCAAACTCCCTTTAGACCCCACTTAGGGGCATAGGGAGGCAACAAGAGCTCTCCATTGCGCTCCATCTTGCGCAACCTTTATGACCTCCTCCCACACCATATCCAGATTCCTCAGCTCTGCTTCGAAGGAGCGGAACACAGTATGAGAGGGTCTTTCTTGTCTCCGAGACCCTGATGGGAGGAAGAACCGCGCTCCTCGGCCAACTGTCTCATACCCAAAATTCTCATAGGTATACACACTATATACTTTTAATCCAAAATATATTTTGAAAAACCAAAGTATACTATTTCAAATAGGATCAGTAAGCTCTGATTTCCTAGAAAAACAGCCATAATATATCGGGCCAAAATGTCACTTTGAACCAAATGGAGTGGTTTCCTAGAGAGTGGTTATTGATATTGTTTTTGTTTACTGTTAACTTTGCGTCCCTAACATTAGATGCGCTATATGACGGCACTGCTTTTTTGGTCAAATCAGAGCTTAAGTTAAGAGTTGTCATTCTTAATTTTTTTCTTAAATGAATCTGTGTTTACTTTGAGTGAACACAAATAGACTCATTGACTCTTTCACAGTAAGCTACTTAAAGCTTGTGTAGTGAAAGAGGAAGATGGTTGGCACCTGGGATCGAACCCACGATCTCAGGACGAAACAGAGCAAAAGCCGGCGTCGTAACCGCTAGTTTATCAACCACTTTACCCAGATTTTTATATTGTAAAATTGCAACCCAGTTTTTTATACAACGGAGTAGAGAAATAAAGCTAGACTCACCCTTCGGCGGCTTGCAGCAACAACGTACTAACTTCTTTACCAAAATATTTTAATGTCAATATTGGATGTCTCCATAGGACTAAATGTGAACAGTCTACATCGTTATCGTGGTCTCCCGATTCCGCACTGTTGTTATTCTTTCCTCGGCCCGGCCCTGACCACTCACTGAAAATATAATAATATTATTACAAAACATGAGCAAATTGAATAAATATCAAGCCGTGTTAATCTTTTCTAAGAATGCTAATCAATAAGGCAAATGTAATACACCATTTCTTATCCGATGAGGAAACATGTTTATTTTCATTCACGAATTAGTGCCTTATCACAACATGTCGCTGTTGCACGCAAAATACGAGTCATGCGTAAATATATTATTCGAGTACATAATATACGGATGTTTGGTAGAACTTCGGTCAAATAATTTATTATGCCCGCACAATGGTTGAAGTATGAAAAAAAAAACAATTGAGATAACTACTATTGTTGGGTTTTTTAATATTTTTTTCAAGTGTGATCATAGGTATAACAACAGAGTAGTTTATACAAGATTAGAAGAAATCAATCGTTTTTCTGAATATTTTAAAAGTGAATTAAACATTAAATTAACTAAAATAATTTAAATGAAACAATTGATTTGTTATTCCACAATATTTATTTACCTGACTAGTTTCGCAGGAACAGGTCCTGCATGGTCACAGGTGACTTAGAAACATTTCTAAGTTTCTAAGTCACCTGTGACCATGCAGGACCTGTTCCTGCGAAACTAGTCAGGTAAATAAATATTGTGGAATAACAAATCAATTGTTTCATTTAAATTATTTTATTTAATTAATTCCACCAAGAATGCACGTTCAATTCGTTAATTTTATTAAATTAACTCTTTTCTTGAATGGTTTTTAGGACTTCGTAGGACGATAACATATTTTACACCACTGTCTGACATAGAATGCTATATTTTCTAAATATGAAAATAATTGAATCTGAATCGATAGGTAAATAAAGTTATAGAGGCTAACAGGTAAACTTTTGGTTATTTTCCAAATTTTTTTTCATAAAATCTTTACAAAAAAACAGGAACACCTATATAAATTCTGAGTGGCTACAATACGTTCCAAATGGAATCCTCTATGTACCATACCGGTTTGTCTATTAACATTCTACTAAACACCGTATAACACCAAATTATTCAGAATTTCATTCTGCTATCAAATTCGATTTTGTTTAAATTTACATTTAAGCCGAATTTTGTGTGCATTTAAATTAGCACATGTGTCATATTTTATGTGCAACGAGGATGTTATAAGCTTGATAACTAATACCAGTATTTCACAAATAAGTGATGAGTCATCATTGGTAACCTTGATATCTAGTATACGAGGTTTAGAGTTTGATACCTGGATGGATTAAGACCATTTTTAGCAATTGCAATCTTGTCATAGATTGAATGGAAAATAAATTGCCTAAGGCAACAGCAATTGAGCATAATGGAGAGTTCTTGTTGCCTCCCTATGCTCCTAAATGGTTTTGCTCGCAGTGTTGACACATTTATACCAGAAGCGTTTGTTTATTTAAAAATGATAATGAAATAATTTTATTACCTACTAAGACTCACACAAGAGATCCAACATTGAGGTTATATAAGCAAAATATAAATATTGTCTTCTATAATATAAAAGAAAGTCGGGTTAGTGTGAACACTTATACAACTCGAGATCGGCTGAACAGATTTTTATCGTGTTTAGTTTAGTTTATTGGATTCTTCTCCGCTCCGGATAACGGAATAAATATTAAAAACTCGAAAAATGGATAGCAAATAATATAAAATATAATATTAAAGTTAGTATAGAATGGATTTATTGACAAAAACGCCATCTGTGAAAAATTCCATAGCAACACAATTTTTATTTACTTACTTGACAAAACATTTGTACGCAGATATTTGATAGAATTTATTTTAAGCTTTTAGAAATAATTTTTAATCATTCAAACATATTTTAAACGTATTTTAGTATAAATTACAAATACGAAATCAATATTCATACTAAGAATTACAGGACAATGTCTGTATTTTAATGAAATAAACTTAAGGAGTCAAACTTCAATGAAACAATGCTCTCTTTAAGAGCCCACATAGGGGCACACGGAGGCAACAAGAGCTATTTTAATACCATATTAGCTGGAGTAATACGCAACTCCGAAATTTTAATATTTTTGAAAAAAAAAAAAGAGAATTCAACTAATGTAAAATTCAATCAGATAGGTCTTTATTTAGGTCATTATAAGGAAAAACAGTGGTTACATTTTATTTCAATATTAACGGCGGCTTGCGCAATAAAATAAAACAACTGAGCAAGAGATTTTAACAAGCGGAAACATAGGCACCTAGCCACACTATAGAATCAACTCGCGATATGCCTCGCATTTAATGCATTTAATACAAGTCGATTTTTTTACGGAAACTAAATGGTTAAAAAATAAATAACACTCTTCTACACATAGGTATCAGTATAGCCGGCGGAACTTAATGATTGAAGCATTCTCTACCAGTCAACCGGTCCCGTCCAATCTGAGGCAGGATTCCGCCCCTGAGTAGAAATTACAAGTGAAAAAACACATTTAATGTTTCTGACCCTACCGGGAATCGAATCCGGGACCTCTTGATCTGAAATCGGAACCTTCGCACTAGGCTACCGAGGTCAGTATATATAAAAATATTGCGTAATGTTCAGACTAATACGATATTTACAATTAACGAAAAAAAATGTTTCATTTAGATTAGCAAGTATCAAAAAATGTTGTACCTTTTTGGAGTATTGTCTAATGATCTAACGTCTCCATTGCTTCTTTGTGTGGTTGTCATGCTGTTAGTGTTTTCCCAATTATTGGCTATCAGCTTATTGTAGCCCAAACGGGATAGCTACAAAAGTATAAAAAAAAAAACAACAACATTAAAGATACAGTCCAATTATAATTCAAACTAAATGTTTTTATTTCACTCCACAGATGAAAAAAATTGTTCAAATCATTCATTGGAAAGCATAAATTAAAGATACACACTGATGAAAATTGTGTACTTATATGGAAAAAAACAATATGTATTGTAAATATCTTATATTAAAACTATTTAAAAGGCCGTATGGTATGAAAACCCCATACCCTTGTATTCACCAACAAAAACCGAGCGAGCGATCAGTCACCTCCCTCAACATTAATAGCTGTTTACCAACGAAAATTTACAAAGCTTAGCTGAGCCTAGACTGATATAGTATATCTATAGATAAAAAGCAAATGTTTTGAAAAGAAACTACAATTTATTTACGGAAACACTTAATAAAGTACATTTTTGGATAAAAATTAAAAAATATTTTTTTTTGCCTTTTTTGAAAATATATTATTATTATTATTATCAATGTTATCAGACAGGCAGCTATGCTGATATGTCTGATCTCGAAACAGTATTCACTTGTTTAGTCTATCAAGTCCATACTTGAACACATTAACACTTGGTGCAACAACTAGTTCCGACGGCAAACCGTTCCATGCATCCACAACTCTGTTGGACAGGAAATGCTTCCAGGGATTCTGCCTGAAACTGTGTTTGTCTAGCTTCAAACTATGTCCTCTCAAGTTAGGTAGGTAGGTATATTTTATGAAAGGAGATGGCAGGAAGCATTTGTCCAGAAGACGGGTATAGGAGAAGAAGAAGAAGAAGGTATATAGGAATGTAGTTGTAAGTTGAAGTTGTTCATAAGGAGATCTTACATTGATTGTTCGACAGCAAGTATTTAATCGAATCAAGGATTGCCAGTTAGATTATAGTTAAAACCAAGCCTTGGTTTTAACTATAATCTAATTGGCCAAGGTTAGGTTAGTAAAATGGAAAAGAAAAGTTAACAGAACTTTTTGGTTATCGACTAACGTTCGAAATAATTATATACCTGCCTACAAATAAATTCAAAATAAAACACAAACAGATCGAAACAATATGACGGATGTTATAGAATATTTTTGAAAGATTGACGCTGAGCGCAACTTAAGCTAGCTCAATAGGCTGATCGAAGTTTGAGGGAAAGCTTCACTCATATCACACCCAGGGAGCGAGAATTATTTAGGTGAGTACCTATTTTGACGTTGATCGTACAATCAGTTTTTCTTGGTGAAATACAGGCAACAGTGTTTCTAAAAAATATTAAAATTTATTGTGTAGGTATGTAATGGTTAAAATAAAAATGATTTCGATAAAAATAAAATCTGCCATTCAAAATGAGCACTGGAAAGAGAGTTTTAAATCAGTCCAAACTTAAAAATTTAATATACAAGAGTATTATGAGAAGTTATTCCTGTCTTTCTACGGACTTCAACTATAGAAAATATTTTGACAACTTTAAACAAGCGTTTAAAGATTCAACATACTCTGTTATATTTTATTGATAAGTAGGTACAGTGTTGCTCACAACAATTTTTTTCAAGCTATTTCATTCTACATCACTAACATTATTTCTATACAAGAGCTGACCTGCCAACAACGTATCTATATCAAACATTGCAGATATAATAACAAAAACAACAAAAAACTACTAGGTTTAACAACCTATGTGGCATCTAATGTTAAAAGCAAATGATCAACTAGCATCCAGTACAACTGAGGTCACTCAACTCAGACTCAATTAGCAACATGAAGAAGATGAGGTGGAAATTAACTTCAAATTTTTACATTAAAAAATGATATTCAATTTGTCTACAAGTTATAATATAAGGTAGTGGGGCATGTGTAGCCAAGAAAACACCAACTTAGAATTAATTACAATTAGTTTTCAAAAAAAGACCTCTTTTATTTATTTATTTTAAATACTTTATTGTATTAAAAAGTAGTAAAAAAATAATAATGCAATAGGTAGATTAAAAAAATATTTATTTACACAGAGGGTGAGCTTACCGTAACAAAGTTGCAGTCTCTAAGAAACTAACCCAAATACACAAAAAAAGAAAAGATCAAAAAGAATTAGAACCAAGATATTTAAAAAAAAAAATGAAAGAAAAAAGAGAATGGAGGTGGATGAAGAAGGATTTTCAAAAATGGAGATTTTACCAAATTCCTCTCTAGTGGCTGGACAGATATTAATAAAAAAAATTGATTGTGTTGAGGGTGGTTCAATGATGGGTTAGAATCACAATTTGGTTTTCCAGACATTATATATCTCTATATATAAAAATGAAGGTTGATTTCTCTTGGTTATAGCATCACCGAAAATGGCTGGACGAATTTTGCTAATTCTTATTTTCTTGTGTTGTCAGGAGAAGGTTCATCCGTCCCCCATCTCTCTATCACAAATATTGACTTGTTCAGGAAATATTTCAGTATATTGAAATAAGAACAATATGAATATAATATAGAAAGTGATTTGGGGGCATTACTTTCTAAGAAGAATCTTTGAACTCAAGTCTGTCCATATTCTGATACAAACATTATGTGTATAGATTATCCCAATACTATGGGAAATATTTCAGTATATTGAAATAAGAACAATATGAATATAATATAGAAAGTGATTTGGGGGCATTACTTTCTAAGAAGAATCTTTGAACTCAAGTCTGTCCATATTCTGATACAAACATTATGTGTATAGATTATCCCAATACTATGGGAAATATTTCAGTATATTGAAATAAGAACAATATGAATATAATATAGAAAGTGATTTGGGGGCATTACTTTCTAAGAAGAATCTTTGAACTCAAGTCTGTCCATATTCTGATACAAACATTATGTGTATAGATTATTCCAATACTATGGGAAATATTTCAGTATATTGAAATAAGAACAATATGAATATAATATAGAAAGTGATTTGGGGGCATTACTTTCTAAGAAGAATCTTTGAACTCAAGTCTGTCCATATTCTGATACAAACATTATGTGTATAGATTATCCCAATACTATGGGAAATATTTCAGTATATTGAAATAAGAACAATATGAATATAATATAGAAAGTGATTTGGGGGTATTACTTTCTAAGAAGAATCTTTGAACTCAAGTCTGTTCATATTCTGATACAAACATTATCCCAATACTATGGGAAAAAATAAGTTTGCCATTCATAAACATAATCAGTGGTACTAATAGAAACTGCCTTATAACACAGTTATGACGGGAATAGTTATTCCGGCATAAATCTCTTATACCACATGCTACTAATAATCATCCCTATTCCATGTAATAACTGTACTGCAGAATAGTTTGGCAACCTCGCATTTATCAATGAAGTTTGTGGTTGTTCCACACTACGGGGTTCATTTCTAAGAATTCCGTACGAACCCGATTGGACCCTCGAGAAAGTTTGTGTGCGTAATATCGCGAGTATGTACGAATATTTCCGAAGGTCGATTCGATTAGTTGACAACTCGGACTTGTTGCAAGTTTTCGTATGTTAAGTGTCAAAATATGAAGAGTGCAGTGATAGTCTGTCTCATTGAACGTCGCTATTACTTCTTTATACCTGGGGGTAGCCAGGAATAAAGTTGGGATGGAAATTATTCTTGTTATAGCTTATTACTTGTTTTATTAGTAGCACTTTTGCGTATTCTACGTGTATTCGAAGAATAACGTTGGCTGAATATATTTTAATACATAACTTCATAGCTGGCCCTGGTAGCCTAGTAGTATAGGCTCTAACTTATGTAAGTCATAGGTTCTACATCCGGTTAGGTCAGAATTTCCCAAGAGTATTTTTAACATGAAACTTCTACCAGACCGGTATACTAATACCTTTGTACGGAAAAATGTTGTTATTTATTTAAGTTTAATTAATAACTTAACCATTGTATAGGAAATTAGTGTTTGTTACTTTTGATAACATTTTAGAAAAAAACTTTTTCATCTGAGTAATGGCGAATTATAACCACGAACCACCACTGACCATTGGGAATAGTGCAAGATGAAACATTTCAAGATCACCATGCAAAGAAGTTAGATGGTGCTATATCACATAACATAAATCAACTTTATGATGTTAGTAATCTGATGGTCAAAGGTATTAGTGCAAGGTAAAAATGTTCTGTAGGTGTGCAAAGTCAGCAACATGTTGCCTAGGGTAAATATTTGCTAGGTAATCACCTAGTCATTAAAGGTATATGACCAGTCATGGCATCTAAGACAACGTGAATAATAACATGTTATATAAAACTACAGATTTATAAAGAAAACACACTTTGCAGTATTACGATAAATTTATGTTTCCGAAATATATTTTCGGCCGACTAAGCGAACATCTTCGGCGGAGAGTTTCTTGGACTAACAAATTATTTTTAACTTTGTATTTAAGAATAACATTAAAATATTGAGAATTGCACACTGACAACTTAATTGATAACTGAATGACTCTCTACTTCTCATTTCCTTATTACAAAATGAATTTGAAAGTTGTTTCAAATATCTCGAGTGTTGCCATAAATATAGTAAATTATGGGTAGTCAAAAAAATTCATTAGGAATGCACGAATGAGGTGTGAATTCATAGAAATAAAAATACATAGTAATTTTTTATTTATTTGAATTAAATGAACGTTTCAAAGATTAGAGCAGGGACGTTGTGAATTTCAGCATCAGCATTCGCATTAATTGATTAGTTTGTGGATTAAAATAATGCTTTTGCATTTAATAAAACTTAAATTCTGACTATTGATTGCTCCTTAGCAAACGAGGAGGGTCATGAAACATTGTGAAAAATCATCGGTTTTAGTTACAATTTCATACTTGGGTATATTTATTGCAATAATTCATTAATATCAGCATCAGCGTAAATTAATTTGAATGAGCTATAACACAAATGCTATAGCCCATTCAAAAAATTGCTTAGTTACTGATGCAGAATTTTACAGACACACAAATGACCCTACATTAAAAATATGTAGAACTTTATCAAAATGTAAATATGGGCCTGTGTGAAATCTCAATCAATAATATCAATATAAAGAATAAACAGAATTGCAATAATTTCGTATATGTACAATGAAATAATCCTGACAAAATTTTATAATTTTTTTTAGTTAATTTCAAGTTAACCTGTTAACCGGGCAGAACGTATAAATATGTCATACGTAAAAATTATCGGCTACGGGTATGCCATATGAATACGTCCTTGAAAATAATGTTGCGCCCTGGAACGTGGACTTATATTTTCGAACAACTATAGTAATACGTCATTCATACGGGTCTCGACATGAATTTAATACGTGGATGGAGTCAGTTTCATTTCGCTGTTGCGAGCGGTGGGTTGTGTTGTGTGACCAGTGACGGGTACGTACTTATACTTACTTACGTATTTTTTTTATTTGTTTATTTAAATACATTCAATGGCTATAAAAATATTTCCTATTATATATTATTTGTATGTCCAACCTTTTATTTAAAAAATATCTTTATTTCAGTGTCATTATTTATACATATCAATTACGATAAAATATATATTTCATAGTTTTTTATTTATTTTAAGTATAAATAAAAAAAAACAGTACTATGAAATGACGTTCTCCGAGCGTGGCGTGTTGACACGTCCTAGTGAAAGAATACGCGCCCGTTACATGTTGCGTAATTAGAATGGGAACTCCCCGGTTAACAGGTTAAGGAATCAAATTCCTAGAACAGACTTTGTCTAGTGGGGTAAAATGCATTCCACCAATATTTAGGTATCAATTTACTTTATTTTTGTCTATTATTGAAGAAAAATAAATTGAAAAAAAAAGGTAACTACAGTAGGCGCCGGATATTGTGATCACGTTTGTCCAGCGTGTTTTGATTCTATTAACCGGCGATTCTAATAAGCGGCGGCCACATAGAATACACGTACTAGTACATACCTACATAAATTTCACACAAACATAGGTACCTACTCACTATATACCCAAGAAAGGTTTTTATGTGAAAAAAATTGTAAAGAAATCGAGACAAAAGAAAATCTGTCCCTATGTCTCGGATAGTTTTCGGAAATCTGTGACATTTGTGTAAAAAATATACCTACCTATATCACTAGCAAGTGTTTCATGCCTTTAAAACATCTGGAAGATTTGCTCTTTCCAAAAACTAAAAAGTCATCAGTCAGTCATAGCGCACATGCTCGACGTTATTCGGTCTTTTATCTTTTGTCCGTTCCAGGGTTCGAATTTTTTATCACCATACAATAAACAAACACACGCACAGCTGGAAACAGTTCAAAACTGACCTCGACTGAGCTATAAATCTATTCTAATGCGCAAATTGTCTATTGAGTCGAAATTGAAAAAAAAATACAAAAAAACGTCCACGTCAGTGGCTAAATATAAGAAAGTGTTCTAAATTTTCGGAACAATTGATTCTATTAACCGAAAATGTGATTCTATTATCCGATAGAAATTGTATGAAATTCTTCATTTGGAATCGGGACTTGGACTTTTGATTCTATAAAGCGGCTGATTCTATTAACCAGTGATCACAATAACCGGCGCCTACTGTATTAAGTTCACGGGCTAATTCGATTTTTGATAAACCCTTCTAAATGAATATGTTTTATCCTAACTGGATAGAGTGTAGTGTTATCACAGTGTCCCATAAGGTATGGGGGGGGGGGGTTTCACCCTCCAAACCTCCCTCTATAACTATGTTCCAACCTTAACCTAACCTATTCAAATCGTAGTATTATCATTCGGTGATGTTTCTGAATGAAATCTCCTAACCTAACTAAATTGATCAAATAAGTGACAACGAACTGCAACATCTTCATATTCCAAACAAAAGCGCCAACTCCAAAAAAGCACTCCATGCAAGGAAAAGTTTATATGAGGAAATAGGAAACATTTAAATTGGTATTTTTTAAAGTTAGTTGGAAAAAACTTTATCAAAGTTCATAGAAATAATACTTGAAATGTTATCAAATTAATACATGCTCATTACCAATCTGTATATACAGTTGATGTGTTTCATATAAAAAATCGTGAAAAATCGAATCAGCCTGCGAACTTATTGATTACCAAAAAAAAGGTTTCAAGATTAAGTTAAATTAATAAACTGAGAGGTATGTATGTTAATGATTATCAATTTTTTTCTTGTTTTGGCAGAGAGCTTACTGATAAGCATGAAATACTTACGATTTAATTAAAGTTATTTTCGAGATACTAGAGAGTGAAGACAGAAACACTTCAGTTCAAATCAAAACCGACATCACATTTTGTTAACAATTAGCCTAGTGAAACGATGTAATGTAGTAATTATAATACGGCCTTTGCACATTTAAAAATAGATTAAATCTATTATAATCTAACTCCGCTTATAATATAATAATAATACACATTAAATACTATCACGTGTCCGCTCAATTATTATCGAAACTCTACCGCACGACCGGTCGTGAACGATGCCAAACTATACAGTGACAGCAGACAGGTTAATATTGTCCATCATGTTCATAATTATTTAACGCGAATGTGAGTGAAGGTAAATTCATTTTTATTTTCTTAAATATTACAAAACATATTACATAGTACAAAAACACAAGATGAGCTTATTCAAAATATTTCAAACAGACACCCTATGACAACTGTTGTTTTGACAGTTCTATTGAGTGTGGTCATACGTGCAAAAATATTTTATTGAAAAATCATTTTAAAAAAGGGAGGGAGTTTGTTATTGGTTTGTTATAAGAATAATTTTGGTAATTTTGTTGTTTATGAGGAAATTATTATATTATAAAAATATTTCAAACTATTTTCCGGTATATATGTGTTTGGTCTAACCAAGTTCCTCTGACGTATCCGAGGCGCCAAGTTCGCAGGTTGGGAATCACCGTAGCAAATCAGCTGCTAATGTCAGACATTTTAATCTATCGCGAATGATTTACAATGGCATGGCTAATTTCGAAATTTGCGTTAATGACCTCGCTAGCTACAATAGTTTAGCAGTGACTTAATGTAGGTAAGTATTGTGAAATGTTGTATGGTTCGCTAAAAAAATGTTTGCATGGCAATAAAACGACTTGACAGCTAAATTTACCCGGGAAACTTGACGCAGGATATGACGACGAAAATGATAAAGACTGCAGTTATTTATATTCGTTCAGCTGCTTAACATTTTTAACGCCGGCGTTTTCCTTTAAAAAAACCTACAACAGCGGAAAAATGACAAGAATGTTCGCCGTGGCGACTGTCACGCAAATAAAACGCTGATATTTTGGTTGTGAACAATTAAGTTAGTTAAAAGATTGTACTTAGGGAGGTAAGAATAGAGAATTGAACGAAAATATATTTTACGAGTCATTGATTGAATAGTCAGGCAGTAAAGAGAAATCAAAATGAGTTGTCTAGGTTATGTAACATAATATCGCTCGTGTTGTATAAGTTGCCGTCGAAAGGAGAAAGTTACATTTTTTGTTAACTAGTAATTTCGTCACGTTCTAAAATATTTATGAATATAAGCAAAGGAATTCTGCCGATTTAAGTTTTTATTGAGGAATTCAACTTTTATTCTGCTAATTATAACATGATAGCAAATAATTATTGGAAAATCAATTTGTAGCACTCAAAGGTAGGCAGACCTAAGGGCATTGACATGTGATCATTCATGACGTCCCAGATGGGTCAAAATTTTGTATTTTACATATTGAATTCTATTTGGGGATAGAACCCGGTCTCAAATTGAACGGAACCAGTTGACTGGTAGAAATTTCCATTCCGTACTATTTCATAAATAGCTGCTATGTGGGAGATACCTGTTATGGAACACTGAAGATTCTACGTGTTTGCGTCGTGATTCGTTTGTGTCTCTGATTAACAAATAAAAAAACTAGTCCTCGAGTGGATTGCCGCAAGGAAGAAGAAGCAATAAAATCTGCATTATTAATTTATTTTATTCCCTTGCGCAATGTTTATGACCTCCTCCCACACCATGTCCATGTCCCTCAGCTCTGCTTCGAAGGAGCGGAACACAGTGTGAGAGGGTCTTCCTCGTCTTCGGGACCCTGATGGGAGGAAGAACAGCGCTCTCCTCGGCCAACTGTCATTCGGCATCCTTAACACATGTCCCAGCCAAGTCCATCTCCTTCCCACAATGGTAGAGGTGATGGGCTCACGCTGGGTGCGCCGGCGTATAGCGTCGTTCGTGATGCGGTGGTACCATCTTACACCCAGAATTCTCCTTAGGCACTTCATTTCAAAAGCTGAGACTTTTTGTGCCTGGGCTTTGGTCAGGTGCCAGGACTCACACCCATAGAGGAGAATGGGCAACACACACGCATCAAACAGTTTACATTTCGTCTCGACACTAAACGCCGACGCTTTCCAAATCTTGGTCATGTTGTTAAAGGCGCCACTTGCCATACCGATACGTATCGGGAGCTCAGCCCCGAGGTCACCAGAGGTGGTAATGGTTGCTCCCAGGTATTTAAATTTATCCACCCGGGAGACCTGGTGACCGTCTATGGTTATCGGTAGCTGTTTATCGGGGCAGGCATTACTCGCCATGAGCTCCGTCTTACTGGCATTGACTCGCAAGATCGAGCGCAATGGAGAGCTCTTGTTGCCTCCCTATGCCCCTGAGTGGGGTGTAAAAGGGAGAATTGAATTGATTGAATTTTATTCCCAAAAAATACAAAAAAACATAAGCATTTTACAATGTGTGTATATATATATATAATTTGTATAAAGGGTTTATTACCTCACTAGACGAGAGTCTGTGCTGAGGCAATACTACTTAATGTAAAAAGAAAAAGAAACCATGCACCCATCAACCATATATGAAGTTTTCAACTTGCAATTAATACTTATTAATTGGGATGTTAATATTGAAATCATTGTCGCTAATGCTGATATTCATAACCACTTTGATGTGAAGCGCACATAATTTCAGATGGTGTAGAAAGCAATCGGGGAATGGTTTAGTCATTTGTAAAGAATGAACAAAAGCAGACTCCCTTATTTGCGAAATACACAACCACAGCTACACGGAAGACTTTCTAAAAGATGAAGACACGGTTGGGTAGGAATATAACATTGGGAGTTACTATAAAAATTAAAATAAAGGAAGAAATAGATTATGATCACTTTTCAGGGAAAAAAAAAGTTTTTTTTTTTAACAAGAAATCATCTTAAAGTTGAAAAAAAAGAAGACTGTATATGTATGCAATGGTGGAACAATAGTTGCTTGTAATTTTCTAGAATGGCAAATTTTATAAAAGCATTTAATAATAATATGTCTGAAACAATAATTATTATTGTGTATCAACAAAAGCCAACTGTTTCACTAAACATGCAAGTAGGTATACAACGCACTTTAAATAAAACAAGAACACATTGACAATTAATCAAAGAAAATAAAATCTACAAAAAGGTACAAATTAATATCACAAAATATACAAAAGTGTGCAGTTAAAAAATTGTAATTATGTATGTTCAGCTCAGAATCAGTTGTGTTAACATTTTTAAATCTGTATCCTACACAAAGTATTTAAAACTTAAGTCCGGTAGTTAGCAAGATGAATAAATTGTTTATAACACTTTCATGCTGATCCTTAATACACCAAACAAGCATACAGCCAGAAATGAAGAATTCTTTGTTAATTGTTGATATTGACTCCGGATAAATAACAGCAAGCAAGAAATACAACTCTGTTATCAATTGATGTTAATTCTTGCTTGTTGTAAATGTCAGCGGTAAAGGAAATTACAGGCTCTGGTTCTATGTACGTTCCTCGTGTCCCAAGTGAATAGATGACCACAAAAGAAAAATATGAAACATAATGTCTCTTTCATCCCATCAAACTAATAGAGCGCACTGTATTTTGGAATCAAACAGTAGACCACACACTGAACATTCATTGTGCGCTCATCATGTACCTAGTTTCTCGGAGCGGGAAGGCGGAGAGTATGGATCCGTCACATTCTTTCTTATACAGACAAACCTCTTTTGATTCATTCAGCAGCTTAATGTTCCGTAAACATTACCTACAATTCCTTATACTCCTGACTTGGCCATCTGACCTGCTTTCAAGACGGCACCAATATGATCCATCCACATCTTTCAGATTTATAGTTCCTTTTTGTCAATCTCTCAACACGTCCAAACCATCTCAATTTGTCAACTTTCATTCTAGTTAACTCACTCACTTCACTCCACATTCCTTTCTAATATTGTCATTCCTCATCTTTTCAATCAATCTTTTTCCGCATATCGTTCGTAAATATCTCATCAGGATTGCACTGTGCATCAACTGTTTCGACTAGAACATAATATCTAATTAACAATTCACTTCAGATTGCGAATGATTGGACTGAGTAATTAAATATAAGGAAGGCAAAACTATTGTGTGTAAACAGTGATTTAAATAAAGTTCAATCTAGTGATATCTTTCAAGTCGGTTTGTTGTTACAAGTGTACTAAAAATAATAACTTTATTACAAATTAATGTTTAAAAATATAATTATACAAAAAAACATTTAATAATTAGTGTTGAACTGAACAAACATTTCAATAACTGACTAAAATAACACAAATGACTTGTTTTAATTTGTACCAATTCCATTTTGTTCCCACTCGTCTTGAATCCTCTTTTTTTGCATTCTAATTTAAGTTGGTCTTTAGTCATTAAGTTAAGTTCTTGTAGTGTAAGAGTATTTCGGGATGATGAAGAAGAATCGTGACGTTGCCTGGTATGAAATGCATTTCCTCCGCTATTAGCTCGGTGATTTCCACTAGGCATTACTAATCAATTAACAACACACATTTACTTCAGTCTCATAACTGATAACCACTTCAACACATGTGCAAAATATTGAATTTTGATAGAAACTAAGTCATCTGAATTTGTAAGTAGTCATATAAAAGTTTCAGAAGGAAAATTCTAATCAATTAAACTTAAAAGTTTTCAATAAAAAAAGCAAAATGTGTTTTTGCTATTTGTAATGTTTGATAAGGTATAACGTACAATTCAATACTGTACTCCATGATATAAAATGAAAATCAATAAAACTAGTGTGTTAAGCTATTCATTCACATCAGGCATAAATTTTAATCGAAAATATATTGTCATAAATAAAATAGATATAAATGCTGAATCATTAAATAAATTGTATATAGGATGTTAATAATGAGTTAATAGAATGACGAAGGCAAAATAGTAAACCATTGTTTCCACTAAGTGTAAGTACTTTTATAAAAGCAGAAATATTATGATCAATGCGTGTTGCAATATGAAACAAGAAAAATGGTTGACAAACACAAAACTTACTTTATTTTGGGACGACAATGTAACACACAACTGAAGCAAAAGATCGATATTATATTCACAAATTAATCAAACACTGATTGTAAACTCGCGTCAACACTCATATTTTACGCATACATAATTCGGGTAATAATTGTACACTTACCACTTACGTCTGTGTGATATTTGACGTTTGAATACCATAGAAAATATCTTTACAAAAAATAAGTTTCATAGACAAAAATATAGTTAAATTTAACGAAAAATATGCAGGCATGGTAGGTACAAAATTATCATCACAATATTTGCATCACAGAACACATATACTCTCTAACGAGAGATTTGCATAATTGAGTGGAAATCAAGGTAACCAAAGGAGAGATCTCTAAAACCTAACATTTTTCGATTTTCCTTACCATGAAAATATAAAATGCCTTAAATTCCTTTCCCACTTTCATATCGATAAAGATCACTCATTGAGATGGGATTTATTTAAAAAATATGTAAGCAGATTCAAATGACCCAAGTACTCACTGAAACTGATACAGAAGGAAGAAGATAAGTGTTTAGAACGGTTTTTTTAGAATTTTTAAAAGGTATTAAAATTTCCTATTACAAAACTTTTTAGACAGAAAATTATGGTCTGCAAGTGTTACCTAAATTTCTCTTCAAGCGTGTGCTTTTTAAAATCAGTAGTAACTACGCTTGCGATTTTTATATTTGGTGCAGGGAGAAAAGTACTCAGTAAGCGAGTATCTTGCTTTAATTTCAATGTTGAGATAATATGTAAATATACCGAAAATGTGTTCGTGATTTCCCACTGGATACTATTAATTATTCTTCCGTTTATTTTATTGTCCGTGGGGTTGCCGGCTTAGAATAGCACGACCTCTGCTCTTTTTGCTGGTTTTTCGAGCATCCTGTAAGAGGCAGGAGATCGAAAAATCAGATCGGGACCGTGGGGTTGACCACCTCACGTCCTTAAAACAATCGGTCAGAAAAGGCAACAGAATTTTGAGGTGGTTGATAGACCAGCGGTTACGACGCCGGCTTTCGCACTGTTTCGTGCGGAGGTCGTGGATTCGAATCCCGGCCGTGTCGACCATTTTCCGCTTTCACGACACAAGCATTTGCTTACTGTGAAAGATGTCGAAAGTGTATTTGTGTTCACTTCGAGTGAGCACAGATTCATTTCTATAAAAAAAAAAAAAAAAAAATTAAGCCTCGGACGCCTGGAACCCATCAGGAGGGGTTCAGGCAGCTGGAGTCCACCCTGTATTGCTCGTCTATCCTTAAAACTTAGACCTATTTCATGTAATACTTTAAATAGCTCTCTATATCTCATTAATTATCTACTTGTTGTATACATGAGATTTTTTGACATGTTGAACATGTCGAGAATTATCATGATAAGAGTTTCGGAGATTTAAACATTACCTCCTAATGGCTAACATTGTTAACCTAAAGTGATCACACTAAGCCAGCCTCCGAAATAACAGTAGAAGACGGTCGTAAGCCCGTAGTGATTTTTTCCATTTAAAAATCGAACATCAGTAATGAATTGTTAGTCGTTAGTTGTTACATATTCTTTAATATGCACTGCTTATCCATTTTAGTCTATTCGTAGAGAATGGAATAAAACAAGCAAGTATATTTTGAATAAGTTTTTATTGAGAACATCATTTCCTTCTCTCATACTTCCACTTATAAACCGGAGCGGAGTCCTTGGTAGCAGGTTTCACCAGACTGGGTTTCTGAGTCTTTTTGTTAGCCAAATGTCTCTTCATTTCCATTTTCTGTTGAATCACTGTCAACTCTTTTTCTCTCTGTATACGCTTGGATAATTCTTTGTATGATTTATCTCTTTCACTTTTAAGAGCTTGAGATGTCTGAAAATATTAAAATGTTATTAAATCTACAATATAAAAGAAATTCGAGTTAGTGCAAACATTCGAGATCTCCTGTGACCATGTAGGATGTGTGCTTACAAAACTAGTCAGAATAAAAAAAAAATTGTGGAAAAGTTATACAATCTTTGATTTTCAAATAAACTCCACCTAGACAAGCATGTTCATCTAGTGAATTTAAGTTTCTTTATTAATTATATTTTATTCAAAGTAGTTGAGCCTGGCGGTTCCGTTGCCAACTTTCGTACTGGAAGTCGTGGATTCGATACCAGATGCCGACCATCTTCCTCTTTCACGGCACAAGCCTTGAAAAGCTGGACACAAGCTTCAAAAATTTATTTGTTTTCACTTTGAGTGAGCACCGATGGATTAAAAAAAAACAAATTAGAATTCCATATTCACAGGTAAGAAGGGACGATGTCCGGCGGGTAAGCTAGTTTATTATACGAGACAGTCAAATATAGTGCATAACACAATCCTGTCACCAACAATGATGTACGGATGTAACATGGATGAAAAAAGAAGAATGTAGTATAAATGCAGTAGAGATGAGAGCTCTACAAAGAATATGTGGAAAGACTCTGTGGGATATGGAAAAGAATGAAAATATTAGGAAAGAATGTAGTATGGAAGTTAGTATTGTCACAAAGATGAAGAGTTGAGATGGTTTGGGCATGTATTAAGAATGGATGCAAACAGAATCAGAAAGAGAATTTATAAGGCTGAAAGGAAAAGTGTAAGAAAGAGTGGTGAACGAGAATCGAACATATCAATTCTGTCCTCAATGGAGGCCAGCTCAGAAGTAAGAAAAATAGAAGAGGTTGTATGAAAAATGGTATGTGGGTGGAAGAGGCGAATAAAGTGTGCTGGGATAGGGTGAAAACACGTAGAACGCCGATTCCATACCCGCGCAAAGAATGTGACTATGCAGTTGAATAGGGATTCGCACAGAAAAAACAGGAACCCGCTTTTCGGCATGCCCATTTAAATGCATTGAAACCATAGACAACATTCTTTGTGCCGGTTGGAATCGGCGTTCTAGGTGTTTTCACACATTGGTTTGTTATAATGGTATACTTACATTTTCATCCAAGTCTGGTAAATTAAGTTTTTCTAAATCGGCTAATCTTAATCTATTGGATCTATGATGAAGCAACGATGGATGAGTATCCAGCCTTTTGGCCAAATCAAAGTTTTTCCCACCTTCCTTTTCATCCACAAAGAATATGTGGGTGTTGGGAACTTTTTCTGCCTCGTCGATAATATGGAGATTACTTTGCAGCCTCTCAACTTTTTTCAGCTCAACAGTACGTTTATGATTTATGTACTTTAAATCCTGAGTTTGCATCAGTTTTAGTTGCTCTGGGGTATGCTCGTCTTTCTTACCAACTTCATGATGAACCTAGAAAGAAGGAAAAATATCATCATTGAAGACTACAATATTATAAAAAAACATTTTATGTTTGCAAAAAGTATTAAATATGAAGGCCTATAATCATACAAAGCTCGAAAGTGATTGAATCATATTGAGTAAACTAAGTTTAGTCATAAGATGTCACCTGTGCACTAGCTGCAACGGTGCGCTCAACAGTTTTTTTTCTGTTTAATTTTAAACTGACTTGGCATCTTTGTAATGTCCAGTCCTCAATTATTTGAATCTTCACCATATGAAGAACTTTGTTGTCCATTCAAATACAAATTCTTCCTGTCAGATAAATTTGTACGGGAATATTACACAAAGAATCATTATTTTGTAACTCGTGAGTAACTAGAAATGAACTAGATAGGCATAGGATGTAGGTGATGCAGTCATCTAGTCTATTGACAAAACTGTGCAATACATGTTTTTTTTTTTATTTAATTTTTTGGCATTGCATCAATATAAAATTAATGAATGGTGAGGGGTAGTTTTAATATTTTGCTTCCATCGCATTTTGTTGCTACACAAACAGTATCCGTTTAAGTAAAAAAAAGTCACAGGAGACAAATACTCAAGAGTTGTTCTTTGAGATGGTTGAGAGTAAGGGGGGCCGGGGGGGGTAATACAATAACATCTTACCCCTTGTTTAGTTTTAGAGTTTATCATGTGGTAATAGAACTCATCAGGGTTTTTATTTAAAGCTCGTCTCGTTAATAATCGCAAGGCTGATGCTTTATCATGATGATCTCGAGCTCGCTTTTTGTAATCCTTCTTTTTTTCCAACAATCCCAAATGTTGTCTATTTTCCGGTTGATGTCTTTCGCGGTGAACTTTTTGGTTAGATTTGGCAGCATTTTTCCAAGACGACATGTTTTTGTTTTATACGTTTAACTAACAGTTTTTTGCGAGAATATTGATGCTATAATCAATAGCACATAGTTATTTGAAGACCATTCTGATTCGACCACAGAACTCTCTAACGAGCAGTGTTGCCAACGGATTTTGGCCGATGTCGCCGATTTTCATAAAAAAAGTAGCCCAAAGTCGCCGATCTGAAAATTTGGTAGCCCAAAAGTCGCCCAACTGAAAATTTAGTATCCGAAAACATGAAATTTTGTTAAAAAAAAAAGTGCATTCCGAATATTTTGGTATCCGGAAAGATTAAATGTAGCTAAAAAAATAAAAAGTCATTCCGAAAATTTTGGTATCCGGAAACATGATATTTTGTTAAAAAAAGGTCATTCCGAAAATTTTGGTATCCGGAAACATGAATTTTGCTAAAAAAAGGTCATTCCGAAAATTTTGGTAGTCCGGAGAGGTGAAAGTTCACCAAAAAAATGTCATTTTGTATCCGGAGAGGTGAAAAATCGCTAAAATGGAAGTAGCCCAATTGGCGACCAGTCGCCATTTAGATTTTTTCGTCGCCAATTCTCATTCCGAGTAGCCCAAATGGCGATAAATCGCCCACGTTGGCAACACTGCTAACGAGAGGATTCGACCAAAGATAATATAAATGGGTAGTTTTCAAAATTTTTGTACATACGACTAAATTTTTTGTCCAAGTCAAGAAACTTTGAAAAACAGTGGTTGTAACTAAAATATATATTGTTTTTAATTTCACAAATTATTCTAAACATACTGCAGATTATTCCTGATAAAAAAAACAATCAGATTGTGATGATAATCTTGACTTAAATTAAGTTTGAAGATGAGGTAGCAAAACTTCGCCATACATTTTTTTTTGTCCCCTATGTGGAAGCTATTTGAAAAATATTAATTTTATCAAAATTTTTCTACCAAACTCATTTGTTTTTTGTAACACAAAGTTATAGCACACTTCAAGTCTTAGGCCGATTAGATAAACTATGTAATTTAACGTTAAATAAATTAAAAATTAACATTTTAAAAATGTCCCCAACAATCAAAACAATTTCCTGACACTGGTTATTTGACGAACTTAAGCAACTTTTGTGTCACTAAGAGTAGAAATTCTCCCTTGATAACTGGCAACACTGTCTATTTCGCGTAAAAACATTACAATTGACTCGCTGCTACTTGTTTTGTTATTAAAATGCGGCATAACAACAAATAAGGCAACTGCGAAAAAAAAAAGTTACATGTTTCGTGACGATTATCTTCTAACAAAAAGTAAGTTTTTTTCAAGAATTCAACTACTGCATTTGTAACATACTTAAATTATGATATGATTAATATGTTAAGCTCTCAATCTACTAGTAAAAGTGATTTGTTTCCGAGTAAAAATATTTTTTAGATAATATTTTACACCTTACTGACGTACAATTTCCTGACGTTTTCAAATTTAGTAAATTTTAGCCATTAAAGCTACGTTTTCATCTGTAAACTATGTAGGTACCATAAGTGAAAGGGAAACGGTAAGAGTTTACAGACGATTTCTCCATAACTACTCAAGATAATCTAAAACCAAAAAGTGATATATCTGCTAAGTTACCTAGCGCACCGTTTGGTTTAGCGCTGCGTGCTTTCCCACCCATACTTAACTTTGTTTTTTCTTTTAGTGTTATCCGACAACTCTACAACAGCTATTATTATTAGTTTTAGAATGCCGATGACCGGTGCCGAACGGCAAAAAAATACACTGAAAAACTTTAAGCTCAAAACGCTAAAAAATTTCAAGAGAAAAGAAAGAAATATTTAGAGAAAGTTCAACAGAAGCAAAGGAAAACATTAGATCTTATTGAAAGTGAAAAAGAAGCTCAAAGACAAAAATGAAAGAAGATAACAATAGAAGAAAAGAAAAAAACAGCAGACAACAAAAAAAAAGGAAGAAGCAACAGAAATAAATGGATTTAATATATTTTTGATTTTTTGTTTCAATTATTTTTTAAGTTATGTGTATGTATTATTGTCTAAATTTGCAAGTGTTATGTTTATAAGGACATTCCTTACTATTTTGTTTAACTTTTGGTGTTAGCAAAAATTCTGAAAAAGTGTAGTCTGAAAATACCATAATAAATAACTGTTCTAAACGCGGCATTATTTTTACAACTTCCTGACATTTCCTAACGAAACAATTTACTGACAATTTCTTGACGTACATATATTTTGAAAACGACCCAAATATACTGGATTCGACCAGTGATTGTTTTGACTCATTGGTTTTGACTGGTTTTGACACAAAACGAAAATAAATTGACACATGCTTCTTCTCCGATAAAATTTTCTTTTATCATTGGTTGATATCAACCATAGATAATTTTTTTTTTCTAGATTACCGGCGACTCATTCTATTCTTGACTAATTTCCAGAAACCGTTTTAAATTATTCTACGATACATTATAAGCACATTCTCTTTACATTTTCTGAAGATATGCCATATTTTATATGAAAATCATGTTTAAAGTTTAAATATCCAAAAACGCGCGTAAAACGCTGTCTTGTATAATGGCGCTGGTCACGTGGTGCATTTTACGTCACACTTTAGTATTGGTATGAGTTCGCTTGTTCGCTAACGTGTTGACGACTGTCATTTACAGACGTGTGACGTCACAGGGAACACAACTAATCACAAGGCGTTTTCATCGGTGACTAGTTCCATAGAAATATTTGGATTTTTAGTACGTGTTTTTATAAAAAATAAGCCTGTTTAAGTTGTAAAATAAAAGAAATAAGCTTTCTTGGGCCATTTTCAAACAGGATGACCACAATCTGTAGTTTATTTTTCATAGTGTCAAATACCCTATTAGTAAAAGCCAATTTAATCTAATAATAAACAATGTAAACTTCAAAAATAGCGAGGAAAAATAAGTAAAAACAAAGGAAGTGCCTCTAGAGCCGTAGCCGGATCCCGTACCCGCGTCCGTAGATTTGTGTGTTGCCATATTATTACAGTTATGGTAACACTCAAATGACAGTTAATGTCAAAGCGTGAATTGGCGCGAATTTCGTATTAGTACCAAAGGACAGTTTGAATGTTCGTGCGAATCTCATTGGGGATACATGGGATACTATTAGTATCCGGAAATAATAATGAAACATCTATATTATTCAAAATTTGAATTTTTATTTGCATGTCTTTACATAAAGCTTAGTCTTTTTTTTACTAATTTTTAATTTTATTTCTTTGTGACTTTTTTTAATAATTTTTTTTAGTGATATTTTTTTGAATACGTGAAATGAATTTGTGTTTAAAGCCGAAAGTCGTTTATATTATGTAAAATAAAAAAAAAATATCAAAAATATGGCGGATTACCTAATTCTAGGAATCCCAAATTTATGTCTCAATACTTTGCAATTTTGCATGGTTGATAGTGAAGTGTTAATATTAATCAATTATTCAAAAATGAAAGTTGGTGATACAAAGATTTCCTAAATGTTTTGGCTGATAAATATAATAGACGCAAGGAGTATTGAAAATCAAATAAAGTGGCATCATACAGAAAAAGATGCTAAGGAGTCTTTAAAATACTATTATGCAACATTAAGTTGTATAAGAGGTGGCGAGAAATACCACTCAAAAAGTGAAAACTCCACAAGAAATATTTTGTCACAGATTGTCCCGCTTCCATCCACCTTCATAGTAAAAATGTGGACAATTCTTTACTGTGACAACTGTAAACCATGCAACCTCGCAAGCTTATTTTAATGCATTGTAGCAGCAGCTACTTAAATTGCCTCCACGTATTGAATACGAAGATCAAGAGCAATTGAGATTCATCCTCATCGGTCCCTCAATTCTGAGGATCATGACCATCATCATCGTATCAGCCCGCGAACTCAATAATTACCAAATATTTTTTTACGTTTTAACTTCTAAAATGTTATATTGTGGCAACCATACTTCAAAAAATAAAAACATCTACATTAATAAGTATTCTATTGTTACTATTGCTGATAGTTGTAATTTTGTTATACAATTACATTATTGTTCAACAATATTAAATCAAATCCGTGCTCAGCGACAATTTAATATCATCTGTCAATGTCAATCGTCGGCTAAACAAGTGTCAATTTTTAGTTGTCTATGATAAAATATTGTCTATGGAGATCTACGGACGCCGTACCAAATTTTTGATGTTTCCGTCTACGGCTCTAGAGGCACTTCCAAAAACAAACGTGGTTTGAACTTTGAGAAGGGTTTGGTTTGAATGTGTTTATTTTCTTATGGCAACAAAATACATCTATGAATTTGAAAATAGAAAAATAACGATCGTCTGTCAAATTTTTCACAAAGAAAATTCAAATTCTGTTCTTGCCGTCATAATATTACGATTTTGTGTGTTTTTAATCGTATTTTCAATGACGATATTTTCGTTAAAGCGAATGAATAAAAAAATAAAGAAAATGAAATCTGAAAGTAAGATTTTATCGTCTAGACAGGAAGATGAAGATAGGACACTAAAAAATATGAAAATACGTAAAAATTTGCAGCAGACATTTATGAAAGAGGACGTGCCCGTGTCTGGGGATGATTTGCTCACTAATTCAGACGAAAACGATGGAGCGAGATGTATTGGGAGTAATGTGTTGAGCCGGATGAATTTATCTAATCCTAGAAAAGCGATCGTAACAGGTGCAGAAAAAATTGGAAGGACGTTTAGAACGGTTGGATCCACTTTTGGCAAAATTTCACAGGTGCTTACTCCATTTTTCTAATTTTAAACAATTCCAGCCTTGACCTTATAAATCTCTAATTTTAAGATGTTTACAATACTTTGTCAGATGAAATTTAAAAACGTCTGCCTAGGTCTCTAACTTGACCTTATGCTTACCCAAACGTGAGTTTAAGACTTATTTTTTTATATTTTTCAGCGTTTCCAATTAGGTTCTCGTAGGCGCCAACGTCTTTCTGAGAATATTACCCCATGTCATACTCCAGCAACGCCGCAGGCTCGGTGTAAACAGGTTAATTGAAATTTTAAATCATAGTTGTATACCTAATGCCCCTACCACACACTCCGTCTTACCTGACGTCTTGCCTGCGCAAGCCGGCTTGTGGTTGGGAGTTCCGTCTTCAGTTCATGCCGCGCCAGCCGCGCTTGATCAATCGATGTTGAACATTTGGAAATGGCAGACCCGCGTTCTTATGCTACCGATTTATTTAATTAAAAAAATCTCTACGTGATCCATAGAAAATCAAATCAAATTACTATTTGACAGAAATATAAAAAAATACTGCATATGAACAATTGACAAAGAAGTTGAAAGGGAAAAATATTTAGAAAATATTTTATTATTTTTGTTTTATATATTTTAATCGCATGACCGTATCTTGTCATTGAATTATACATATAATAAACTAGGGATGATCCATCACAAAAAAATATATCTATATTTTCACAAATAAATCGATGCATTTAGACTAAAAAATATCGATTATGAAAGTGCAAATACCTATAAAGATATTCAGAAATAAATATAGAATATCGATATTTCCATAATAAAAAATGTTGAAGATTTATATCAATTATTTAAAAAAATTATATTGATAATTTTACTTAAGTATATTATATCGATCATTATTATTATATCATCATATATTATATCCGTAAATAATTCCGCCAATCATTTGGTTACTCTTGTAAATACTATTTACTAAACAACAATTTCTCCTCCCATTGTTCGTTTATGCCTTGTCCTACATATATAGATATAAAAACACAGCAGAAGAAAAAAATATTAGTTTGGAAACATTATTTCAACACTTTTTTTAGATAGTATTCTCCTCGCTGTACGGTTGCGAGGAGAATGAGGCTTGCGCATACTTACCTGTGTCTTGTGGTAGCAGTGTGTGTGGTAGCAGGAGCGTGTGGTAGGGGCATAAGCAATTCTGCAGATAATATTTTGTTCTAAAAATGTGTAACAGTTAACACGTCATTTTTCTTTGCAACAATTTCAAATTTAGAACCAATTATTTTGTTTTCTTGTATACAAAGACTTCAAAATAAAAATTATATTTTCATTGATAAAATACATCATATTGTATGATGTTTATGAGTCTTAGTGCAAACTGCGCAGTATGCAACTGTTCAGTGCGCTCGCTATAGCGCACTGAACTATATTTATAAATTATGTTGTCCATTGTCTGAAAACAAACACCCTTTATCACTGTGTTTGTTGTTCGAATATTTGTATGTGTTCTTTTAAACATAGCCTAAATTTTAGAGTAGGTATTTATTTCCTTTTTGTATATTTTTTTATTGTTAATTTAGAGGTTTTGTTAATGGAACATGGCGATGAATAAATAATATTATGTTTGCAGTTACTGGGACGTACGCCTACCAAACTTTACAGTCCTTTTGGTATTGAGACACCCCATTGCAAGACTGAAAGAGATTATCACTTCAACCCCGACACACCAGATCATCAGTAAGTTTATTACCATCACCATTATAAAGGGATCAAGAGAATTCTGAGAAACAAACAGTCTCTATGTCAGTCCATATTCTGAGATGATTTTTAAAGATAGAGAGTAATCATTATCGCACACCGAGTTGTTTTTCTATTTACTGCTTTTGAGTAGTCCAGCCTTCAAAATGTTCTAGTTTAGTCCTATGTATTTGCTGAATCATTATTCAGTAAATACATATACCTACACAGTATTTACATAAGCCTACATCATTGTAAAAAAAATAACAAAATTAAATACACTTAATATAAAAATATCGGTCTTGTCTCTCATGATACATCACAATGTAATGTAATCATGAGAAACCTTCGTACTATAGAGAAAGGAACTTTCTTAACATCCTGCATGAGGACAACAGAACTGCCTTTTGACTGGCGTTTCTGAAACCACTACAGATGCTAAGTTTCCCTAGATAGTCTTTAAGAGACTTAGGAATAACTCCATTTGTTGATATCACATAGGTATTATGTGGGTGGTTGGTGTATGCCACATATCTTTGATCTTGTTAGCAAGATTAAGATATTATCTTTTCTTGCTCTGTCTTTTTCAAATTTTCATCATACAGTACATATCTACGAGTTATGTTATTCCATTCCTACAATATTATAGATAATAAGCGAGCAGCTCATAGTTGATGTGCCCATATTAAAATTGTAATATTGTGAGCAAAAATCTGTTTGCACATTAAGGGTTTCGAGAGGGACAGACCTGTCTCGTGTGTTACAGCTAGATGAAATTTTATTAGCACTGAAGACAAATCACTTTCTCATTTACCTAGTGTATGTCATTGTGCTGTTTTTTTACACAATTTAAATTTTACACTGTATTTATGAAAAATTATGTATCCATAGAAGAGCATGTGTATTAATACTTAAGAATAGTTTAGTCATATTTTTATTTTGTTTTTCAGGTTGTCTCCGCAAAAGAAGCGCAAGTGCGGTGTGTCATGGAAGTTTATGAGGAGACGTCCACGCTCGTTGTTCCATTGAAGCTTCGTTGCTGACCGTCATCTGCATCACCGTATTTATTATCCATCATTTAAGTATTCCTTATTAATATCCTTGACTAATCTCTTTGACAAATAACCAGTTGACAATATTTATTTTGAAAGGAGAATAACGATGAAGCGTATTATATTTTGATATTATCTATTAATTACGTGTAAACCATCCAACTGAAACAATTAATTATACCAATCAATAGAAACACGAAAAGAAATCATATTTGTGGTTAATATATAATATATTGTTATTTTATTATCTGTGTGGTTAAGGATATTATTATAATAGATTGCTTGTATCATTACTACCATACAGTATTAAATAAATATGCCAAAGTATTATAAATATTTGTCTGAGTTGATTATGTAGGCATATGTGTAAAATAAGAACATAATATTATGAAAGATCCACGACAATAATGATAAGTGTCGAAAATTGATCAAATTCTAACTAACAACAAAAAAAATTGATCAAATTCTAACTAACAACAAAATTTGATCAAATTCTAACTAACAATAACAAAAATTGATCAAATTCTAACTAATAACAACAAAAATTGATCAAATTCTAACTAACAACAACAAAAATTGATCAAATTCTAACTAACAACAACAAAAATTTATCAAATTCTAACTAACAACAACATTAATTTCCTCTCCTTATTTCAAAAATAACAAGAAGAAGTAATATCACTCCCAGTCTAGTGATATTTTAACATCTTTAATGTTTTGGGCAGAAGGTGCTGGGTGATAGTCCATTTCAAAATAAAAATGAAAGAGTCTTGTATAGTTGTCATAAATTTTATATTCAAACATGAACCGGTTTTCGGGGAATTAAGTCTTAAAGATTTGAGAATGGAGAGGGTAGTCTCCGAAAACCGGTTCATGTTTGAATAGTAAATTTATGATAGATCCATACAGGACTCATTTATTTTTATTTTAGTGATATTTTGCTATACAACAAGAACATTGAAATATATCAACATGCATTTTTGTTCCTGGTTATATTTCACAATTAAAGCCATGGACATGGTAACACAATTTCGGTATTGTACCACAACACGCTTCATTAAACTCGGATTTCTGTACAATTTTTTTTTTGTTTTAATTATCTGGCAATCTATCTGGAATAGAAATCCTGAACACATCACCAATTCTCAAATATTTTTATTTGGGACATTATTTATCATTTTTGCAGTGGACTCTTCATTAGGTATATTATAAAAATCAAAAAGGCTTAGAAATGTAAGCATGTTTTTTTAGCCTAAGCTGAAAGTAAATTAATATGATGGTGTATTGAGTGTCTACATGGTGCATGCTATCACATTACAATGCGGGTCACTTGATCTGTGTATTTGCTACACAGTTGAACTGTTCTTTTCTTAGTCGCCTGTCTTCTACAAGGTGGCTCAAAATTAATCACCCAATCTTCTTACGCTGTAATTTTTTGTATGCATGAAAATCTATGGAAGAAACTGAACACTGTGTGTAGGAATGAGGCTCTCCTTAACACATGTTTGGACACTTTGCTTCGACTTCTGACTTTTTGTGCCTGTTTTGGATTATGTATGTGAATTTGATTTCTTAATTCTTTTTGCATTAAGTCAAGAAAATGATATTGGCCAAGTAACCACTGTCAGATAAATTTACTAAAGGGCCCTAATTCGAGACATTTTTCATCACTCTTGCTAGAAATTTCCACACTAGTTTATTGTTAGATATTGTCTTTGAGGACTTCAAGAGTTTTGAGGAGTTTAGAGTTCCATGTGTTGCAAATACAGTAGGCGCCGGATATTGTGATCACGTTTGTCCAAGAGGTTTTGATTCTATTAACCGGCGATTCTAATAAGCGGCGGCCACATAGAATACATGTACTTAGTACTTACCTACCTACATATATTTCACACATACATAGCTACCTACTCATTATATACCTAAGAAAGGTTTTTATGTCAAAAAATTGTAAAGAAATCGAGACAAAAGAGAGTCTGTCCATATGTTTCGGATACTTTTCGGAAATCTGTGACTTCATTCAAGCATTTGTGTAAAAAAATATACCTACCTACATCACTAGCAAGTGTTCACGCCTTTAACATCTGGGAGATTTGCTCTTTCCAAAAACTAAAATGTTATCAGTCAGTCATAGCGCACGTTAAAAGTGATCACCGTTATTCGGTCTTTTATCTTTTTGCCTGTTCCAGGGTTCGATTTTTTTATCACCATACAATAAACAAACACACGCACAGCTGGAAACAGTTCAAAACTGACCTCGACTGAGCTATAAATCTTTTCTAATGCGCAATTTGTCTATTGAGTCGAAATTGAAAAAAAATCCAAAAAAAACACGTGCATGTCATTGGCTAAATATAAGAAAGTGTTCTAAATTTTTGGAACAATTGATTCTATTAACCGAAAATGTGATTCTATTATTCGATAAAAATTGTATGAAATTCTTCATTTTGAATCGGGACTTGGACTTTTTGAAAAATATTGTATCTTCCAAAAGGGTGATTACTTTTGCTCCATCTTGTACAAATGAATATCTGCCAACGTTACTTAATGCTCAAAAAGACTTGCATGGTTCATTGTACTAGTATAAATATTCTTAACGCTAATTGATTTAGTATTTTTATGACATACCTCGTAATTGTAAGGATCAAACATAATTATTGTGACTTTTTTCAAAATGGTATATCATTGTTTTGTTCTGTATGTTGGAAGTTAAACTATAACTATAGGTATTATTATGCCAAAATATTTATTTTTGTAATATGGCGATAATTTCTTTTGATGACTACTCCAGATGATTTTATTTTATTTTAATTTAATCCAAACAAACTTAGAGTCATTAAGTAAAATATAACATGATGTCATTGAATACTTAAATTATCGACCATTTCATTTTAACAAAAAATGATGCCTTTTTCTGATATTTGAAGTAAATGTAATAAAATAGATCGAAACAGTACAACTTGTTTATTAAACCATCATTCTATACAAAATTTTGCCTCAGAACATAATTTTTCACTTGATTTTGTTTCTGAAAATTCTAACACTAGTGTATTTTTATTACTTTTTAACCCTCAACCACTGACGTGTCTATTTGTTACACTAATATTGACATGTCATTTTGTTACATTTATACTGACGTGCGTTTGGTATACGTACACAAACATAAAACCTCTTGATGCATCAATAGTGTTATTCTGAAGATTATTGCAATGCATTTATTTAGCCATCTTTAAGTCAGTAAGGGATTATGGAAAACAATAATTAAAATATAATAAAAAATATAATATATGTGTGTAGTTGAGAGCCAAACTTATCTTAACTCCACGTCAGTTGTAAAAATCAATTCTCTCTATTTATGTCTTTGACATACAGAATAAAAAACTGTCAGGTTTAGATAATCTAAACTTGTAAATCCTTTCAAAAATGCTGGACCCTATGTAATAAGATTGACTGTGTATTTTGTGGTGTCTACATTTATTTTATTCCACATATCAAACTGAATTAGATTGTAAATAATCATAATATTGTTTAATAAAGCTCAATACTGTGGACCAATTCCACCATTATAATTTGATTGATTCTCTTTTTTAGTACATACTTGATACACATGCGGTCTCTTTTTCTTCCTTTTTTGCCAACAAGCGTAAAAGAACTGAATGAAAACACTTGTGTGTGCAACCATAAACTCTGAATATTATTTTGTATTGAATATTGTTAAAAAAAAAACAATATGTTTTGATATTTAAAAAAAAAATCTCTTTGCTTAGTGATAGCCGCAGCTTATATGATGCCTCATAGCATTGTGATTTGATTGATTGGAGTGAAGTTTTGAGCTGTGGTTTTGTGCTAATAAAATTTATATTATAACTTAAGATCATAAGGCTGCCTTTTGTATTCCTACATTTATACAATAATTAAATATAGTATTAAGCTTACTCACCTCTAATCTTTCAATTGTTCCTTACCTTTTAATGTGTGACAAGAATCTTGGAACATGGCGAATTAGCTCACTCTGATTCCCTATGACACATCCGCTAAAGCTTAGAACCCATTAAACATTTATATGAAAAAATAATATTTTAACTCATAGTTCTACGAAAATTATGATAATTCTTCTAAAATGACCCGCTATTCGAACAATTTAAGCAGCACCTTAGAAAGATCTGCCAAAATTTTTGTCAAAACTATTTGTGTCAATTTTTTTCTGAGATACCTCTCTTAAAAACAACAATTAAAATAAAATAATTTATTATTTTCAGTTAAAGTATTATTGTGCTCTTGTTTTCATCATAAAACATATGTTAATAGTGTTATATTTCATGATCAATATGAATTGGGCACGAAGGATAGACAAGCTCCACGCGCTGTGCCCGGTTAACACCGATAGTCTATCCATTTGGCGGACGGACAGTCTCTGACCTCCCGTCCACGTCGATTGTCACTTGCGAAACAAGCGAAATACGAAAAGTCAAAGCGAAAACGAAATCCAGATGCTAAACACACAAAACAGCCCTCTTAAGGGCTCAAACCCAAACTCCAGAACGCTAAACGTTGGGCCTGGAGCCAACATACTGCAGCTCAACGTTGAAGGTTTGAGCAAGGGGAAATCTGAAGTACTATCAAGACTTGCGGTTGACCTTAACATTGACGTGATAGCACTGCAGGAAACCCACACAAAAAATGACGATGACATCCAGCGCCGCGGAGACATCCCGGGATACGACCTAGCGGGGGCGGCCCACCACAGTAAGTACGGGGTTGCAACCTATGTACGGCAAACAGTCCATGAATGGAAAACAATCTCTGTCTCGGAGACGGATGATGTGTTCAACGTAACCATAGTCATACAGGATATAACAATAACCAACATCTACAAACCTCCAAACACACAATGGCCTGATGGGGCCTTGCCGACAATATCTCACCCAACGGTGGTTCTGGGAGACCTAAACAGTCACCACAACAACTGGGGCTACAAGGAAAATGATAATAACGGTGAAAAACTGGTCACTTGGGCTGACAGCCAGAATGCGGTTCTGGTGTACGATGCAAAAAGTCGGGGCACCTTTCGCTCTGCCCGATGGAAAGCTGACTACAACCCGGACCTCTGTTTTGTGTCCAAAGATGCCACCAATGCTCCACTACCAACTCAAAGAGCCGTCCTGAATGCGTTTCCCAACAGCCAACATAAACGAATTAAAGTAACCATCGGAATAAACATACCCATTATACACTCTATACCCAAACCTCGTTGGAATTTCCAAAAGGCAAACTGGGATCAATACTCGAAACTACTGGACATGAATATACGATGGATAAAACCCAACGTGGAAGGTTACAGCGGATTTGTTGGGATGGTCATCAGCACGGCAAAGAAATGCATACCCAGAGGTTGTCGCAAGTCCTACATACCATGCTGGAATCAACGCACAGAAGAACTATACAAAGCGTACAACGCGGAGCCTAACACTGAGACTGCTCGGGACCTTCTGAAGTCATTGGACGATCAGCGAAGAGATAAGTGGGTTAAAACTGTGGAATCAATGGATTTCAAGAGATCAAGTAGGAAGGCCTGGGCTACACTCCGCAGACTAGGTTCCGCTTCCACACCACCACCACACCCCCCACCAATACATCCAAACCACATAGCTGACCGCATCAAAACAATGTCTGTACGGCACCAGTTGACTCAAAGGTGCGCCGGTACAGAAAAACTGTGTCTCCAAGGTGGTGAGGAGTCAGATGTAGGTGCTGGTCTTCCGCAGGTCTGCTAGAGCGATGAGTGTAGGTCTTGAAAAGGACCGTCGAAAGCTTGTGCGCAAAACGTTTCACTAGAATCGAAAGCAGTGGAGCGAAACGTTACAATTAAGTATAGCGAGAAACGTTCTTAACAGGGGGCACAGACAAGAGCCGGTACAGAGCGCCTTCTGATGAGCACTAGCAAGGTCCAGGTGAAATCCGTGGTCGTGGGTGTCCAATGTAGTAGTCCAGTCCAGTCCAGTGAAGCAAGCAGTAGTCCAATATTTCCAAGTAGAGATCCAGAGAGTCGAGCAGGTGTTGAGGATAAGTAAACGAAGTCAGAACAGTTGAATATACTTTATTAGGAAAATGCACTCTAATATAAATTAAACGATGCGCGCTCGCGGCATCGGAGAGGGCTGTGTTAGCGGTGTGTGTACATGCGCACTGCATCCCTCGTTTAAGACGGCGACACGATTTACAAGGTCACAATATAAGTAGCCAGGCTGGGGTGCACCGCACACAGGCCGGCCGCCCAGCGTAATACAAAATATAACTATAAGTACATACATATGTAGGTAGATATAATCACTATGCATAATATTATTATTTTAGTAAGTATTTTAAATCAAATAGGTAAACTCTACGTACACACACCCGGTCAGACGATATACATTATTTTCCGTATTTCCTTTATTTACCGACCGAGGTGTGCACTTACAATACTAGGGCATCAAGTTATAAATAAATAACACACTGCGTAGATAGATGAGAGAAACTTCAAAGGCCGTGGTGCGATACACTCCCCCCGTGAGGTATTCCTCACTGAAGGGCCCGCACCGACGGCTCCACGAACAGTTTGGCAATCTTCGTCGCTGGGCGGTGGTACTCCCCTGTCGCAGTCTTGATGTTCACGGACCGCACCTGGCCGTCTGCTCCGGTGTTGACTGATACTACCCGTCCTCTGGGCCAGCTGTTGCGGGGAAGTGCTGCGTCAGTGATGACCACCAGGTCGTCCACTTGTAGGGGTTCAGCTTTCTCTCGCCACTTCTGCCGATTTGCCAGCGTGGGAAGATACTCCCGAAGCCATCTCCGCCAGAACAGGTCCCCCAATTGTTGTGCGAGGCGCCACTGCTTCCTCACACATACCTCCTCCATCTCCTTTGGGAAGTTCGCGAGTAGCGGTCTGCCACTCGCTTGGCCAATCAAAAAATGATTGGGGGTGAGCGGCTCCTCATCTTCAGGAGCCACTCCAACATGAGTCAGTGGTCTGCTGTTGACTACATGTTCTGCTTCCGCCAAAGCGGTAAGCAGAGTTTCCTCTTTGAGGGCTCGGTTCTTTAAGGTAGAACCTAGAGCCCTCTTGACTGAGCGCACTAGGCGCTCCCACGCTCCCCCCATGTAAGGGGAAGCTGGAGGAAGGAACCTCCACTCGACTCTCCAAGAGGAAAGCTTCTCTTGGCACTCTGGGTCGCTCTTCATCTTCTTCACTGCCTCACTCATCTCTCTGTTGGCACCATGGAAGTTGGTACCGTTGTCACTGTACATAATACTGGGGTACCCTCTTCTTGCTGACATTCTTCTTAGCGCCAGGATGAAGGAGTCTGCACTTAATTGATGAGCAAGCTCTAAATGGACTGCCCTGGTTGTTAGACAAGTGAAGAGGGCCCCGTAGCGCTTTTCTCTTCGTCTTCCAATCACTACTTCCATAGGACCAAAAAAATCTACCCCACAGTGCGTAAAGGGCCTTTGGTGGTGAGCTAGACGTCCTTCAGGTAGCGCTCCCATCATGGGCGGCTTGGCTTTGCTGCTGGCGAGTCGGCATGGCTGGCATCTGTGGATTATCGATCTGACAGCTGACCTCAATCCGATTGCTGCGAAGTCTCGGCGCACCTCAGCAATAGTCTTCTCTACACCCTGGTGACCTGTAGTGATGTGGATGTGACGAATAATCAATTCACCGTACTGCCCCTTGCTGTCCAGTATGGGTGGTCTAACATGGTACCCCGGAACATCGGATAAGTTTGTCAGTCGGGTAACTGACACTAGTGTCCCGTTTGATAACAATGTTGGTGACCACTCTGCCAAGCGACTATTTTTGTTCAGGCTTTTATTATGTCGGAGATCGTTGATTTCAGCCGAAAAGGCTAACTTCTGCGACCGCTGTAGCCATACCTCCTCGGCTCTCCGCAGTTCGTCCACAGTCAGTGTGGCCCTGCCTGGGGCCCTCTTACAGCTCACTTCTATAAAGCGTCGTACCCACGCTGTCGTTCTTATTAGCCGCTCCCATGACGAGAACCGGCTGATGTCTGGTAGGGCGTCGTCGTGGTCCTCCCTCAGAGCAATCACTGTCTTGGCTTCGGGCCCCATCTTTGGAATTGGGGCCTTGTGTGTCGGCCACTCAGCTGGTGGTCGTCTCAGGAATGCTGGACCTCCAAACCAAAGTCCTTCTGGCGATAGGTCCGGAGGTTCGACGTCTCGGGTGCCCACATCCGCGGGGTTCTGCTTTGTTGGCACCCATCTCCAATCTTTTGCCTGGGTGAGTTCGTCAATCTCACCCAAACGATTAGCCACAAATGTCGAATACGAGCGTGGATCTGACTGGATCCAGCTCAGTACTGTCGTTGAATCAGTCCAAAAAGTTGTTTGGCCTAGAGTACTCTTCATATTTTTTCTAATTTCAGCGTTGAACCTGGCCGCCATCAGTGCGGCCTGGAGCTCTAATCTTGGTATAGACAGCGGTTTCAGTGGTGCTACCTTGCACTTGCTTCCCAGGAAGGTCAAATTTATATGCCCGTCAGGGCCCCCCTCCCTCAGGTACGCCACAACACAGCAGGCCGTTTCAGACGCGTCGCCAAACAAGTGTAGTTCCGCGACAGAATCTCGACTCCAGCGACATTTGCGTGGAACCTCACATCTTACTCCTGCCGCTAACTCCAACCATTTCTTCCATCTCAGAGCGTGTTCCGGGGTCAGCTTCTCATCCCACGTAATATTCGACCTCCAGACGTCTTGGAGAAGAGCTTTGGCGCGTATGGTGACACATGCAATGAAACCCAACGGGTCAAACACTTTCATTGCTATACTGAGTAAGGCCCTCTTAGTAGGCCAAGGATCACCCAGTTCTGCTGCAGTCTGGAGCGCGTACACGAAAGTGTCTTTCTCGGAGTCCCAGTGGACCCCTAGTATCCTTTCCTCTTCACCGGCCCCTATCTTCACTACCGCCCGTCCCCCTCCCTCAGCCCCTCTCACTTTTTTAATGACTGAAGGCACATTTGAAGCCCAATTAGTCAGCTGGAAGCCACCCGCGGCCAATATTTGTTGCACTTGTAGCGCTACCCTAGCGGCTTCCTCGCGGCTGTCCACCGCGTTCAAATAATCGTCCATATAGAACTGCGACTTTATCGCGGCGGCCGCCACCGGATATTTGTCGATGTACTCGCTAGCCGCCGCGTTGCGCACATACTGTGCACTAGCTGGGGAACATTTCGCGCCAAACACCATTGACGTCATGCGGTACGTCTTTACTTCTTCTGAGGGCTTGCTCCGCCACAAGAACCTTTGAGACTCTCGATCTTCTGTTTTAATTTTGATGCGGAGGAACATTTCTCGTATGTCCGCGGCGATTGCTACTCGGCCCTCTCTGAATCGCATTATGTTGCCCAGTAAGGAGGACAACATGTCTGGCCCTGTCAGTAGCCGCTCGTTCAGTGAAATCCCCTTGAAGGGACAGGCCGCATCGAACACTATCCTTAGTTTTCCCGGCTTATTAGGATTAATCACAGCAAAATGTGGCAGGTACCATTGCCTTGGATGCGGGCGGACGTCCCTCACTTCTTCTGCATACCCCTTGGACAGAAGCTCTGCCATCTTGGCGGTATAAGCACTCGCCAGTTTGGGGTCTCTGGACAATTTTCTCTCCAATGAGTTCAACCGCCCCAGTGCCCCCGCCCTGTTATCAGGCAGGGTGCAGTCTGCATCCTTCCATAGGAGTCCTGTCTCCCATTGACCGCTCGGTAGCAACCGAGTAGTCGCCTTCATGATGCCTTCTGCTTGAATTATGTCCACCGGGACTCTCAGAGTAGCGGTTACCCCAAGGGACTCTACTGCAAAATGGTGACGCACTAACTTTTCCAAAGTGTCATCTCGACACGTCTGTAGTGTGAATACACTCACTGGTGGGTGGGAGGGCCCGTGGGCTGTCCACCCTAGAGCTGTGCGAGACAGTATAACTGCATCCCCGACCTCTTCCTTAACCTCTCGGCTGACTACTAGGTGGCCGTTGTCCTGTCCAATGAGCACCTTTGGGCTCACCAGGGCTCTGGCCTCGAGGGCACAAGCCTCATCACGGGTGCGGGCCATTTGTTGCGCGGGTAGCTTAATATTTGACACTGTATGGGCCATGATGGGGTACATGAGTCCATCCTCCCCCGCAACACTTATTTTCACAAGACGCGAACTGTCATCTACCGCTCGCATCTCTTGCACCCCTTGAATGTTGAGTCCACTAACACGTCCCCGCGCTCCCACTTTCTCCGCAATGTTCGCGTCGACCAATGTAACCGTTGAAGCCTCATCTAGCAAGGCGTGGGTTCTTACTTGCCCGGCAGGGCCACTTATCACAACAGGGAGGACCTTCAACAGCACTGGCCCTCCCGAGTTCATATGTGCGACTAAGACTGGTTCAGTAGAGGTATGAAGGCTGCTATGATGCCTCCTTGCACAGTTCTCAACGCCGCACTTCACTTTGAGTTTACATTTAGTGGAGGAATGTCCTCTCCCCAAACACAAAAAACATAGGCGATTTGCCTTCACTAAAGCCCACCTCTCACGGACGGGCATGTCCTGATAGACTTTACATTGCAATAGTTTATGTATGTTCCCACATTTGATACACGTGCCACTACGGGGAGTGAGGCCCTCACTGTGGAGGCCGCCGTCACTTTCACTTTTCGTTGTGTGGAACTTCGGCGGCGGGGATGTTTCAATTTCGACCGCGAACACTTGATGTCCTTTTTTTTGTCTTATCCCGCCCGTCGTTAACCCGTCGCAAACACTTTTATAAAATGCCACGAATTGTTTGAAATTAAATCGAACACTCGCTTTTCTGTATTCCCGCACTTCAATCCACCACTGCGCAAGCTGCCACTCTGGAAGTTTGTCGACTGCTTCAGCTAACAGATCCGCGTTGTCTAGCAGGCCCGGCGATACGTCACTAAGTGTTACTACCATGTTTTGTAGGAGCGCCGAAAACTTGCGAAACATATCTGTAGCCTTCTTCTCCATTGGTGGGAACTTCCTCAGCTTGCCCATCAGGGCATTGGCCACCTTCTCGGGTTCCCCAAAAGTGTCTGCTAGTAGCTCCATCACTTGCATTGTAGAATCACTGGCAGTGTGTCGCAGCAGCGCAGCAACAGCTTCTAATGCGGGCCCCTTCAACGCCCGTTGAAGGCGGAGCCTGTTCTCACACGGTGTCATCCCGAAGAGCCTGGTGGATTCTTCATATTGTCCTCTGAACGTTTCCCAGTCCAGGGGGTTTCCATCGAAGCTAGGTAACTCCTTCGAGCAGCCCTGCCTCGCTAGCAACAGCTCCAAACGCCGATCCTCTGCCATCGGTGGAGAAATGTTGCCCTGGTGGTTCAGCCAATCAACGGTGTACTGCGACGGCTGCGCAGATCCAACACACGGGTAGGCAGGAATCACAGGTGATGCTGACGGCATCGTCGTCCCGACGGCTGCGGGCAATGGTGGGGTATTCACAGGAACTGCCGCTGCGGCTGCAATGGCTGGTGTTGGGACTTCTGTGGCTGGAACGGGCACCGCCGTCTCCGAAACTTGAAATCGCCGCAACACCTCATCCAACTTCATCCTCAGCTCGCGGTTCTCTTTCAGGAACTCTCTATTTTCTTGCGTGATCTGGTTCAGCATGTCCTCCGTCTGCGTACGTGATGATCCTGCGTCAGAGGCTCCATCCTGTGCAGCGCTGGTTCCAGATCGTAGACTCATCGGCATCTTGTAGTCCTGCAGAATATCCGGTTCGTCGAAGGACCAAACTGTACGGCACCAGTTGACTCAAAGGTGCGCCGGTACAGAAAAACTGTGTCTCCAAGGTGGTGAGGAGTCAGATGTAGGTGCTGGTCTTCCGCAGGTCTGCTAGAGCGATGAGTGTAGGTCTTGAAAAGGACCGTCGAAAGCTTGTGCGCAAAACGTTTCACTAGAATCGAAAGCAGTGGAGCGAAACGTTACAATTAAGTATAGCGAGAAACGTTCTTAACAGGGGGCACAGACAAGAGCCGGTACAGAGCGCCTTCTGATGAGCACTAGCAAGGTCCAGGTGAAATCCGTGGTCGTGGGTGTCCAATGTAGTAGTCCAGTCCAGTCCAGTGAAGCAAGCAGTAGTCCAATATTTCCAAGTAGAGATCCAGAGAGTCGAGCAGGTGTTGAGGATAAGTAAACGAAGTCAGAACAGTTGAATATACTTTATTAGGAAAATGCACTCTAATATAAATTAAACGATGCGCGCTCGCGGCATCGGAGAGGGCTGTGTTAGCGGTGTGTGTACATGCGCACTGCATCCCTCGTTTAAGACGGCGACACGATTTACAAGGTCACAATATAAGTAGCCAGGCTGGGGTGCACCGCACACAGGCCGGCCGCCCAGCGTAATACAAAATATAACTATAAGTACATACATATGTAGGTAGATATAATCACTATGCATAATATTATTATTTTAGTAAGTATTTTAAATCAAATAGGTAAACTCTACGTACACACACCCGGTCAGACGATATACATTATTTTCCGTATTTCCTTTATTTACCGACCGAGGTGTGCACTTACAATACTAGGGCATCAAGTTATAAATAAATAACACACTGCGTAGATAGATGAGAGAAACTTCAAAGGCCGTGGTGCGATACAATGTCCAAGTGCAAGGGCGATAAAACACATCAACGAATAATTAGGGGGGAACTGCGCAATAAAGCTAGGAACCTCCCAACAAACTCACAACTGATGCAACCTTTCTCCATGAATGAACTTGACAAGGCTTTGAGAGATGTAAAAATGGGCAAAGCAGCTGGACAGGATGAAATTTTCCCTGAATTCCTAAAATATGCAGGCCCCAAAACCAAGAAATGGCTCATATCCTTCTACACGAACATCCTCCAAACGAAAAAACTACCAAAGCTCTTCAAGATCTCAAAGGTCATCGCCATCCTAAAACCCGGAAAAGCAGCAGACAATGCTGGCAGCTACCGACCAATTGCTCTACTTAGCGTTTGCTTAAAAACTTTTGAGCGCCTTCTCTACAACCGAATACACCCCTTGATTGAAAGCATCCTACCTATAGAACAGGCAGGCTTCAGACCTAAAAGAAGCTGCTGTGACCAGGTGCTTGCACTCACCACCGAAATCGAGGAGGGATTCCAGCGCAACCTCAAAACAGGCACTGCCTTCATTGACCTGTCTGCAGCATACGATACAGTCTGGAGACACGGACTGCTGCATAAACTGGTTAACATAATCCCATGCAAAGGACTTCTCAGCCTCATTAATAATCTGCTCACAAACCGCCAATTTATTGTCCACCTCGGGGAGAACGCTAGCAGGACCTGTGTCTTGAGCGATGGACTGCCACAGGGATCAGTGCTGGCTCCACTATTGTTTAATCTGTACACATCGGACCTGCCGCAGACAACATCCAAAAAGTTTATATTTGCGGATGATATAGCACTCACGTTCCAAAGCAAAACCTTTGCTGCCTGCGAAACACAACTTACTGACGATCTTGAAATCATGCTGGGATATTTCTACAGATGGAGACTGAAACCGAACGCAGATAAGACCGAGGTGACTTGCTTCCATCTTGGAAACAAGTGTGCCCAAACCAAACTAAACGTCACCTTCATGGGAAAGCAGCTGAAACATAACCCAAACCCCAAATATCTGGGTGTTACTCTCGACAGATCGCTCACATACAAAGACACCTGACTACAACAGCTGCCAAGGTGAGAACACGCAATAACATCATACAAAAACTAGCGGGAACATCCTGGGGAGCAGACGCCCAGACACTGAAGACCTCTTCCATGGCCTTGGTGTACTCTACTGCCGAGTACTGTTGCCCTGTCTGGCTAAACAGCGCCCATGTCGACAAGGTGGACAAGGAACTCAACAACACCATGCGAATAATAAGCGGCACAGTCCAATCCACACCAGTAAACTGGTTGCCCATGCTCTCAAACATTGCTCCGCCCGAATGTAGAAGACGCAGAGCCTTACAGAAGGTATGGCTGACAACTGCCAGCAACAATGAGCTCCCAATAATGGAACATGTAAGGGATCCAGCTCCGATACGACTACTATCTCGTAATGCCCCCTGGAGACAGGGAGCACAGTACCAGATACTGGGATACGATCTCCAGGGCGAATGGAACAACCACTACAAACCTGAACACTCTGTCATACCTGTCACAAACCATACATCTCAACAGCCTGGTTTTCACCTACCTCGCAGTCAGTGGACCACACTCAATAGGCTCAGGACAGGACATGGCTGCTGTGGCGACATGCTCCACAAATGGGGGATAAGGGATGACCCAGGATGTGACTGGACACTCGAAACAGACTATACACCACATCTTGCACGACTGCCCCATTCGTGCTTTCCCTGGTACCATCGAGAGTGCCGTCAGCTTATCCCCAGAATTTCTTGAATGGATGGTGGCGCTGGATGTCAGACTTTAACGCTGTGACAAAATTTCGACGACTTGCCAAACGATAAATAAATATGAATTTGTTTGAGAAAAAGCTAATTTGGTGGCCATTATGAGAATTTTGACATATTATGGAAATTATTTGCTTGAAAACAATTGCAGCTATATTCACTTCTATCAATTTCTTATGCGATATTGCTCTGATTGGTTGAAATCGCTTGACAATGACTGGTATTTTCAAATTCACGTTCCAACTCAACGCAAGAAGCTCTTGCTTAGAACTTAATCTGTTGCCAGTAGTTACGTAACTAATGTATTGGATAAAACATTTTCAGAATAAAGAAATTTCAAGTACATATCAATAAAAATTGGATAGAACGCAACTCAATCGTCTGTTTGTCATTTCAGAATAATGGTCATTGACTATTATTCTGAAATGGAAAACAGACGATTGAGGTGCGTCGTATCCAATTTTTATTGAGACTTTTGACATTTCTGTATTCTGAAAATGTTTTATCAAATACATTAGTTGCGTAACTACTGGCAACCGATTAACTTCTAAGCAAGAGCTTCTTGCGTTGAGTTGGAACGTGGATTTGAGAATACCAGTGACTATCTGCGAAATACCAGTGACTATCTGAGAATATCTGCGAAATTTGAAATTTTGGTTGATGCTAAATTTTGGCGGAACTAATACAGAATTGGAACACTAGTATCCTATAATTTAACATGACAATTAGACCACCTCTCCGGTTGAGGCACAGCTAGAGAGGAATTCTGGCAATTGTATTTGGGTGGGAAACTATCCTTCTTACCCTACACTTTGTGGAATACCCTCAATGGACTCAGGGTTGGTGTCACCAGGTGTAGGAAATCCTTTATGGATGGTGCTACCTCTCTGCAGATGAGACTGAATGTGAGTGTGGTGAGCTCCAAAATTACAACCACCTATTGATTGGAGAAAGTTGCAACCTATAAGATCTTGTCATGGCTAATGACATCGCTGCTTACTGGTGTTGCAAAATATAAACCAGACATAGATATTTAAGAAAGATAAGTAGATATTTATGGGGACATGGCCAATGCCAATAAATTTACACGCCTGCGTGGAGAAACATTGTTCTCATCATAGGAAAAATCAAGGTGATTGAAAATTACTATTGAAATAAACACATTTTGGTGGGTATACTGTACAATAATTTTAATTGTTTTAAATAAACAGAACATGATTATAAATATTTAAGAATTTTTTTTTGACAAAAACAATATAAGATTGAGTGTTTGATTTAAAAATAAAATATTGTAGTATTTAGATATCAAAAGAATCCTATGATGTTATCAAGCAAGCTTCCGACCATTGAGAACAGCCCCAAGCCCCTACGCTGAGTGTCCATTGATTGCACATTTTGCGTCTTCATTTCACTTATTTGCCTAGTCAAATCATCAGAAGTCTTTCTGTGTTGTTCAATCATATCATTTATTCTGCCATTTGCCTCAGCCTGGGATATCTCCATCATTTTCTCTTGCAGCTTCAGTCTGACTTGAGATGTCCGATTCACCATGTGGGATATGATACCATTGATCTTGACAGTGAAGATCATGCTTTCTTTGATTTTTAGAACATCATCCACAAACGACACGAACTTCAGTTTAAGATATAAATCTGAGTCTTCTTTCAGCTGACTTGCGTTGGGTACAAGTGCGCTAAGTTGCTTTAACTTCTCAAACAAAGTGGATTGAGTATCTCTGATGGACATCACTTGATCTTCTAATGCAATCAATTTATTTTTTAAGGCCCTGGTTGATTGAGTTGTACCACTGTCAGCAGGTATGTCATATTCAGCAAGAAGTTTTGAAAATTCTTGGAAAACAGTTTTTAAAACTTCATCAAAATCTCTTGATTCCGTGAAGAATCTGTGAGCCTCCAACAAAAATACTCTGCTTCTATCAGAAATGCCTGGAGTAACTCCACTCATTTCCATCTTTGATATACTCACTACGCCATTTTCAATTGTTTCTATTAAGTTGTCAAACACTTCCGGACCTTGTATAGGGCCAGCTTTTTTAGGCATCTTTATCAATACAACGCGATTCATATTTCCATACAAATATTGTACAAGTTGACGATTTTTTATGGATATGGCTAGTGGGTCCAATACTTTTGTTTGGAAGATTTCCCGGATGTCATCCTTGATGTAATCATCTCTGTCTTTTGTAAATAGTAAAGTCATCCCTTTGTGTAAATGTCCATTATGTGGTATCATGGTCAATATTTTGTCTATGAATGCAATGAAATGGCCGATATTATCTCCTGTGATGTCTTTTATATCAGATATGAGTGCCAGCTTGACAGATTTTGCATTCTTTATAATTTCCTTGACATAAAATGAATTGGCCACATCCTGAGCTTCACCTCTGTTGTCATCAAAACCTGGTGCATCAACGACCAGGCCACTTATTTTAGAAGATGGCCATGCTGTTGGAATAGTCGTCTCAGATGTTGACCCTGTTCCTATTTCGGGTCCAGGACTTCCCGTGTTTTGTTTGGTGATGTTGTATGTATTTCCTCTAATTCTGTTTGCTGTTAATTGGTTACCAATGACATAATTGACAATGGTGCTTTTGCCGCACCTTGTGTTGCCAACAAACAAGACAATGTCTTTGTCTTTTACGTCGTTGAATACTTTGGCTGTGGCTGCTGTGTAAATAAGCTTTTGCATCTTTTGCAAAGTTGCAATGATGTTTTGTTCTGTTTCTCTTTTCATAATTTTTTTGATTGTCATCTGTAACAATATTTTCTCTCTTAATGATTTTTTCAAAAATATTTTCTTTTTTACTTTGGATTTGAAGAGCCGTGAATCTAATATTTTGCACTAAGACTCTTAAAACAACCATGAAGTTGCAGTTTTAGCAGTTTGATACATTTTATATACTCCCATTGCTTTCCTCACTAAATTTATGAGCTTTGTTATGCTGTTATACACTACTTTGTAACATATTACAAAAACATCCAAGATTTTCCTCAGAACTGAAATGACTATTTTAATGATACCCCAGAGAAAACTGAATTTATTTTTCTTATCTACCTCCATATTTTGTCAAACTCTATAACAACAAAATTAAGAATTTTTTCGCTTCGCTTTGGTGAATCGATCTTAGGCGGTACAATATTCCGAATCTAAAAAAAAAAACTTGAAAATGTTAAGTCAAATTATTTCACAATATTATATTTCGAGCTGCTTCAGCAATCTCAAAATATTTCAAACGTGTTGTATTGCTGGTGTGATTTTTGGATGCCAACTCCAGGTAAAAATTTCAAGTGTAACACATACCTAATAAATATAGAAATTTTTGAGCTTACTGGAAATCAAATCTGGAATTGTGTGTTAGATTGTCTGGTACATTAGTCCACTAGAATACCAAGTTTGCTAATTCATCTAAATATTTTATATACATACGTAGGTATGAATGATTGTATGAAATTATTATTGTATTATATTTTGATTGTAGAATCAACTATATGATGCTAACATAATACTATTATTCATTTTTACATTAACAAGATGTATGGTCCAATTCAAATATCCAAAATTCACAATCATGAGAATCGTCGATATGTTAAACAAGTAATTTGAAGTGGTTGGTAATCTAGACAAACAATATTAATCTATTCTCAATTTGACCACAAGTAAACAAAATAATATACGTCTGTGTCAATGTCAAAATCATCTAAGTGTGTGTGAGTATCAAATATCTACATAACATTACAGTAGGTGTTTGTAATGTTTTTTTACAGGTTTAATCTATTTTTATGCATAATTAAAAAAAAATATTAGCATTCGCCACTACTTCTCTATATAAACTATAAATGTGCGAAATTTCGTACTTCTCCCTCCGCTCAATTTTGTTAAAAATGGTCACAGAGTTTTTCCTTCAGGTATTATTATATACATAGCTAATAATCTACTACCAACTATGCATAGAAAAAATTGTACTTGCAATCTTAGACTATTTACATCTACATAGACCCCCATTTCACTTTAAGATATGTAAGATCACAAGGCAATAATATAGGTAATAGTTCAAAACTTATTGTGTACGTACCTTGCTTGTCACTGCACTTCTTGAGATGTTCCTGGACTCTTGAAATTTCTGTAACTGTTCCAAATACTCAAACTCATAACTAATTTATACCTACCTCATTTTTTGCTGTCTTAATTTTCAGTGCTTGTCAACAGTTATGAGTAAAAATTAACTGTAAAAATTTCATGGAAAATAATATGTACAAGATTTATTTCTTTTATTTTTTCAACAGATATACTTACCTACATACAGTGATCTATACTAATATGTAAAGAGGAAAGATTTGATTTTTTGTTTGTTTGTTTGTTTGTTTGTTTGTTTGCATCGAATAGGCTCCAAAACTACTGAACCGATTTGAAAAATTCTTTCACTTTTGGGAAACTACACTATCCCCGGTGAACATAGGCTATATTGAATTTCCAAAAAAAATTGGGTAACCTACGAAAGCTCCAAAAATGTAACCTAAGGTGTAAAAAATTTACCTAAAATATTATTTTTATCGCGAACGCTGTGAAAACTATTGATGGTAGAATAAAATAATGTACTACAATTTTGTAGAAGATATAATTATTTACAAAAAGTATTGGGACAGCATATGTCTAACTATTATAGTTATGCCACAATAAGTGTTCTTTTATTTAAAAAAAATCAATAAAATGACACCTCTAGAAAAGGCTCTTTATTGGTATCTTGGCATTACTCCTTATTAAAATAAATTAGTTCATATTCAAGACTGCTTTAATATGTTTGTACAACATTTTGAATTATTCAATTCGGACATTCCATTCGAAAGTTATCACGAGTTTAAAAATGTGAGTATTGGAAAAAAGCATAGTCTCCAACATCTCAACTTATCCGATGTTGAAAGGATGTAGACGCCAGGACGCGAGCGGGGAGGGGAGTCATGTCAAGTAGAAATACCGCGAGACTCAGTTCATTCACTGCTCAGTAACCCTACCAATTCTCTGTTTTATCGTAAGGTAGTCACGGTGATAAAGTGACGTGACACGGTACATTGCAATGCAATTATTCCAGATTAACATATGCTATAAAATATTTTGAAAAAGTTAGGGATCTGTATGAAAACTTAATTATTTTTAAGTACCTGTCTACCCGTGCGAAGCTGGGGTGGACCTCTAGTGATATAATAAATATACATATATATCTATAGACAACAAAAACACCAGTAAAGTAAAATATATGTTTAAGGATAATTGCCAAATGTTAATTGCAAGTAGGTGAGAAGTAACAACAGAATAACGTAGATAATCATAAAATATTATTATGTTAGCTCAACTGGGGTTAAAGGATGTACCTAGTCTAAGAGTAGGGACAGGAGTAATAAAATAAAGGACACGAAAGGATGAAGATGAGTTACTGCTCAGACATTGAGGTTCTGATAGTTCTCATAGGGACCATACCAGACTCATAAGAAGTATCGACATGGATAAAAAGCTCATGTTTTTGCAACTAAATGATTGAATGCGTGTGTCTAAACTACTCTAAACCCAGTGTCACCCATTTTCTTGTGTGAAAGATTTTGTATTTTTTGCCTTCACCCAGATTCATTAAAAAATATAGATGTATCTTAATAAAAATGTTTGACGAACCTGCAACTTTACCTTTAAAAAAAACATGTCATCCCAACTGATAAAAAAATTGTGGTTAGTTTTTGAGAAAAAAATTCACCACAACTCATCAATATTTTTTTAAATATATTTTTATAATATTTACCACAAATTGTACCTATGTAATTATAATTAATACCTAATGAAAAACGTGAGCCACACTTGAAAATATTTTTTTAATTTGAAACCCTATATAATTTCGATTTATCAGAGGCTCTTTGATTATCACTATTTTTTTTTCATGTGGGTATATTTTTGTCACGACCCTAGGTGACCAATCGTTCGTCAATCTGATCCCTTCAATAGGGTCTTCCGTGTCATCCATCCTCCTCAATTTAAGTCTAATCAAATCCTACAACAATCTGAACAAGTGCTTAAGAATTTTTTTTTCAGGGATACAATCACCACCCATCTGGCTAACTTGACCCAACCATTTCTATTAGATGAACAATGGGTCGTGTTGAGAATGTCGAATGACAGTTAGACGAGGTGAGCGCTGTTTTTCCATCAGGGTCTCGAAGATGTGGAACACCCTCTCATACCGTGTTCCGTTCCTTCGAGGGAGAGCTGAGAGAGTTGGACATGGTGCGGGAAGAGGTCATAAGCATTGCGCAATGGAGAGCTCTTGTTGCTTCCCTATGCTGCTGAATGGAGTTCAAAGGAAGTTTTGATTTGATTTTACGATATTCCGCTCGTTATATGGTGCCTGTAGCTCGTGGTTCGCTCCAGTGTTCTTTTTTCTTCACTGCTCTAAGATATTTTTCCGTATTTTCCATCCAAATATTAGTAGCTATTTTTATCACATCGTGACCCACCTTGCTTCTCGGCAATCAACAAGTCTCATGTGAGTTTTATATATTAGGACCTTTATAAGCTAAAACTTATGTGCTTTATTGGACCATAGTAGCTTTTACTGGCAGCAGGGTAATTCTCGAAAAAAAAAACAAGAATAGAACTAGTCAAAGTTACGTTTAATGTAGAAAGAACATTATTTAAATAGTTTAGCTATGTAGCTGCAAGTGTAGATGCAAGCTTTTTGAGTAATTTTCTTTTTTCTGGAACGTCTCTGAAATTTTTCTCGATTCATAACTAAAAAAATATGTAGGTACTTACCTATACTTATTGTGAAAATTAATCTTATTAGGTAGATACCTACTAATCGGACTTTGTCTATTTACCTAAGCATCATGATTTTTTAGCATAATACCTAATACCCCTCGAGAAAATTATTTTAATTTTAAACTTTTTCGTGAATACATTGCCCTTATTTGTGTCCTGCAGTTGTTTCTGTTATTAAAACGCAGAATTGATGGTGATGTTTTATTTAAGCTGAAAAACTACCTACATATACCTATAATACACAGAGCAATTGGTTGATGTGTTTTTTAAGAACTAGCAAAATCTTATAAAGTGAGTTGGACATCAAGAAAAATAAAAAGATACTTATTTTAAATTTGGAACAAAAAGAAAATTCACACTTCCATAGACAACAAGATATTTTTTAACAGTTTCGATGCTTCATGGTCATGGTTTATGGTAGTGCTCAAGAAGCAGATAGTTTAAACGCCTCAGCTGCAGCTGCTTTTAGAGAGGTGGTTTTTGGATGTATGGGTACAGGGAGAGTTTGTCACACTATCGAACTGGAGGAGAGCGGCAGAGGACAGAGAGGAGTGGAAGCGATTCATTGAGGAGGCCAATGTTCATAACGGGCTGTAGCGTCAATGATGATGAAAATCATTATTATATATTATAATAACTAATTGATAATCCACCCATGCAGCTTTAGGCGCTGTTCATAAATCACGTGAACTCAAAAGGGGGAGGAGGGGTCTGGAAAAAAAACACGAAACATCACGTAGGGGAAAATAATAGTTTCTATCAAATTGAAGTTTCACAAGTCCACAAAAATGTATGTACCTTCTCCACTGCGTACTAAAATGGGCTAGTAGGTATTTACCTATATGTTTTTTTATTTAATTATTGTAGTGTACAAGGTATTCATATTTTTATTATTCTTACACCCTGTATATTATATTATATAAATATACAGGGTGTCCCAGAAAGTACGACTAAGCGAAAATCATGAGATAGAACACCTTAGGGCTATCCAAATACCTTAATATATTATGACCAGCGATTTTTTATAGTTTCGAGTAATAATTATTATTTTAGTACTTTTTGTCAAACCCGGACTTGCAGGATATAAATGGTCACAGAGACACCAATTTTTGAGGTACATGCATAGTTTTTTTTTCTAGTATAGCTGAATAGTATAACTAGCAGATAAAACAACAATTTTGGAACTATCTGATACCATCGTGACAACAAAAAATGTGGAAAACCAAAATTTCATGATTCTCCATACAAAATGAACGGGGAGAATATTTCCAACAGAGAACGTTAATTTTATTTGTGAAATTTCCTCCTCATACATTTTATATGAAATTTCTTTTAGTTTGCTACCGAATTTCACACAAGCGTCTTTTCGCTTTAGAAACGGGGTCTATATTATCTTCTTCTTATATATAAAAACTAGCTAGTTACCCGTGGCTTCGCTCACGTGTTACTGTATTTGCTTTCTCTTCCTAAGCAATGCAGAATTAATTATATTCGCATCAAAATTAATAATAATAAGAAACATCATCAACATTTCTTTTTTTAAATATATATTCTAAAATTTCCATTAAATTACTATATTTTTTATTTATATTTGTCGTTATTAATCTGTATTTAAAAAATATGTGCTTCTTATACAAATAGAATCAGCCCGCGAACTTAAAAATTTCGCTAACTTGACTGACATTGTTCTATGAGAATCCCAAAAAATAACTCGAATAACTTTTATTCCATCAAATGACGTTATTTGAAATCAATTTTTATATTGCTGGATATGAATAAAAAAATATTCAGGTCTCGAAAAGCAATGAAATTAGTGATCTTTAAAACACTTATTTCTATGTGCTTTGGACATTTTTCAAGCTACAGACGTTTTTTTAACATTTCAATTTATATCTTTCACGTTGATTTGTTGTTGTTTGTCTGGTCGTAGGTTCGAAATTTAGTTCATAAATATCTTATCCTGAGCAAACACGACATAAAAAGAATAAACGATATCGGTCCAGCCGTTCAGGTCGAAATAAATAACGTTAAACGTGAAAACTGTTAACGTTCCGAACGTTGGGTAGGAACCTACCTACGTATATATTCATTGGGTAGGAACACGTAGAAAGCGGATTCCGACCCGCGCCGACCGGCTCATAGATTGTTGCCTATGGTTTCAATGCATTTAAATGAGCATGCCGGAAAGCGGGTTCCTGCTTTTTCTGTGGGTATCCCCATTCAAATGCATGTAATGTAACATTCTTTGCGCTGGTCGGCGCGGGTCGGAATCGGCTTTCTACGTGTTCTTAGCCATACACCGCGGCACAGCACCGGCCGGCACAGTGGTCCCACAAAGAAATTTAGGGCGCCAAAATTAAAAAAATGAAATGTACCAGAGAGAAAAACTAGCTATGATCTGATGTACTATGACCTTGAAGGCTTCTAGTACCACATATGACAACTCGCTCGAGGTACGTCTCGTTGCTATGGAGATGCCATAAGATGGTGGTTATCTAGAGCAACTGGTATTGTCAATTTGTGTGTGTTTTTCAAGCGCGTTTTACAGTGCCTTGTTCCGGTATTTTAAAATTAATAAATATGGTGTTTTATTGAATTTTTCTCGCTGAATACGAATCTGTGCTCGTTCATTACTGTAATTTAATCGGTATTCTGGAAATTTGCATTTGAAGTAAGTACTTTTTAGTCACTTTTAACTGGCTATATGTAGTGTTACAAAATTTTCCCATCCTTTCCCATAAAAACTTTTCAGATAAAAGTTTCTCCTTAAAGCCAGTACTATCACCTACATCACTTACATTTCCCCCGTTTTCCCCCCAAATCCTTAAAATTTGATTTATACTACTAAATTAGTGATTACTATTGTGTAAATTTTAGTTCTTCAAGCAATCATGTTTTTTATTATAGAAATTTAATTTGAATGCTCAGGAGACGTTGGTTGTACCTACCTAACTATGCACAATAGCCTTGCGGGAGATACCTGTTATTGGAGCACTGGAGATTATATGTTTTTGTTTCATGGTTTCTTTGTTTTTGTTGTTCAGTGCTCTGTTGGTGCCTCTTATATAAATCAATAAATTCAGTTAAATAAAACTTGCTAAAAGAATAATTTGATTCTTCTTTGTATTTTGATTTTACTTCTCAGGAAATGTAATTAATAGATAATGGAACTTATTTCCCACACCCAGAGATATTTTAGACTTGCAACGCCATACAAATTTTATTAAAAAACTGTCCATCATAAATAGGGGTGCTATCCTTTCTAATTTGTCACCTGATAACAGAATACAATAGTTTACTCTCCATCTCTTTTACTTGCATGTTTCTTGTACTATCTGTATCTTCCACTTAGGAACAACATGCGAAAAATTGAAAAGTCTAACTGTATCTTTCACCCCAAAAACAATAATGAAGAAGTGGAGCCAGAAGAAAGCTCAGACGAAAGTACAGACTCAGATGTATATCATCTAACCACATCCGAGGAATCTGAATCGGTTTAAAATGTTTCTATGCGTGCATATATTTGTAAAATTATAAGTTGTTTTATTTCACCCATTTTTTTCAATTTGTATAATTTAACTTTATAGGAGAGATCGACATGGAGGAACATGGAGGAGGCTTTCGTCCAGGAGTGGACGGCGATAAGCTGAAGAAGAAATGAACTCATCACTTTGAAAAACAATTCAATCCCCCAGAAAATTTCAAAATGAAAGATTTGTTCCCCTTCCTTGGTCACATTTTTTTCAAAAATATATCAAAAAATGGACTCAGCGCCTAAAAAAATTGATATCCCACATGAAAAATTATAAAATTTTTAAATTGCCCCCCCCCCTCCCCTTGGCATTGGGTTTTTTGCAAAAATAAGTCTAAAAATGGACTCAGCGATACAAAAAACATATATTTTGATACTCCACATGAAAAATTCCAAAACATTAAGATTTGCCCCCTTTCCCTTGGCACCCAATTTGGTTTTTTCGCAAAAATAAGTCCAAAAATGGACTCAGCGATACAAAAAAACATATATTTTGATACCCCACACGAAAAATTTCAATATATTAAGATTTGCCCCCCTCCCCTGGCGCCCCATTTGGTTTTTTTCAAAAAAATAAGCCCAAAAACGGATTCAGCGATACAAAAAACATATATTTTGATACCCCACACGAAAAATTTCAATATATTAAGATTTGCCCCCCTCCCCCTGGCACCCCATTTGGTTTTTTCGAAAAAATAAGTCCAAAATCGGATTCAGCGCCTCAAAAAACCCCCATACACCAAAAATCAGAATTTTGGCGCCCTAAATTTCCTTGTGGGACCACTGTGCGGCCCGGCTCGCCGAATGAGATCCAACTGTCGATGGCCTGAGTCGGTATGTTTATTGTATGAAACGATGTCGTCAATAAATTAAAATTTTACAAAAATTGTTAAGAAAAGTTTGAGATGTACTGCTATGATGTATGTATTTTTTATAGAAAAATAAATTATCTAGTTGTAGCGTTTCGGCGTTTTTCGATATGTTTATAAAATTCTGAAATATAGGCACTGAAACTCGTAAATTTGTCATAAAAAAAAATATTTTTCTTTATAAAAAAAGTTTGAGAAATCCTGGAACTTCTTCATTAAATTATATTTTAGATATTGTATTTTTCTATATACATACACAATTTTAGGGTTCTAGATTTTATGGTTTTCGAGATATATGGAAAAATTAAATAAAAATTCAAAGGTTGATAACCCCTGACTGAAAAAAAAATTCAAAATTCTGAGTATACAAATTTTGTATGCTTAAAGTATTCAATATTTTCTGAAATTTTAGGATCTGTGCATCAAGCGAATCTAAAGTTATAAAGAGGGGACGGATACACACACATACACGTTAGAAAAGTGCCCCTCACCCCCTCCCCTCTAATTACTGATATCTTTTGAAAACGAAATAGTATAATTTGACTCTTTCTGAAGAAATCATTTTTTTGAAATTTCGATAAAACCAGTTTTAAACTTTTTAGGAGGCACTTAAAAATCATGCCTTTTTATATGTGCCCTTTTTCGTCCCTTTTAGTTAAATTTTGGAAAAATTGCCGAATATGCTAACACTCATTTCTATAGAAGAATTCATATGCCAAATCTCAAGTTCGTACCATGTCTAGTTTCCGAGATATTCGCATACTTTGAAAAACATTCAACCCTATTTTTCACCCCCTTAGGGGTGGAATTTCCAAAAATCCTTTCTTAATGGAAGGTTTTGTATTGAGACCTACCTGATTTCCAAATTTCACTTCTCTACGATTAGCCGTTTGGGCTGTGCGTTGATGAGTCAGTCAATCAGTCAGTCAGTCAGGCACTTTCCTTTATTATATTACAAGAGCTCTCCATTGCGCTCGATCTTGCGCAATGTTTATGACCTCCTCCCACACCATGTCCATGTCCCTCAGCTCTGCTTCGAAGGAGCGGAACACAGTGTGAGAGGGTTTTCCTCGTCTTCGGGACCCTGATGGGAGGAAGAACAGCGCTCTCCTCGGCCAACTGTCATTCGGCATCCTTAACAAATGTCCCAGCCAAGTCCATCTCCTCCCCACAATGGTAGAGGTGATGGGCTCACGCTGGGTGCGCTTTTTCTATATACATACACATTTTTAGGGTTCTAGATTTTATGGTTTTCGAGATATATGAAAAAATTAAATAAAAATTCAAAGGTTGATTACCCCTGACTGAAAAAAAAATTCAACATTCTGAGTATACAAATTTTGTATGCTTAAAGTATTCAATATTTTCTGAAATTTTAGGATCTGTGTATCAAGCGAATCAAAAGTTATAAAGAGGGGACGGATACACACACATACACGTTGGAAAAGTGCCCCTCACCCCCTCCCCTCTAATTAATGATATCTTTTGAAAGTAAAATAGTATAATTTGACTCTTTTTGTAGAAATCTTTTTTTGGAAATGTCGATAAAACCAGTTTTAAACTTTTTAGGAGCCACTTAAAAATCATCCCTTTTTATATGTGCCCTTTTTCGTCCCTTTTAGTAAAAATTTGGTAAAACTGTCCAAGAAAACTACTACTCATTTCTATAGGAGAATTCATATGCCAAATCTCAAGTTCGTACCATGTCTAGTTTCCGAGATATTCGCATACTTTGAAAAACATTCAACCCTATTTTTCACCCCCTTAGGGGTGGAATTTCCAAAAATCCTTTCTTAGTGGAAGGTTTTGTATTAAAACCTACCTGATTTCCAAATTTCACTTCTCTACGATTAGCCGTTTGGGCTGTGCGTTGATGAAAATGTGTTTCATATACAAATATAATTTACATATAGAATTTAATAATCCAATCAAAGGCGTAGGTACTCCACTACACTAAAAAAATGTTGGGTAGGTACCTACCTACCTAGTTTATAACCTCAGTCATTCTCGCGAGGCGGACGCGACATAGTTTATGTAGGTACCTACCTATATTATTCAAACGGCACTGCTCACGGGGTGTGACCTTGTTACAATAAATGTTTGATGCAAATCTTTATCATGGCTTATCTTCCTTAAAAAATAATATTTATTTGTTGAAACACGAATTTTATTTTTATATTAAAATTAGAATCTATATATTAATTTAGAGCTTTCTAACTTCAGTTATCTAAGAGATATGGTTATTCAATAAAAACCACCCCCAACCCCTTCCTACCTAATTAATGTTATCTTTTGAAAACAGAATAATATAATTTGACTCTTTCTGAAGAAATCATTTTTTTGAAATTTCGATAAAACCAGTTTTAAACTTTTTAGGAGGCACTTAAAAATCATCCCTTTTTATATGTGCCCTTTTTCGTCCCTTTTAGTTAAATTTTGGAAAAATTGCCGAATATGCTAACACTCATTTCTATAGAAGAATTCATATGCCAAATCTCAAGTTCGTACCATGTCTAGTTTCCGAGATATTCGCATACTTTGAAAAACATTCAACCCTATTTTTCACCCCCTTAGGGGTGGAATATCCAAAAATCCTTTCTTAGTGGAAGGTTTTGTATTGAAACCTACCTGATTTCCAAATTTCACTTCTCTACGATTAGCCGTTTGGGCTGTGCGTTGATGAGTCAGTCAGTCAGGCACTTTCCTTTATATTAATAGATATTCCAAGACGGGACGAAGTTTGACGGGTCGGCTAGTTCAAAACTATATTAATATTATAGATTACGCAATAGTTTCGACACGTGTATTGGAGAAAGTAGGTTGGGCTGTGTAGGTACCTACCTACGTATATTATTCATTGGGCAGGAACACGTAGAAAGCGGATTCCGATACGCGCCGACCGGCTCATAGATTGTTGCCTATGGTTTCAATGCATTTAAATGAGCATGCCGGAAAGCGGGTTCCTGCTTTTCTGTGGGTATCCCCATTCAAATGCATAGTAACATTCTTTACGCTGGTCGGCGCGGGTCGGTATCGGCTTTCTACGTGTTCTTAGCCATACACCGCGGCACCACACCGGCCCGGCTCGCCGAATGAGATCCAACTGTCGATGGCCTGAGTCGGTATGTTTATTGTATGAAACGATGTCGTCAATAAATTAAATTTTTACAAAAATTGTTAAGAAAAGTTTGAGATGTACTGCTATGATGTATGTATTTTTTATAGAAAAATAAATTATCTAGTTGTAGCGTTTCGGCGTTTTTCGATATTTTTATAAAATTCTGAAATATAGGCACTGAAACTCGTAAATTTGTCATAAAAAAAATATTTTTCTTTATAAAAAAAGTTTGAGAAATCCTGGAACTTCTTCATTAAATTATATTTTAGATATTGTATTTTTCTATATACATACACAATTTTAGGGTTCTAGATTTTATGGTTTTCGAGATATATGGAAAAATTAAATAAAAATTCAAAGGTTGATAACCCCTGACTGAAAATAAAATTCAAAATTCTGAGTATACAAATTTTGTATACTTAAAGTATTCAATATTTTCTGAAACTTTAGGATCTGTGCATCAAGCGAATCTAAAGTTATAAAGAGGGGACGGATACACACACATACACGTTGGAAAAGTGCCCCTCACCCCCTCCCCTCTAATTAATGATATCTTTTGAAAACGAAATAGTATAATTTGACTCTTTCTGAAGAAATCATTGTTTTGAAATTTCGATAAAACCAGTTTTAAACTTTTTAGGATGCACTTAAAAATCATCCCTTTTTATATGTGCCCTTTTTCGTCCCTTTTAGTTAAATTTTGGAAAAATTGCCGAACACGCTAACACTCATTTCTATAGAAAAATTCATATGCCAAATTTCAAGTTCGTACCATGTCTAGTTTCCGAGATATTCGCATACTTTGAAAAACATTCAACCCTATTTTTCACCCCCTTAGGGGTGGAATTTCCAAAAATCCTTTCTTAGTGGAAGGTTTTGTATTGAGACCTACCTGATTTCCAAATTTCACTTCTCTACGATTAGCCGTTGGGCTGTGCGTTGATGAGTCAGTCAGTCAATCAGTCAATCAGTCAGTCAGTCAGGCACTTTCCTTTATTATTATAGATGGAGAGCTATTTCCCGATGTCATCGCATCACGCCTTAACGGCTGGACCGATTTCGCTAATTCTTTTTTTGTCGTGTAGGCTTTTTATCAGGAGAATGTCCTTTTAGAAGAAAAAAATTAAGATAAATGCATGGAAAGTTAGAAAATTAAAGAAAACTCTACGTAGACAACCTTATTAGTACTTTTTACCTTGTAATTTTTATTCCAATTTTGAAATTTTGACAAAAACTGTCAATTGTTAGATAGTCAGTGCGACTAATGGACTATTAATGGTTTAAAACAGACGCATCGGTCGGAATAACATTGGTCAAATGATAATTAATAATAACGCAAACAAAAATCACGAGATAATTAATTCTCGACCATACAAATGCGAATTCAATATTCACATTTAGGAACACAGGACAACGTCTGTCGGGAAAGCTAGTTGATTTAATAAAAAAAAAAGTATATTGAGTAATTTGGTTAGCCCTTGAGGTGTTCTATCTCTGGACTTTCGCTTACTCGTACTTTCTGGGACACCCTGTATATGTATATTTTTTAATGAATCTGTGCTCACTCGAAGTGAACACAAATACATACACTTTTGACATCTTTCATACTAAGCAAAGGTTTGCGTCGTGACAGTGGAAATGCTCTGCACCGGGATTCGAACCCACGACCTCCAATACGCTACGTACGTACGAAAGCCGTCGACTGATACCACTGGACTACCATCCACCTCGTTTTGGTGGTCACAGTTTATTATTGTTTTATTTTCTAGGCATACCTACCTATTATGTATTGTGTGATAGAACTGATAGATTTTTTTTTTTTATTTAAAGTATTTTTATCAACTTTGTGGTACTTTTCCATAATGATAATAAAAAACACAACTTTGCAAAGTATCACTTTTATTTTTTATAAAAACCAAAATATTTTCAACCACAATGTGGCCATCTTCAGTGGTGATTTAAATTAAACTGATGTATTGTGTCGCGTCACTAGTGTGTTGTTGTGGGTGTGTCTGTATGGTGGGGGTGGGGAGGTGAAGTGTTGGTTGTGTGTGTGAGGGGGTGAGAAGGTATGATTGTGTGCGTGTCCTGTACGAATAATTTGAGTATAGGTGACAGATTTGGAATTTGATTGTTAATTACGTGTTCTTTGTGTCTATGTATTTCTAATGTTTCTAGTAGGTTCATTTTATGGTTTTTGTGATTGTATATGTGTAAGTACTGTGTGTTTTCTCTGTCAATGTTGTGTCCTGTCTCTCTACAGTGATCCGCTATTTCTGAATTGATTGTGAAATTTTTTATAGCTTTGTGATGTTCATTAATTCTTGTTTCGAATTGTCGTCCTGTTTGTCCAATGTAACATATGTCGCAGTTCTTACAGTTTATCTTGTATATGCCTGATTTTTTGTTTATGTCTGTTTTTCGTTTATAGTTGCATAGTCGTTTTTTTAAAGAGTTATTCGTGTAGAATGCTGGTCTAAAGTGTTGGTTTTTGTGTTTTGATGTAATTTCGTCACTTATGTTGTCTATGTATAGTATTCTTCTCCATTTGTCGTCGTTGTTGTGTAAGTGTATCTTGGGGTAAATGTAATCGTGTATTAGTTTGTTCTTATGTTTTTTGTTTAGTAGTCGTATAATTATGTTTGGGTGGTATCCGTTGTTATTAGCTATATTTATGATAGTGTTGATTTCTGTCTGGTAGTTTTCTTTTGTGAGTGGCATTGTCAATAATCTGTGTATCATGGAATTAAAACCTGCCATTTTTTGTGAGTATGGGTGATGTGAATTTGAATGAATTATTGTATCTGTATATGTTGGTTTTCGGTAGATTTTGAATGTAAATTGGTTCTCGATTATTGATATGTTAATGTCCATGTAGTTGAGTGAGCTGTTATCTTCTTTTTCCATTGTGAATTGTATGTGTTTGTCTATGGAATTGAGGTATGTCAAAAACTGATCTAATTGTCTGTGTGTCCCTTCCCATGTACAGAAAATATCATCAACGTACCTATTGTAATTGGTCATATGTTTCAACAGTACATGTTTAGATGCAAAAAGTTTCGTCTCAAAATCGTCCATATAAATGTCTGCTAATAATGGGGATAAACTGCTTCCCATTGGAAGGCCGTTCGTCTGTGTGTATAGTTTATTGTCAAATCTACATAATAATTCAGTAATGTATGTATATTTATTTATTTATTTATTTGTTTCACTCCAACTGTATGTCACAGCATCACGCTAAAACCGTAGGTTCTGCGTTGAATATTTTTCTTCGCAGTTTTTCGCAAATACAATTGTGGTAATCTGAGATACAAATATTTACATTTCATTAAATATATTTTAAATTATTTACAAATTTCTAAAAATTTAAAATCTTCATACAAAAATGAGAAAGTCATGTTTTAAAAGTAAAATTATACGTCTAAATTTTGTGTAGAACTGTAGCATTACGGTATGAAAATGTACAAAATCGATCGAAGTTTAATTTGAAATACAAAAAATTTAAGTAAAAGTCTTTTAATTCTTATTTTATAAAGATTTTCACCGAAACTTCTTATAAAATATGTACGCCATGACAGATGACTAAGGCCGGTAAAGCAGAGTTCGCTTGCACCCTCTCTCTCCTAAGGTAGGTACCTCATTAAATTTATCACTACAGTCATAAGTAGGTCAAACTAACTATACATAATATAATACTAGGTAGGTAGGTACCTATATCTACACACAGTATGAAGGACTTGCATTAGGAACAACTACACGTATTATAATACTAGGTAGGTTTTACCTATGTATAACTACATTCTTCTTTTAATTTTTTCGCGTATTCAACAGTGAGTATTAATTTTTCCTCATCTTCTATTTTTTTTATAAATATTGAAAGTGACATTAGTTTTTCAAATTTTTCGCATATTTAGCAGTGAATCTTATTTTTTCCTTTTTTTGAAACATTAGCTGGGTACACATTCTAAATCTTAGCGTGAAAAATTTTGAAAATGATAGATTATCTATAACATTTGACCGATAATCGCTCATTTTTAAAATCTTAGCGAATTTTTTTTTTGAAAATGAGCGTTTGTCGGTCAAATCTTAAAGATAAATCGTTACGTGTGTACCCAGTTATTAAGATAATATACTCCTGCCGCCGTAGACAAATTCAAATTGGCGTTCGACTACTAACAAAGATTTCGATAATGTATAGTGCGAAAAAATTAACTGTCCTCTGGAACATATAAACATTTATTCAAACCAAACAATGATCCTTATAGTATAAAATATAAAAAGTGGACAGTTAATTTTCTTCCTACTCTACATTGTCGAAGAATTCGTTTGTAGTCGATTGCCAAATGCATTTTGTATAGGCCTACTGGTCCTGAGAAGGGGAAAGCTGCATACAAAACCTGTTCAATAACCTACGGCTCAAGTCTGACTAGCCAAATCAACAACGTAAAGCAAGACGGGTATCAGCTAGTTCGAAATAATTCTGTCTTATACATGTTGTGATGATTTCTATTGTTTGGTCTTTAATGTTGTTGTCTATGTCTAGTTTGTCAAGTATTTGTTCAGTCAATTTTAGTGTCGTTTCCGTCGGTATGTTGGTGAATAAACTCTTCACATCGAAAGAGACAAGGATACATTTTTTAGGCGGTGTTGTGTTGTGTAGTTTTTGTGCTAATTCTGTTGAGTTTTTTATTGTGTATCGTGGTGTAAAGTTAGTGATGTTATTGAAAAAAATATTTATAAATTGACTTAATTTGTGTGTTGGTGAATCAATGCATGATGTAACTGGTCTCGCTGGATTGTTCTCTTTGTGAAGTTTGATGAGGGCGTATAGCTGTGGTGGTGTTGGGTTCATTGTAATTAATTCCTTTTCTGGTGTTGTTGTATTATGTTGGATTTTTTTATAATGTTTCTAGTGTTTTCTTGGTACTTTCTCGTGGGGTCTTTTTGTAGTTCTTGGAATTTAGAGGTGTCTGTTATGATATCGTAAATCTTGCCGTTGTATTGTGTCTTATCAATGAGAACTGTTGAGTTTCCTTTGTCTGCGCGTGTAATAATAATGTCTTTCTGAGTGGTGAATTGTTTAATTTGTCGTACTATTTTTTCTTCATCTGATGTTTTGGTATTTTTGTGTTTTTGTATGTCACACTCAAGGAAAAAACACAATACATTATGAAAAACTTGCACAAATTGAGACACGCGCTAAGGAAGCATCCCACACATCATAATAAGCAAACATATATACATAACACCAACAAAACATTCTACACGAGAGTGGTTAACCTTACACAAGAGACATTGCACTCATCACATCTGAAGCTGCTAGAAAAAGGGTTAAAATATAACATCGGAACACCACCTACAAAAGAAAACCTTGAACACTTGGCTATTGACACGGAGTTGGCAATCAACAAGGAAGACCCAGAAATTTTATACAAATGTACAAATCAGTTCAAAAAATACATACAAAAACACAAAAATACCAAAACATCAGATGAAGAAAAAATAGTACGACAAATTAAACAATTCACCACTCAGAAAGACATTATTATTACACCCGCAGACAAAGGAAACTCAACAGTTCTCATTGATAAGACACAATACAACGGCAAGATTTACGATATCATAACAGACACCTCTAAATTCCAAGAACTACAAAAAGACCCCACGAGAAAGTACCAAGAAAACACTAGAAACATTATAAAAAAATCCAACATAATACAACAACACCAGAAAAGGAATTAATTACAATGAACCCAACACCACCACAGCTATACGCCCTCATCAAACTTCACAAAGAGAACAATCCAGCGAGACCAGTTACATCATGCATTGATTCACCAACACACAAATTAAGTCAATTTATAAATATTTTTTTCAATAACATCACTAACTTTACACCACGATACACAATAAAAAACTCAACAGAATTAGCACAAAAACTACACAACACAACACCGCCTAAAAAATGTATCCTTGTCTCTTTCGATGTGAAGAGTTTATTCACCAACATACCGACGGAAACGACACTAAAATTGACTGAACAAATACTTGACAAACTAGACATAGACAACAACATTAAAGACCAAACAATAGAAATCATCACAACATGTATAAGACAGAATTATTTCGAATTTGACAATAAACTATACACACAGACGAACGGCCTTCCAATGGGAAGCAGTTTATCCCCATTATTAGCAGACATTTATATGGACGATTTTGAGACGAAACTTTTTGCATCTAAACATGTACTGTTGAAACATATGACCAATTACAATAGGTACGTTGATGATATTTTCTGTACATGGGAAGGGACACACAGACAATTAGATCAGTTTTTGACATACCTCAATTCCATAGACAAACACATACAATTCACAATGGAAAAAGAAGATAACAGCTCACTCAACTACATGGACATTAACATATCAATAATCGAGAACCAATTTACATTCAAAATCTACCGAAAACCAACATATACAGATACAATAATTCATTCAAATTCACATCACCCATACTCACAAAAAATGGCAGGTTTTAATTCCATGATACACAGATTATTGACAATGCCACTCACAAAAGAAAACTACCAGACAGAAATCAACACTATCATAAATTGATGTGAGGTTTATTGTTGACTTCAAAAACACGCAATCTCAGATTGTTAAAATTGATAAGCAGGGTGTTGTAGGCAAACTAACGGTATTCTTCACAGATCGAGCGATAAGAAAACGGGATGCATGTACCGTTAGGCGAGGAGACAATAAAAACTGGCGATAACACAGGAATGCGGTGCATCGGACATTGAGACATATTTTTTTATTTGCATAACAGTATTTTTTTTTAGGGGTGCAAACTAATATAAATTGGAACCGACCGTCGAGAAGGGATCAATTGGCTTTAAACGCGGTAAGGGTGAATTGCTGTCCGAATTGTAACAGGTGTTTTGTTGTGCTTCAGAAGTGTTAAGAAGAGACATAGTGTTACCTTGGAGTTTGGTGAGATCGCTCTATATTTTAATTACCTGCTATATTGTAAATGAACTAATCTTATTATTTTCAGCTTTTGTTATTTGTTTCGTGTATGTCGGAGGACATTATTATTTTAATTTTCTATATTGCTTTTATGGTGTTGACACTGATTGTGAGGTATTAATATTCTATTTGTAGGTATGTACATTTACTTCGTGCAACTGTAAATATTGTTTCTGTTCTGATGCTCTCTTCTTCTGTACATAATTTTGTGAATTACTGATTACGTTATTACTTACGGATTTTAATATTTGATTTTTATGTACATATATTGTGTATCTCTGTAAATATTGTTCCTTGATTCTGATGCTTTCTTTTCTTTCTTTATAATTTTTGTGGATATTTGATTGCGTCGTTTCTTACGTTCGGTACAACGCGTATAGTGATTTCGTGTACGGTGTGTTATTTGTTTTGTGAGGTATTCAAAAACGGTAAAAACGAAAAAGCCCTGCGTGGGAGGTGGGTGGTAAAGCAGGCACTGGACAGGGAGCTTGGGAAAGCTCCTTATCCAGGATTCGATAGTTGTGGTTGATTAGCGACCCAACTACGTATTTAAGTACGCGGTTCTTTCAGCATTTTTTGTTTAATATTATTCATAAATTATAGTGTGACGGCTTGCCCCATATCAAATTTGGCCCCCAACGTGGTAAATCTCTGAATTTTGATTTAGAGATAATCATTATACGGACTCACGCCCTGAGTACATAAATTATATAGGTTACATTTTTTTTTCCACGAGTAGAAAGCTTACGTAAACGAATAAAATGGGTATCATGGAACGTGATAATGCTAGTACCGGCCATCGATATAATACAAGGAATAATCCTGACGAATTGAGTATCTCGGGTCAAAATATCGTTGTGTGTAACTCCGATCAAAACATCGCTGGACCCAGTACCAATACAATAGGTTCGGTGACGCGGGAACAGGGTCCTAGCGATAATAACAATATAGGTAGGACGGAAAGAGTTGTGTACGTAAAAGACAATAGGCCACGAACGATTAATACTTTCGCAGGGAGACCAGAGGAGTGTCCCGAAAATTTTGTAGACGATTGTGAGGAGTATTTCAACGATAATAGCGTACGTGATCAGGACAAGGTGAAACATGCGACTAGATTTTTAAGAGGAGCGGCGAGAGATTGGTGGACGACAAAGGGTAGCGGTTTGTTCAATTGGTCGGTGTTTAAAACACAATTAGTTAAGCGTTACGGCGTAAATAATGAAAATCGCGGCATTCTACACGCAAATTTATTTTTAGATCCCCAAAGATCCGATGAGACAGGTTCTGCGTTTATAGCACGAAAATCAAAAGTGTACGAACGATTATTCGATAAAAATACGGATAGAACCCCCATACTAGCGGCGTCGATGTTAGTCCTTATGACTGCGAAGTATAAGGATTCGTTTAGAGAGGTTTTTAGCGGCGACGTACCTTTTGAGGAGTTTGAAAGAAAGGTAAGCGCTATGGATTTTCCTACGGACATTCTGTATCCAATATATTATGCGCCCCCCCATATCGGAAATAATCAAGGTTTTGGTGATTACGGCACGTCAAAGAAATGTTTTATATGTTTCGGAAATCATTTAAAGAGGTTCTGTCCTAGGCGGGAACAAAATAATTTCTTCGAGCAACGGTCATCGAATTATTATGTTCAACGACCAACTAATAACGTACGGTTTACGGGATGTTTCGTGTGTGGTGGAAATCACCTCAAAAAGTTCTGCAGACAACGTCGCAGTAATTTTGAAAGAGATTTTTCTTCGAATAACGGAATGAATATGAGAAACAATAATACGATGCGGCCAAGGTTCGAAAATCGTCAGAATATTCGTTCGTCTCCACAATTCAATAAATTTACTCCTCGGTATAATAATAGGTCGGAACAACCCCACGATAACGGTAGATATTATAAAAATACGAATAACGGCAATTTTTCTCGTAATAAGCACCACGGCACGGATAATCAACGGAATAATAATTATTTCTCACAAGATCAGCGTCAATATAATAGTTTTAAGAGAGGCAACAAATTTACATACGGTAACGATGAACATTTAAACGATCAGCGCCCGATGTACGGGAATCGGAATCGTTAGGTGATTCTCAATTGACGGATCGATCACATGCAAAGGACACGGCTAATAATGATCATGATATAGTTATAACACGTGCGGAAATACATCGAGAAAACGAACCTAGGATAAGTGAGAATAAATCTTTCGATCAAAAATCACCGAATATCGACTTTGACGAAATCATAACGTGCCAAGAAACGGATTTTAATCAGTGTAATACAGTTTCGGAGACTTTTATTTTACCTCGTATAACAATAAGTGTTGATAATGTTTCGTATACTTGTTTAATTGATAGTGGGTCGTCCCACAATTTAATAAATAGAGAAATTGTTACCAAAAAGGTAACCAATCAAGGCACAATTCAATCATTATATTTAGCAGATAAGAACATGTCAATTAATGTCATAGGTGAAATTAAATTACTTTTCAGAATTCAAGATAAATATGTTACGCAGACCTTTTTGGTTGTCGAGAATTTGAGAGATGCAATAATCTTAGGCATCCCTTTCTTGACAGACCAAGAGGTTGTGTTGGATTTTTATAGAGGATGTGTGTATTTCGGTGTAAACGTCAGAACTACAACACATCTATTACCATTACGTCATAATATCCCTAAGGAAAACGCGTCTTTACCAGATTTGCCAGACATTTCGCGGTCTGAGCAAATTGAGTTGTTAAGTATATTGAAGGACTTTCAGGAAGTGTTTTTATCGTATAATGGACCGGCAAAATTACGACCGTATAGAATAACCTTATTGGATAAGCGACCAATAAGAATTCCGGCTTATAGAATTTCGGATGAGAAAAAGAGAATTTTGTACGATCAGTTAGAGGGAATGCTGTCAAATGGTGTCATCGAAGCGAGTGTGTCACCATACAGCTTCCCTATAGTAATGGCATCAAAAAGAAATAATGAGTTACGTTTTTGTGTTGATTACAGGAAATTAAATGCGATAACAGTTGACGAACCGAGCTTTTTGCCGGTAATACATGAGACATTAAAGGATCTAGGTAGTGCGAAAGTATTTTCATCGATCGATTTACAGAAAGGGTTTTGGCAAGTGCCACTGGAAGGAGGTTCTAGACATCTCACAGCGTTCACCACCCCTGATGGAGCATCATATCAATTTCGGGTTTTGCCGTTTGGTATGAAAAATTCTCCATCAATTTTTCAACGTATAATGTGTCAGGAGGTATTAGCAGGATTTTTAAGAGATTTTTGTATGGTTTATATTGACGACATAATTATTTATTCTCCGGATTGGAAGTCTCATATGAGACATTTGCGTCTTGTTTTGGAGAGACTCCAACAGTACAACTTAAAATGCGCCCCGGACAAATGTAAAATAGGTGTTAAAGAATTGAATTTTTTAGGTCATGTCGTTACTGCGCACGGTAATCGACCGCAGATATCTCACGAACTCTCCATCACTAATTACCCGATTCCTAACAGCAGACGAAAGCTCCGAGCATTCCTCGGAACGTTGAATTGGTGTAGGGAATATATTTCGAATTTCGCGGAAATGGCTGCACCATTAACAGATTTATTAAGTACAAAACGCCCTTATAGATGGAACGCAAACGCACAACGAGCAATGGATAATTTGAAATACGCAATGAGTCAGCCATTAAAACTATGTCGGCCCGATTTTAATCGTACGTTTATTTTACAAACAGACGCGAGTAAGGTAGGAATGGCCGCGGTTCTTTTTCACGAAAGGCCAGACGGTAAACGGGATATTATTTCGTACAGTAGTGCTCGTTTTAATAGCGCAGAACAGCGATGGCACTCTAATGAACAAGAGGCCTTCGCTGCTGTGTGGGCTATCAAAAGATATAGTCAATATCTAACAGGGAGACGTTTCATCTTACGTACGGATAATAGAGCATTAGTTTGGCTCCACAAGTTTAAAGACGAACGGGCTAAATTGACCCGTTGGGCGTTACTATTGCAGGAATATAATTTTATCATAGAGCATTGCCCAGGTATAAAGAACGAATTACCTGATTATTTATCGAGAAACCCTCAAAACGACTTGCATAATACGGACGATTCCTTGGAAAATGCAATGTACCCAGACGTTAGACAAAGGGGATGGAAATTTAAGCCCACGAGTCAAGCAGAGTGCTTCCAGATAGAAAGCAACCAAAATAATTTATCACTGGCGGAAATAGTGCGTCAAAATCAGCGAAGAGACCCGAATGTCTCAAAAATAATCTCACATATCGAAAATCTAACGTCTAACCGCAACGTCAGCTTAAATAAAAAGAATAGGCGTCTATTGAAAAATTATGCGATATTGAACGGATATTTACACAAGATTATAAAAGGAAATAAAAACGGCAATGATAGCAAATTAGTAGTACCTAAGTTTGTGATACCAACGGTTATAAAATTTTATCATAGTGATAGGGATGCAGGGCATCCTGGGGTGAAGGAGACAATCAGGGCAATCAGTCAATACTTTACCTGGTTAGGAATAGAAAGGGATGTGCGATATTTTATTAGAAATTGTATGACGTGCGCTAAGACAAAAGCGATGCCTGATAAACCACGAGCACCGTTGGGCTCATATCAAGCACGAGAGGCTTTTGAGATCATTTCCATAGATCTAATGGGAAATTATCCCAGATCATCAAAGGGGAATAAATATATATTAGTTGTCACAGATTTATATACTAAATGGGTTGAAGCGTTCCCAATGCGTGCTGCGAGAGCCCCACAAATACTAAACATATTAGAAAAGGAAGTTTTTTATCGTTACGGATATCCCAGAGCAATAATTTCAGACAACGGTAGCCAATTTAACAACGCAGTTTGGAAATCTACTTTAGAAAAATGGCAATGCGCGCATTGGACAACGGCAATTTACCATCCAAGGGCTAATATGGTCGAACGCCGAAATTTAGAATTAAAAAAAGGGCTAAGGATACATTTGCTAGGCAAGCAGCACAAACACTGGGACGAACACCTCGGAACAATTGTTAGTTCGATTAGGCGTCGGGAAAACGCCGCAATTAAAATGAGTCCAAATAGAGCACTACTTGGTTACAGTGCAAAACGACCAGGTGAATGGAATCTAGAGATTCATCACCCGAATAACAGGCGCGCAGGCGAAAGGTCAAATATTGATAGCGAAATTCGACGAAATCAGGAGATATATAAAAATACATACGCCCCAGACGTTGACGTTACGCTAAAATTCCATATAGGGCAGGAAGTTATGATGAAGGAACACCCTCAATCAAACATGATTCGCGGGTTTCATGCAGGATTTGCACCTAAGTGGTCTGGGCCACATAGAGTATTACTACCCATCGGAAAAGGAACAACATTTTGGATTGAAAAGAATGGAAAAGCTATCAAAACTCATATTGATGATTTAAGGCTCGCTCCTAACAGAAACGAAAACGACACTTAATTACATTAAACCATTATTTATTTTACTCTCTGTAATTTTTCACTCGCTGTCAACTTTTCTCTCTGTATTTTTGTTTAATCTCTGTGAAATTTTTCTCTCCGTATTTCTGATTAGCACGAATTATTTAGTCAAAATAAGAATAGAATAATTAATGACATAAATTAAAAAAAAAAAAAAAAAAAAAAACAAAAAAAAAATAAAAACAAAAAAGAAAAAAAAACCTAAAGAAAAAATGGTGACGGTTATAGGAATACATTTAAGTAATAGGAATAGTGGTGGTTGGAATTTGGTATTGTTTAATAATAAATAAAAAAATTGGAGTTAGATGTTGTTTGATTTGTTTTATTTTGTTTTTTACTTGGAGGTAGGGTGAGGATTGTAGAAGAACATAGTTAGTTAGTAATATATGTATATACGCTCGATTTATGTTTAAGGGGTCATTTGTGTTGTAAAGAAGGTAGGATAAAGTGTAAAAGAATGAACAAATATGTTTATATCGGTTCTTAAAGTTTTGTAATCGGGTTATTTCGTCTCATGCTCAGCCGGGCAAAGATACCACAGTGTCTTTCTTGGTCATTCTTACACACTGTATCTAGGTATTTCAAGAATGCACCTGGCGTCCAATAAAATTCTTAAGTGTATATAAGTTACTTGTTGTTTTTAGAAATTGAAAAAGCATGTTCAGTAATCAAGTACTTGATGTAGGCTAGTTGTTTATAGTAGTGTTGTGTGTCATGAGGTTTATTGTTGAAAAAATAAGACGATTTTGTTACTTGTCTGGAAAAGTCTGGAAAAAAAATTAAAGGCGCGAAAGTAAAGTAAATTCAAAAAAAATTGTTGCATCACAGGAAAGTAAGTTGTCGGTGGAGGGATACAAAAAAAAAAAAAGAATAAGACAAAAACTTTTTTGTGATGTGGGAAAGGGGAGAGGCTAACCACCTCATGACAAAATATTTTTGTTGATGCATGTGTCTTTCTTTTGAGATGAGATCGCGCGTTTGAAGTCAAGTGGAGAGAGGGTGAGTTGATGTGAGGTTTATTGTTGACTTCAAAAACACGCAATCTCAGATTGTTAAAATTGATAAGCAGGGTGTTGTAGGCAAACTAACGGTATTCTTCACAGATCGAGCGATAACAAAACGGGATGCATGTACCGTTAGGCGAGGAGACAATAAAAACTGGCGATAACACAGGAATGCGGTGCATCGGACATTGAGACATATTTTTTTATTTGCATAACAGTATTTTTTTTAGGGGTGCAAACTAATATAAATTGGAACCGACCGTCGAGAAGGGATCAATTGGCTTTAAACGCGGTAAGGGTGAATTGCTGTCCGAATTGTAACAGGTGTTTTGTTGTGCTTCAGAAGTGTTAAGAAGAGACATAGTGTTACCTTGGAGTTTGGTGAGATCGCTCTATATTTTAATTACCTGCTATATTGTAAATGAACTAATCTTATTATTTTCAGCTTTTGTTATTTGTTTCGTGTATGTCGGAGGACATTATTATTTTAATTTTCTATATTGCTTTTATGGTGTTGACACTGATTGTGAGGTATTAATATTCTATTTGTAGGTATGTACATTTACTTCGTGCAACTGTAAATATTGTTTCTGTTCTGATGCTCTCTTCTTCTGTACATAATTTTGTGAATTACTGATTACGTTATTACTTACGGATTTTAATATTTGATTTTTATGTACATATATTGTGTATCTCTGTAAATATTGTTCCTTGATTCTGATGCTTTCTTTTCTTTCTTTATAATTTTTGTGGATATTTGATTGCGTCGTTTCTTACGTTCGGTACAACGCGTATAGTGATTTCGTGTACGGTGTGTTATTTGTTTTGTGAGGTATTCAAAAACGGTAAAAACGAAAAAGCCCTGCGTGGGAGGTGGGTGGTAAAGCAGGCACTGGACAGGGAGCTTGGGAAAGCTCCTTATCCAGGATTCGATAGTTGTGGTTGATTAGCGACCCAACTACGTATTTAAGTACGCGGTTCTTTCAGCATTTTTTGTTTAATATTATTCATAAATTATAGTGTGACGGCTTGCCCCATATCAAAATATAGCTAATAACAACGGATACCACCCAAACATAATTATACGACTACTAAACAAAAAACATAAGAACAAACTAATACACGATTACATTTACCCCAAGATACACTTACACAACAACGACGACAAATGGAGAAGAATACTATACATAGACAACATAAGTGACGAAATTACATCAAAACACAAAAACCAACACTTTAGACCAGCATTCTACACGAATAACTCTTTAAAAAAACGACTATGCAACTATAAACGAAAAACAGACATAAACAAAAAATCAGGCATATACAAGATAAACTGTAAGAACTGCGACATATGTTACATTGGACAAACAGGACGACAATTCGAAACAAGAATTAATGAACATCACAAAGCTATAAAAAATTTCACAATCAATTCAGAAATGGCGGATCACTGTAGAGAGACAGGACACAACATTGACAGAGAAAACACACAGTACTTACACATATACAATCACAAAAACCATAAAATGAACCTACTAGAAACATTAGAAATACATAGACACAAAGAACACGTAATTAACAATCAAATTCCAAATCTGTCACCTATACTCAAATTATTCGTACAGGACACGCACACAATCATACCTTCTCACCCCCTCACACACACAACCAACACTTCACCTCCCCACCCCCACCATACAGACACACCCACAACAACACACTAGTGACGCGACACAATACATCAGTTTAATTTAAATCACCACTGAAGATGGCCACATTGTGGTTGAAAATATTTTGGTTTTTATAAAAAATAAAAGTGATACTTTGCAAAGTTGTGTTTTTTATTATCAGAACTGATAGACATTTCGTTACATCTCTTAACACTAGGACGAGACAGTTATTTTCTTTGTAACTTGATAATTCAATATTCATTTCAGTGCAAAGGGTTTGTACCTGTTATGCTATATCATTAAAAATTTTGAGAGACAGAGATAAGATTTTGTTTATTTATTAATATTAAATAACATGGTAATTTTAAAAACAATGCAGCAATATTTACCTAATATTATCAAATAAACATAAATCACTTAAAATTTGTAACAATTCTACAAAAAAAAAAAAAAGTAAAATCAAGCTGAAACAGTATAATATCATTACATATCATTATTTATTCTTACTTAATTATTTAAATTTGTTTGAATATTCACAAAAAAATTTCTGAAAGCTCGAAAGAAATTCTATCAAAAATCTGCGTAACGATGTTTTCAAACTCAATGATTGTCAAGTAAATAAAAATTGTGTTGTTATGGAATTTTTCACAGATGGCGTTGTTGTCAGTAAATCTGCTCCATACTAACATTAATATTATGTTTTATATTATTTGCTATCCATTTTTCGTATTTTTAATAATTATTCTGTTATCCAGAGTGGAGAAGAATCCAATAAACCAAGCATCATAAAAATCAGTCCAGCCGATCTCGAGTTATAAGCCCGACTTTCTTTTATATTATAGAAGATAACTATAGGTATACGTAAATAAATAAACCTCTTACGTACATAATAATAATATGTTGGTGTCAGATCGCTTTATTCTCACCTAGTTAATCTGAGAGAGAATTGCAACCCCGAGTAGAAATTTCAAGTTTTTAAAATCCGGGAATATATAGAACCCGAGTTAGAAGACATAATAAGAAATTTATAGTAGTTGTTCGTCAGGGTATGTTCTGTTACAAGACTTATAACAATGCTAAAAGAGGGGCCAAGTTCATGATGGTGCTGACCACTTCCTTTATTAGCTGGCTTGCAACTACTCTTTCATTTTCTTTCTTCATTTCATTTATTTCTCTGCTTAGATCTTCAGAAGACCTTCTATGTTGTTCCATCATTTCGTTTATTCTGGCACTTGCCTCAGCTTCTGATATCTCCATCATTTTTTCTTGCAGTTTCAATTTGGTTTGTGATATCATATTCACCATGTGCGATAATACTCCGTTGATCTTCACATTGAAGATCATGCTTTCTTTGATTTTGAGCACATCATCTACAAATGACATAAATTTGAGTTTGAGATAAATATCTGCGTCATCTTTCAGTTCGTTCACGTTGGGTACAAGTGAATGAAGTTTTTTTAATGTCTCAACTAATGTAGATTGCGTATCTCTGATGGATATAACTTGGTCTTCTAGTGTAGTCAATTTATTTTTAAGAGTCCTATGTGATCGAGTTGTACCACTATCAGCTGGTATATCATATTCAGAAAGACTTTTTGTAAATTCGTTAAAAGCAATTTGTAAAACATCATCAAAATCTTTTGATTCTGTTAAAAATCTGTGAGCTTCTAACAAAAACACTTTACTCTTATCAGAAATGCCTGGAGTGACTCCACTCATTTCCATATTTGATAATCTCATAACACCATTTTCAATTGTTTCTATTAAGTTGTCAAACACTTCTGGACCTTGTATAGGTCCAGCTTTTTTAGGCATCTTTATTAATACAACACGATTCATATTACCATACAAATATTGTACAAGCTGCCGGTTTTTAATCAATATATCTGGTTGGTCAATTACTTTTGCTTTAAATATGGCCTGGATGTCTTCTTTGGTGTAATCATCTCTGTCTTTTGTAAATAGTAACGTCATCCCTTTGTGTAAATGTCCATCATGTGGTAACATAATCAGAATTTTGTCTATGAATGTAATGAAATGGCTGATATTATCTGCTGTAATGTCTTTTATATCAGATATGAGTGCCAGCTTGACAGAATTTGCTCTCTTTATAATTTCCTTGATGTAAAAACAATTGGCTACATCTTGTGCTTCACCTCTGTTGTCATCAAAACCTGGTGGATCGATGACCAAACCACTTATTTTAGAGGATGGCCATGCCGTTGGAATAGTCGTCTCAGATGATGAACCTGTTCCTATTTCGGGCCCAGAACTCCCCGTGTTAAGTTTGGTGATATTGTATGTATTTCCTCTGATTCTATTTGCAGTCAATTGGTTACCAATGACATAATTGACAATTGTGCTTTTGCCGCACCTTGTGTTGCCAACAAACAAGACAACGTCTTTGTCTTTCACATCTTCAAATACTTTAGCTGTGGCTGCTGTGTAAATGAGCTTCTGCATTTTGTGCAAAGTTGCAATGATATTTTCTTCTGTTTCCCTTTTCATAATTTTTTTATTCGTCATCTGCAAGAATGTTATTTTAATTTGAAAAATGTCCCTTTTGAATTGTAAACGTTCTATTTTATTTGAAAAGTGTCTAATTTGGAGTATGTAAAAACTATATCTTATACAGAAGTTTTGGAAGGCTAATAAAAATATTAAAAAAAATAGAAGTTTTTTTGAAAGAAATTAAATGTGTGATACAAACCATGCTACTACAGATACAATTTTTGTTTCCCCGAAATTTAGTAATACCTACAACAAGAAACTGTGTCTCAGTATTATTCTGGTAGCTGTTTTATACTGATTTCTTGCTTGTTTTTTTTTTCATTTTCAGGGACTTTCAACAGATTTGCTAAAAGATATCTAATTACTAAAACTACAAGAACTAAAGTGAAGAGTTAGTTGAGCTGCAATAATTGTGTAAGGGGTCGACCATTGATCACGCGAGGTTTTTCGCGGGGCTTAGACTCCTCCCTCCTCCATGGTAATGTTTGGTGAGGTTTCAGATTTACCTCCCCCCTTCTCCAAAAGCACGTGTATTTTTAGGTACATAATATTTTTAGCATTTGTTTGTTTGTTTGTTTATGACGTCTTGGCTATGTATTTATTTGTAAAAACCCCTCTATCATGAGCATTCTTTATGTGTAGATACCACGAGGATACCCAATAGGTCTTGGCGGTTACGACGCCGACTTTCGAACTGTTTTGTACTGGAGGTCGTGAGTTCGATCCCAGGTGGCGACCATCTTACTCTTTCACGACATATTATGCTTTAAATAGATTACTGTGAAAGAGTTAAAGGGTGTATTTGTGCTCACTTTAAGTGAGCATAGATTCATTTATTAAAATAATATAATATTTCAATGTATAACAAGTTGAATAAACCTGACAACTCAGTTGATAAAAATAATCGTGGTTAGACTTTCAAACATATGTACATTGATAGCACTATATTATTAACCACATGTGCATATTATTTGTCTATGCAATAAATGTTTTTTGTATTACCTACCTACCACAAAAAATATTTAACAAAATCACATTAATTTAGGTAAACCGCATTTAATACCAACGTAGATATTGATATCGGCGATGGTAATAAATGTGGTTTACCTAAAGCTTACCTAAATATCAAAATCAAAACAGCTTAGCCGTCTCCGCTGGTTAGGCCATGTTCAAAGATCAAGAAGACCGTTTTCTGTGGACCCGCAGGAAGGAGCATTGTAAGTCACAGAGATGGCTGATCGAGGCGGAGAGGGACCTCAGATTGCTGGTGGTGGACGATTGGCGTAGCATGACGGAGGACAGAGTGGTATGTTGAAATCTTCCGATGGAGGCCAAGACCCACACAGGGCTATAGCACCACGGATGTGTGAATGTGTTCATTTAATACCTACAACCATTTTTTTTGACTCATCAACAGCCTAGGATTTTACCCAAGTTTAGTTCAATGTACTGTAACGTGTCAAAATTTGATATTTCATTTAAAAAAAAAATAAAAGTAATGGCCTCAACAGTAAACTTGATTGGCCTTAGAAGTTTAAAAAAATATATTTCAGCCAATCAAGTGCCGACACGCAATATTCATTTTGACAGTTGTTGTTATATTACCGTTGATTGCTACGCGCCAAAATTAGTGATGTTCATGTGAAAAATATATCGATAGTTTTTACGATATAATTAATCGAAATGTTGTATCGATATTTTTCGATATATCGTTTAAAAATATCGATATTTTCGATATATCATATTAAATTTGTACTTAACTACTCGATCCCAAATTTTAAATGGAAATTTAAATACTAAATTTATTTACTCTTACAATGTTCCGTTTTATACATTTTTTTATATAAATCGGTACCTACAATAAAAAATTACTAGGAGTAGGTACACGTGTATAGCTCTGTGGCCGGTCATATCGCTTTGACATGCTCTGTTAGAACAAGGAATATTATTTTCTAAAATGCCAGTTTTACAATCAGCCAACATTATCGTGAAAAGTTTAGTTTACGTTGCATATATTTATGATCCTTATTTCATACAAATTTCGGTCTAGGTTTGTTTTCAACCACCTGGCGCACCACCACGTGACCAACACTCACAGCTTCCATCCATGTACCAAATAAACTTACTGTAGCATTCCATTACTATTTTTTTAAAACATGAAAAATTCAAAATAAAGACTGCAGGTGTTCAGCACGCACTGCCAAAGTGGCTGTTAAAAAACAAATAGGTACATGCCTCTTTTCATTTTAGGTTATTGTTTACAAGTTGGTACATGCTCAATAATTATTTGAAACATGACATAATGGCCACCACGTACCCCAGCGCGCGCGTGCACATAAAACTCCTAGCCTTAATCTTTTAAAAATAAGATTATTTCCATATTTACGGACACATTTCGGTCAAATAGGAATCTTTGCTTTACATACACGATATTTTATATATCGAATAAAACATATCGATATCGAATGATTCGATTATATCGTATTGATTCGATATATCGAGAGCAAGTATCGATGTTTTTCTGAATATCGATATATATCGAGCAACACTAGCCAAAATGCTAGCGTCACTTCCTAAATCTCCGCTCCGCGGGGAGCAGTGGCCTTCTTGTGCTCCGCGCAACGGGCCGACGCCATTATTGAAAAAGTTAACTAAAAAGCCAGTGTATAAGATCATAAGTTAACGTTGTTTAATTGATTAAATATAGACTATAATCTGGTGATACATAGACATAATATTAAAATTCTGTTATATTGGTTTGGATTGTTATCAAAAATAAGTGTGAAACCCCGACTTGAACACGTGTGTAAATTTTTGATTCATTGTTCTTTTAATGATAAACTATATAATAAACTCTGTTAAAGTGAAATGGGTTTTCTTAAATAAACTAATATACCTGTGTGTCGTGAATCATCGAGGAACTGGGTCTCGCCAGCAATTTCTCATCTTCCCATGTACCCTGAGATATCATCGAGTAATGTTCTATCTATGAGTTGCCCGGCAAGGAATTCTTACCAAATAACCAGCCTCCTTTCCAACCAGTTACTACAGAGTTCTAAGGCGCCCAAATTCCCTGAGATGTTCAAAGGAAAGAGCTCCTGGTCCAAGGGTAAGTGACAAATAAGAGGTTATCTCGTTAAAAGATTGGTTCCTGTTTTGTTCCTGAGAGGACCACCACTGTTCATCCCATTTCTTCGAGAGAGGATAGATTACATCTTTTCCGTTTCATTGACGCCCTAACGTCCGGGCACCGAATTTTCTGGTCAAGATACAAGTTCCGAACAACCTGCCTACTCTGAAGGATGACTGTCTCATCATCACGTTTGAAGGAATCCACAGGTGTGTCTGTAAAATATATTTAAACCAATCTTTCCTGTTAAATTGATTTGCCAAGTAAAAACTGACAGCATACATTTCTAGGAATTAGTTGAACTCTTGTATATGCCAAAGAATATCTGAAGTTTGCTTGTAAAGGTCTATAGGTGTTCATATGTTCATTGTTGGTTGTTGGGAGTGGGCGGTTTTGCTGTAATTGTAACTCGTATTGTAACACGAAAATTTTATAACCGACAATTCAAAAATTTGATGTCGCCACCGCCATCTTTAGAATTTTATAGTAAGCAATACTGTGAACATTCTACGACAAAATAATTTCTCACTTGAACGATATTCACTCCGTTAAAATCGTCATAAGCTTCCAGAGACATCTATCGGAGAATAGATGAATCATCCCAAGATTAAAATGTTCTAGACAAGTGGAAAATTCTGGTCATATAGTGAATTTCCTAGGCGACAAAAATTTTTTTTTTCACAACTCAATATTGATTGCTTGTATTGTTATATGCTTGTCTACTACCTTGAGCCTTCTCTTCTTCTTCTTCTCGGAGCACACACATATTGAGAAAGGTAAAATTTGATACAAATGTTTGAGGATTTTAAATTCTTTTGTTTCGTCTATTCGTTTAATGATGTCGTGGTGATCTATGCAATTCATCTTCCTCTTCTCTCACGTCCTGTCAATTGTTGCAGCACCAAGAGAAACTTTAATTCGAGTTATATAGCGAATCAATTTATGTAGTGTTATTCTCACCAATCGCGAGTGATAATTTGTTTTATTACTGCAAACAGTCTGAAGGGGATCGGTCACTTTGCGAATCTTCTAGTCACTGAGTAAATTTTTTTTTTCTTTCTTTACTCTTTCTTTCAGTCATGGAATTGAATTGTTGGCTTGTTCCAATAACTTCTTAGATTCATACTGATAGGATTGAGTACTGATTAAGCCACTTAGAGACTATCTGTCAGTAACTTAAGGAATCTTAGAAGGATTTTTTTTCCTTTTCATCTTTCTTCCTTGCTTCCCATAGTGTGGATGTGTGTACCACATCTTCCTCTTCTTTGTACACATGTCAGTTTGTATATCGCCAAAGACAGGATCCTCATAGCATTTCGCTAGTTGCAAATACCGAACTGGTTTCTTTTATAATTTTCTGCACGGTTCTTAAATTATGCCTCTTCTTCTTCGCCTACGAATATCCCTTGAATTGACATCATGTCTGGAGTCATAGATTGCCAAGACCTCGTTATAGTTCCCTTGGCCAAGTTTGTCGTCCGCCTATACAGGTCAGCACCCCTTCTGTTTCTCCTTAAACTATAAAGGAGTCTTTAAGTTTTTTTTTATTAGTCTTAGTATGATCTAGTTTTTAATCCTAGTTTTCACCATGTTTGGGAACTAGCAGAGAAATTACAATTCTACAAAATTGTGAATTTTAATTTAAAAGTTTATATTACGCCTTGTGGTAATAGTCCACAAGCCGTGTGAGCACAGTGTCATTATAAAGACAAGGTGTTATGAACGTATACGGAGTTATGCGTTGGAAATTCGAGAGTATTCGGATTTGGTACACGGCTCACTATAGGATGAGCATGTGTGAGTAAATGACACAAGTTGTTAAGTGACCTGGTCATGTGAGGACATGAATTAGAAAATTTGTGTCATGTTATTGAGCAGATTGGTGTCTTATAGAAAAGAGCCAATAGGCTCCACATTATAGCAATGCGGGCTTAGAGTACGCAAATGTAAAATTTTCTGTTTTTTGCCGGGTTTGTTGAAATTGTTTCGAGAAATGATCTCTTAACTCGCAGATCCTCGGCTTAGATATAGTATTTATTAGAATAATTCTTCGGCTAGCTTACGTAAACAATCGTTGGTATCTAATGGTCTCTAGTTAGACGATTATAATACTCTTCGAATCCCTAGCTTAAGTAAATCAATTTTTTTTGCCAATGTAGTTGGTCTCGTTGTAAGATTGTATTAGGTTCGTGATAAGTTGGGATGCCTCTTATTCATGGAATCCTATTATTTGTTTTCTAAGATATCTTTAAGGATAGTTAATTTTCTATGCAGGGTTTTTCTGTTCCCTTTTAGTAAAAATAGAATGGCGCCTTCTTTCCGAGCTCAGCTCTGTATTTTCCATCAGAACATTGCTAGCCTTCGATATCAAGACCTTCGAATACCTCTGTAAATACTTGGGCAATACAGATTTTTATTTTAATGATTTATGTTATATTAATTGTAGACTCTGTGCATGTTGTTAAATGCTGAAAGTCACCCTTGGCAAATCTATAAATAGATCTCTCTAATACTTTGGAGCTACCATCGCTCAAGTTTAGCCTGTGTATAATAAAACAAAGTGAATACATACAGTGAGAAATAAGTGATGGCCTCAGTTCATTTTGAAATCTGTGGTACGCCAATTTAACATCAAAAACCAATAATATTAAATAACTACACAGATAGGGATATGTATAGTGTTATCTGAATTTTATACTTGTTATAGCTGTAATATTTATATATGTGTTGATCCTTGGGTTCACATTGACCCACCAATTGTATTTTAAGTTTGTTTTTGTATAAATTTATATGTATTGTTCGTGATGTACTGATCGAGTACTTGGGATTCGCTCATTGTTTGAGCCTTTAGAGAATTATGGGTGAAGTAAGCATGTTATATAATTTCTTTTTTGGATCCAACTTTAGTCTTTTGTATGAATGTAGGAAATGTAGAACGTGCGGAAGGATGCAAGATATGTATGAAGAGTATATGCGAATTTAAACAAGTGTTCACCTATTTCTTCTCTCTTGGTACGATTTTAGAGCCACTCCCCTTTCTAAGTTCGACCAGTGCAGATCAGACTTGAATAATAATACCTAGATTGCTCTATAAAGTATGTTCCATTAATAGTCAAGTTCTCTTATATGATTTGCACGAAGGTTTTCAATTCACAATCTCCATTTATTCATTGTCATTGCGTTTCATGCTTCCTTGTTGAGTGTACAAGAAAAAAAAGGGAAGACCATTGCTCACCTATTCAGGGGTGGCATATGGAAATTGTATAATGTATACGGTCAAGTGTTCCTGGTGTATATAATGTTGCTTTGACTTTTGTCACTTACCTTTGTTGTGAGTTTGCAAATATCCTAGGATACTGGATTCTTGAAGTTGTATAGTCCATATTGAAACTGTATTGATGTTGATTGTTCTTATGTGTTTAAGTCTATTGTATGTTTGGCCTTATGTATTGGTCATGTATACCATAACTAGCTTTGTTGTCCGGCTTCCATTTTGGTAATGTCTTTTGTTTGTAACACTGGTTTGATTTTTCTTTTTTTTCTTTTATCCATTTTCTTTTTTTTCTTCCCACTAAGCTGCAGTGGGGTGTAACGTGTCAAAATTTGATATTTCATTTAAAAAAAAAAAAAAAAGTAATGGCCTCAACAGTAAACTTGATTGGCCTTAGAAGTTTAAAAAAAAAAGTATTTCAGCCAATCAAGTGCCGACACGCAATATTCATTTTTACAGTTGTTATATTACCGTTGATTGCTACGCGCCAAAATGCTAGCGTCACTTCCTAAGGCTGTTAGCACACCTCCGCCGCGAATCGCGGCACACGGAACTGCAGAAAGCGAAATCGCAGGTAGTGTTAGTACACTAGCGGGTAAACGAGTAGCGAAAGAGAAAAATGCACATAAGTAAGTATTCTATGGTTATGTTTTGTTGGGAAATATAAATAATTAAAACCACAATATTATTTCACATTTCATATATATTTTTAAATATTACAACATTAATAACGTTTTTACTTACAATTTAGAAAATATGCACATCCAACTTCTGCAAACCATCCCACAACAAAACGCAATTAACGTTTTTCATCTGTCATTTCTATGGAAAACATGACGTTCGCTTCAATTTCGCTCCAAAATTCTGTCGATTTTGACAACTTCAAAAGCGGGCGGAATGCGAAACACACGGATCCGCGAAATATCAGGCGGAGGTGTGAATACAATTTGAAGTAATCTATGGCGAAACACCGCAAGAGAGAGATGAATGTATAGAAAACAGTACGAGTTTGAGCATGCTATCTCACTCTCAACATGGCGCGCAGAAACTGACAGATGTGACCGTCGTCGCTTCGGCTAATCCGCAGCGGAGGTGTGCTAACGGGGTAAATCTCCGCTCCGCGGGGAGCAGCGGCCTTCTTGTGCTCCGCGCAACGGGCCGACGCCATTATTGAAAAAGTTAACTAAAAAGCCAGTGTATAAGATCATAAGTTAACGTTGTTTAATTGATTAAATATAGACTATAATCTGGTGATACATAGACATAATATTAAATTTCTGTTATATTGGTTTGGATTGTTATCAAAAATAAGTGTGGAACCCCGACTTGAACACGTGGTAAATTTTTGATTCATTGTTCTTTTAATGATAAACTATATAATAAACTCTGTTAAAGTGAAATGGGTTTTCTTAAATAAACTTATATACCTGTGTGTCGTGAATCATCGAGGAACTGGGTCTCGCCAGCAATTTCTCATCTTCCCATGTACCCTGAGATATCATTGAGTAATGTTCTACCTATGAGTTGCCCGGCAAGGAATTCTTACCAAATAACCAGCCTCCTTTCCAACCAGTTACTACAGAGTTCTAAGGCGCCCAAATTCCCTGAGATGTTCAAAGGAAAGAGCTCCTGGTCCAAGGGTAAGTGACAAATAAGAGATTATCTCGTTAAAAGATTGGTTCCTGTTTTGTTCCTGAGAGGACCACCACTGTTCATCCCATTTCTTCGAGAGAGGATAGATTACATCTTTTCCGTTTCAGTACAAACAAAATGTTCTAAACTATTTTTCATCATAGTGGTTTGTTCATACCATTAGCAATCGAATGGTTGGAATTAACAAAGCACTTGCCAATGTCATTTCGAAATATCAAAACAACAGCGGACCCAGGGGAGAGCCTTGCGGAACGCCAGACATCGCTTTTAGATTGAGTCACAGTCTTTTTATTTTATTTTTTTTTCAAGTTTTCGCAAACATACAGTTTTTTAACAGATATTAACAAATATATGAAAAGTACAACACATAAACCAGCAAAGATTGCAAACATTACTTAAATAAAATAAATAAATATTCCTTTATTGATTCAAAGTACTTACTTATTTTTAAATTTCTGGAGGGTTTTCTTTTTCCCCACTCGACATACACTATCAAGTAAAAAAAAACACTAAAGCTAGACGGGCTCGCCGCCGGGTCCGAAAACCCACCAGGGCGCATACCTCGACGCTCGCCAAGACTTTCCCGACACCCGGCAGCAGTACCCTCATTATGGTGTATATAACATGGACACCAGTATGGGGATTGGGAAAGGTAAGGAAAGAGGTAAAGGGAAGACGACAATGGATCGGAGGACCCCCGCCTATGCCTGATGAGACCCAGAACCTATCAGGGATCCAATTATGGATCCAAATGCTCCATATCTGAGTAGCCAGGCAAAGGAATTCTTTCCAACGAGGACCACTCTCTCTTCTAACCACCTGATACTAGAGTACCAAGGCGCCCAAACTCCCTGAGATGTTCAAGAGAGAAAGCCTTCTGGTCTAGTGGTAAGTGGCGGAGGAGGGAGATCTTCGAGTAAGAGGGTATCCCGTCTAGAGAGGACATTTCATTTTCATTTCAATATTTCAGAATTTTATAAAAATATCGATAAACGCCGAAACCCTCCAACTAGATAATTGATTTTTCTATAAAAAATATATACATCATAGCAGTACCTACATCTCAAACTTTTCTTAACAATTTTTGTAAAAATTTAATTTATTGACGACATCGTTTCATACAATAAACATACCGACTCCATCGACAGTTGGATCTCAATTTTACATGTAACTTTTTTTATAAAGTAAAACATTTTTTATAACAAATTTACGAGTTTCGGTGCCTATACCTATTTCAGAATTTTATAAAAATATCGAAAAAAGCCGAAACGTTTAAAACTAGTAATATTATAATATAACAGTGCGAACGGTTTTCGGATGAGTTGCGTGCAGTTTATCTACTAAATTACTCGCTACTCGGCCTAGTGTGAACTAGGCTTTACGGATTGAACCAGCTAAGAGGTGCCGTGGTCACCACAGACAGTACATCTCTTCTCATACAAAATGATCCATACATCTATCTTTATTGCCATCATGTGCGACGCAAGAGTTTTCGTTCGTACGACTCACTTTCTACGCAAACTTGTTTATACATACCTACATACTTGTTAAATGTTTTTTTTTTTATTTTTATTTTAAAGATTTTACAGAATATCAGAGAAACAAAAAACAATTTGAAATTTACTGCGCCAATAATAGTATCTTAACATATTTTCAAAAAGTTCAACACAGCATCATTATTAATAAAACAAAACATGAGGTATGGGGGAGGGGAAAGGGGAAAGGAAGGAAAGGAGAAGGGAACATAGTATGGGTAGCCATGCCTATACGTTTTACTGATAAATTTCTCACATAGGTGCCAAAATACTATTATTATCTATTCCGATATCGATCACAGCATTTTACACCCAATGAGCCTCAAATTTAGAATCCAATCCAAACTCCCTTAAGACCCCACTTAGGGGCATAGGGAGCCAACAAGAGCTCTCCATTGCGCTCGATCTTGCGCAACGTTAATGACCTACTCCCACACCATGTCCAGATTCCTCAGCTCTGCTTCGAAGGAGCGGAACACAGTATGAGAGGGTCTTCCTCGTCTTCGGGACCCTCTGCAGGCTTACTCTCGAAACTCGATTCGAACCCAATTCCAATTTCAATCACAAACTCGATTCCAATTCCAAAACGGTACTCTTGAACCAATTTCCGTGCGATTGGAATCGGATTTGAGATTGGCGTTCCAAGCCGTGAAAACGTTTTCCTTTCAAGTTTGTTATTGCAATATTAAAATATTTTCGCTGTTAATTGGGAATTGATAATTGTTGTTATGTTCGTTATTCTGAAAGAAACTGTAAGGAAGTACACCTGACACCCGTGAGGGGTATATATTATTTGAAACATAAAATAAGTTGAATTCGATTTACTAATAACAGTCCTACTTAACAAATATAATAATTTGACGTTGCTATAAAATTTAAGGATTTGTTTTCTATAAATGGAAACACATACATACACATACACATACTCCCTTAAGGCCCCCCCACTCTACGCAAGCCAGCCCGGAGGAGAGCAATCCGCAGCAAACCCGACCCGCACGAAACCGACCCCCTGCTCGATCAAACCAATCAAACCAAAAAGCCGGCCCCACACAAATCAAGCTCGCCGCGGAAACACTCATTTATATTTCAAATATACATTTTGACGTTTCTGTACAAAGAGTTCCATATATAGAGCGGCTTACTTGCCTTGTATTTTATCTGTCCTCAATATGAGGCAGTTAACCGCTGCTTATTTTTTATGAATTCAGTCTGTCACAGACGTTGCTAGGTGCCGCATCAACATAATAATTGCTCAAAATGCCCTCATGTGCAATGAGATACTGCACCAATTATGCAATAAGATAATAAAAGTGACAATTGTATCTTAAAAACAATTTATTATATGTTTTTTTCATTTAATAATTAATAATATTTTCTACAATATATTTCAATAATATTTGACACATCGATACCTCAATATGCAATTTGGGTAACTCCAAAAAAGTAACTTTTTTGGATGAAAAAAAACGACATAATTTTGATACATAACGATTCTATAATTTGAAAAAAAAAAACGCAAAGTAGATAATATGATGGTGGAACGGGGCCCAGGTCTCGTAACCCTTAGGTTAGCAATCACAAGTGAAAGTAACAGAAAAAAATTCTTTCCTTAACTCATCTTCATGTACATCTTCCTTCAAACTTATTAGATATGGAAAAACTCTTCAAGTCATAATTTAATGAAATCGTTGTTCATGTCCCCTTATGCCCTTTTGTTTTTTATCATTTTACTTTGTGATCCAAGGTTTGCTTTTTTCTGTTTAAAGTATAATTTTCTGCCAAAGTATTTCATATTTCTCTTTTTTCTGGTTTAAATTTCAGGCCCATGAAAATTTATGTGCTACATAATATTTTCCTTCTTTTAATTTTACAAGATTGATATCTCTCAGTTTTCACCAGAATCTGAGTATTCTGTTGACCGTAATGCTTCTTCTTGCAATCTCTTACAACATTAAAATTAAAAAAAAAACTTCCTTATTCTGTGCTTGTAATGATATTCAATCAAACGATTTTCTTAATCAATGTCATGAGTATACAGTTTCATCTTGAATTTATCCAAGACAAATCTCAATCAAAATCAATCAATCAATCTCGGTCTGCATAGAGAATAGAGTTGCGCATTTTAAACGTTGTAATACTAACAAACTTTTCCCTATTTTTCTTAAGGTGTTATTAAGACATTTTATTATTATGTTGGATTTGCCGAAATCACCAAGAATGTGTATACAGAATTTTTATACCATTATTAGGTAAATCGTTTTGTCAAAAATGCAGTTATCCATGTTGCATATCAATGTATCGACACTATAGCAACATAATAATAACATTGTTGCTTAGTAAACAGTTTGTTACTACAGTAAACAAATATCTACTGAAATATAAACAATGCACTAAGTAAAAAGGTTGAATTCCATTACATTCGCAGTATAAGTCATTTATATGGCAAATTAAAATTTTCTAAGTCATCGTTATGAATGTTTTCGGCGCATTATTTAAACACAATTGGAACATCACCCGCACACCTCCCGTCCCTCCCATCAAACTGGACACAAATTTAAAGTGAATTTTCTTCCTATTAGCCCCTCTATTTATGGAACTCTTTGTTTCTGTATTAGAGTGTTGCGTTATTTGTTTACTTATATTTTATTATAATTATTAAAAATGCTAGCATTATTTATTTGCTGATTTATTTTAATATCAAAATAGTATATACTTTTTAAGAACGAGAGCGTCTCACATTAATGGAAGAAAAACGGGTGGAAGCACAACGCTTCACATCAATAATTGCGTTTAAAGAAGCTGCAGAAAAATTGGAACAGTGTGCCAGAATCTTTAATCGCAACTACTACTGCCATTCGTTCACGGGCTGCTGTAGCGGCGGCAGCCTTGAGGGAGATTGCAAAGGAAAAAAATAAATTCCAACAGAAAATAACCTTAATATTTTTTTTTTATTTTGTATTTTTTACAATTTAAATATCTAAAATAAATAGTCAATAAAATTATTATGTATTACATTAAATTCATCATCATGAATGAACATTAAATTACAATTCTGTTATTTTTACAAACCTTGACAATTTACATAATATACCTACTATTATATACGTGAAATTTGTAATCAAATTCACAATACAAAAGCTATTTATAATAAAATGGTTATTTCTTAAACTCTCTTAAATTATTCATATTCGTCTATGATGTGAATTCCACAGTTGATGAACTAAATCATATCTGGCTTGCATTCCTCTAAGTCATGAGCTACAGAAAGAACTTTTGGTACTATGGGTATGGTTATATTATGATTTTCATGACTTCCAATGGTAATGATGTCGTGTTGCATGTTGTGCACACAAAATATCATTTTAAAGGTTTTGCCATATGAGGTTACAAAATCCCGTACAAGTCTTCATACACCTTTTTTGATATTCCATTTGCTATAAATTCCCCACTACTCATGCTAAACGCATTTTGCGAATATCTTGCTATTCAACGCAAGTTATTTCGTTGACGCATATCGACTTGATGCGCGTTTTCCAAAATATTAAAAAATAATACAAGACGAGCCATTTTTTTAAGTAATATAATTAAAATACGTCTTCTCGATTTCAAAAAAGTTACTTTCTTGCGATCTTGTAAATAATGACAGACGATTCCAACACAATTTCGTGGAATCGAGTAGTTGTCAAAACGACGTCAAGAGTACCAATTTTCAAATTTTACACGATTTCACATGTTCTTCAAATCACCACTCGATTTGAATCCAATCGTGCGCTAGCGTCGCATTTCAAGAGTACCATTTTGGGATTTTACGATTTTAGGATTGGAATCGAGTTTCAAGAGTAGCCGTGCTGATGGGAGGAAGAATTTAGAATACTCAAGGATTTTTTACCGTCCTTTTCGAAAGGTACTAGACGAATTTACTATAACCGACAGTTGAAAAAGGTAGGCAGAGGGAACGAACATCCACTCTTTTCTATCCAAGCATAATTCTTTCGCTACTTCCACCGACAGATACGCTTTCTTACACCTTTCCTTTCAGCCTTATGAATTCTCTTTGTCATTCTGTTTGCATCCATTCTTTCCACATGCCCAAACCATCTCAACTTATTAACTTTCATCTTTGTCACAACACTTACTTCCATACCACATTCCTTCCTAATATTTTCATTCCTTTCCATATCCCACAAAGTTTTTCACATATTCTTCGAAGAGATTTCATCTCTACTGCATTTATACACCTTTTTCCCTCCTTGTCCACGTTTCACACCTTTACACCGCGGATGGTAACAGGATTGCGTTATGTACTAGTTTCATTGCTGGTTGTGAGACGTTGTTGTTTCTCATCGTAGGTCTTAGTGCACCGACCACCCTGCAACCAGCAACTTTCCTACTTTCTATTTCTTTTTCACACTTTCCATCCCGACTAAACATGCTTCCTAAATTCACATACTCATTCACTTTCTCAAGATATTCATCTTCTACGGTTATTTTACAATTCGTTCTTGCTTCATCCCTTTCAAATACCAAAACCTTTGTTTTGCTGACATTCATTTTTTACCGGTTTTTTTTACTGAATTGCGTGAATTGATGCCTATAAAAAAAGTCGTACTTAGATAAAGTAGATGTTTATTATTCAGCAATTTTTTTTTAATATGAATAGAAATTTAATGTAACATCCAAATCATATACATATACACACACTTACCAAATCATTAAGAATGACAAAGAGAATTCATAAGGGTGAAAGGAAAGGTGTAAGAAAGCGCGGCCGACCGAGAATGACGTGGATCGAACACATATATTCCATCCTCAAGGAAGGCCACGTAAGAAGTAAGAGAAATAGGAGAGGGTGTATGAGAAATGTTACGTCGGTGGAAGAAGCGAAAGACGTATGCTTGGATAGAAAAGAGTGGAGGTCCGTTCTCTCTGCCTACCCCTTACGGGACACTGCGTGATGGGTAAAAAAAATCATTAATTAAAAAAAAAATTATCATCTATCGGGAATGAGTATCCTGGATGATATAACTGATTTATAGGACAATCAAACAACACATGACCCTTTTTATGCCTGTCGTTCAACAGGTTTTGCTGCTGGTTATATTTTAAACTACGACGTGTAATAATCTACATAATAATTCAAAAATGTTTTTTATTTGCTTTTTACCGTATGTCATAGCATCACGCTCAAAATACAAATGCTACGTCAGATATGAATCTGCACAGGGCCGTGCAAAATGCCGGAGAAGGTTACTGCATTAACTTTAATATATTTAGAGCTATTTAAAAACCCCTATTTTTTAGGATCTTCATACAAAATTTTAATAAACATTAAAAGTGTCATTCTTCTTTTTCTGTGCTTATGTCAGTTATAGAGGTCTACAAAGCAATGGGAAGCTAGACTAGAACCTGTTTAATTACCTACCGATCAAGCCTGACAATCGGAATCAAAAACGTAAAGCAAGACGGGTATAAGCTAGTCCAATATAAATTGTGCCTCACGGTATACAATGCCATAAATGACATGGCACCCCGTACACTCTCTGAACTCTGTATCACCAAGGAGCCAGCAACAAGACCCTTACGTTCAGCCATGATATCTACCAACATACTAAAGGAGATCAACAGGAGCAACAAGTCGAACTTCCACGACAGGGCTTTCAGCGTAGCAGGACCTGTCACCTGGAACCGACTTTCTGAAGAAATTAGAAAGGACCAGCCCATCAGCACATTCAGGAACAAACTGAAGACACTGCTCTTCCCACAGAGCTTCCCGTGCGCCCTTGAGATGGAAATCCATTAAACGGCGCCAAACAAATTATCCAGCATCATCATCATAAGAAGTTATCCAGCGCAAGATGTTACCATGCACACCATACTTTCCCAGCCTATGTATTAATATTTGATGGTTTATTTTATCAAACGCTTTAGAGAAGTAGGTTTACACAGCGTTCACCGCCTCCCATAGAGTTATAGATAAAGTCGGTGAATTGTATGAGTATCAGTCGGTAGTCTATCGGATTCCAGCCATTTCAACAAATCGACATGATTTTCGCACATCCTCATTTTTTTATAAGAATGACATCATCAACCTTCTCGGACACTTTGTAAAAATCCGTTTTGGTTACGTACGTCATCCTGTACTATATAATAAAACCAATTTGCTGTGGAATGATATCTTCTTCTGCGGTTTCAATCATGCGGATTGGTTTGAATAAAGATCTGCATATAATTTTCCATTTTGTCCGGTCCTCCGCGGCCATCTTCATCTCTATGTATGATGCGCAGCCCGGCCCAGCAATGGGCTTCAAAAATATTTAGAAATAGTTGTACATAATAGAAATAGCACAATAATTCTCTTGCTTTCGGCCAAATGTAAATAGTTTTCTTCTTTCTCTTTAAATAGATCTGGTGACCAGTTTTCATTGTAGAGGGGTTTCTTGGGACAATTTTCACGATATATGTTGGAGGGTCCTCCCGGTTGGCGATTTCCACTGAGGAAGATTTTCTAGTTAATATTGAAAATCACCAAAACATAAATTTACCAGAAACCTCGTCAAAGTGTTTGCAATCGAGATTCCAATACATGAATATACTTGTACTTGTTGAGGGTGGAGCAGATATTCATATACCTAAGTCTTATATCGTGGATTTGTTAAATCCGTCAAGTCAGTTTACTGGATTAGAGATTGGATTATCTCACACAGTAATACGAAAATAAGTATTGTTAATTTCTACATCAAAACAATTAACTCCTAACATAGGTTGAGTAAATAGTTATTTATTTATTTATTTTATTTATTTATTTATTTACTTCATCCCCCTTAGGTCTCTTGCGAGACACTTGGGTTCATTAATTTCTTTACAATAAACATGAAATCAGGTAACAAAAAAAAAAAATAACAGGCAACAGTTACAAAGAATCCAAGAAAATCACAATGAAAGATATTTTTCAATACCAGGAGAATGTAAAGGGTTCCCCTGGTATTACGTCAAATACAATACATGTTTACAATGTTGTTACGATGCTATCGAGGAGTCATTCTCGCTTAGCATCTCGTCAACCGTGTAGTAGGATTTATCGACCAGACACGATTTCACCCCTCTCCGAAAAACCCCCAAGTCATCAGACTTTAATTTGTCATTCAGTTTATTAAACAATCTGACACTGAGACAGACAAAACTTTTGTCCACCTTAGCCAGTCTATGATTGATTGGTCTGATGTCATTTTTCTTTCTGGTGTTATAGTTGTGGAAGTCTTGGTTCAAGGGAGTGTTTTAAATATTCTTGTGAGCGTAAAGAAGGCACTCATATATAAAGAGTCCGCTCAACGTGAGAATACCGTGCTTTCTAAACGCGTCCCTACATGAGTCACGAGGCTCTAGTCCGTCTAAGGCTCTTATAGCTCGTTTCTGTATAACAAATACACGATTTATCTCCGCGCTTCTGCCCCAGAATAGTATGCCATATGCTAAAATACTTTGAAAGTACGCAAAATACACAGATCTTGCTGTACTTGTTCCACATATATCTCTAATTTTTTTTATTGCGTATACCGCTGAACAAAGTTTAGGCGAGATACTTTCTATGTGGGAACTCCACTGCAGGGTTCTGTCTATAGTTATCCCTAAAAATTTATAAGTAGCGTTTGTGTCGATGCCTTGCTCGGCAAGGGTATCGACTATCACATCTGATTCCCGCGATCGTTTCAGAGAGAAGTGCATCGCGCTGGTTTTCGTCAAATTTAATAAAAGATTATTGTCGTCAAACCATTGACTCACCCCAACCAGTGACTCTAAGATTTTGTTCTTTGTGGTGAGTTTATCTTTAGAATATTTTACCAATAAAGAAGTATCATCGGCGAACATTACAATTGTGTCATTCCGGTTTAAGGAAAACGGCAAATCGTTAACATAAACTAAGAAGAGCAATGGACCCAGGATGGAGCCCTGGGGGACACCGAACTTAACGAGTGCTGTCGATGATTTAATGCCATTAATGTCTACAATCTGCTGCCGGTTGCTTAAATAGGACATAAAAAATTTCAGTGGGACATTTCTGATACCATAATGATCGAGCTTTTTCAACAGAATATTATGATTGACGCAGTCAAACGCCTTCGAAAGGTCACAAAAGATTCCGTAGGTATCACTTTTATCCTCGAAGGCCATCAGTACACTTTCAATCATATGAGCGATCGCATTGGTCGTACTTTTTTGTTTCTGGAAGCCATACTGTTGTGGATGTAGTATCTTAAATTTATCTAAAAAGTGCGTCAACTGTTCTGCAACAATCTTTTCCAATATCTTACTCAATACGGGGAGAATCGAAATGGGCCTGTAATTACCAGGATCACATTTATCTCCTTTCTTGAAGATAGGTATAATTTTTGCTTTTTTCAATGCACTAGGAAAAACTCCTTCTTTTAAACATTTATTTATAATTATTGATAATGGCATCGCTATATCAGCTATAATAAGATTTAGAAATTTGGTTGACATATGCCACAGGTCAATCGAATCTTTTTGTTTAATATCCTTACATACTTTGATGATATCATCCGAGTTTATTGGCTCAAATTCAAACAAACCTTCATTCCGTTTCGTTAGGATCAAGTGCTTTTCAGCACTTTCCTCACACGCGTTGAGATTTTTCGTAAGAAGTTCTGCAATATTTGCAAAGTAGCTGTTAAATTTATCCACTTGTATCTTACGTTCGACATCATCATCACCTAAACCAACATCATTATCAGTACAAGATTTTCCAGTTTCAGTCTTTATTATTTTCCAAGTTGTTTTTATTACATTATTTGATGTTTCAATTTTATTTCTATTGTATATCTTCTTGGCTTCGTCACAAACCCGCTTGAACACCCCACTGTAAGTCGATACAAATGACTTCGTACCACCTCAGTTCGTAGAGTCTAAAAAGGCGCTCTCGGGAGACCAATATACCAGGAGTTGCCCAGCACGCGAATGATCCCTCAGTTTTACACTTCACCTTTCTCACTGGAATATATCTATCCAGGCTTTGTATAATTTCGGTAAAAAAGTTATGGAATGCCTTCTCAGCATTTTCTCCCCGATACCGATCCTCAGCCCCGCGCATAGACTCTATAAACTGTCTAACATTATCCGCATGGAAATATCTCCTATAGCTAAATTTATCCCCTTTTCCTCCCTTCTCACATTCGTTCTTCCTTAACAGGGGGACGTTTATTGCTTGACCAAAGTGGTCAGATTTTACCAGGCTTATACTGTTTATTTCTTCAACATCAAGATTCGCAAATATATTATCAATACATGTTGATGACAATTCGGTTACTCTAGTGGGCTTGAAAATACATTGTTTCATTATATAACATTTCATTAAGTCCAATAGTCTGTCTAACTCTTTTGAAGGTTCACAAAAATTAATATTAAAATCGCCACACACTATGAGATACTTGTCATTTTTTGTCATTATCTTAGAAAGTACAGTTTCTAAGAGATCAATAAATACGTCCAAATTACCACTCGGTGATCTGTATACACAGAGAATTACAACCTTTTTCATCTCAACACAACTAAACTCTGCATTCTTCTCTTGTGACGTTCTGACTATGTCCACTCTATTTTTTGCCTTTAGTCCTTCCCTGATTAAAATTAATGACCCGCCCCTGATGGCCGTTTTTCTATTAAAATAACTAACGGTTTTATATTTTTCAATTTGCAACGTATCAATATTATCATCATTTGCCCAAGTTTCTGTTAAGCAGACGACATCTATATTACTGAGTACAAGGCCAGTTTCTAACTGATGTACTTTTTTAGAACTCCTTGAGCGTTTTGGTGAGCGACGATAAACTTTATCATCTTGTCACTCTTCATTGAATTTGCCAATGTTGCGGTGAGGTTTGCCGTTGACCTGTTCCTCCCTCTAACAGATGATGGGATTGGTGTGGAGCTGATCTGACTTCGACTCAATTCAGGATTCAAATCACTATCAGACTTCTCACTCTCTCTTTCCATAAAAAACGTTTCTCCCTATGAAAGTTATTCGTTACTATGGTAGGTATTGGGTATACATTACTTGCATTTGTCCCTTTACACTTCTCATTTTTGTCAAACACTGCTCGAGAGTTCCGTACCATAAACATTACCTGTTCGTGTAACTTTACACTTACACTATTAAGCTCCAAAATCTTCACGTGTTTCCATCTACCTGCTTCAAAAACCAGATTAGATAGAAAGCCTTTTAATTGAAAAAAGAGCAAAGGTAAAAATAGAATTCTCTAAATAATAAAAATCGTTATATACTTAACAGAACATAGCTAATGGGCAGATGACATGGTTCTGGAGGTAGAGTCATTTTTTTTAAATGAATCTGGGCTCACCCGTCTTGAATCCAAAAAAGTACACTCTTGAAGTCTTTCACAGCAAAGCTTGTATAGTGAAAAATGAAAATGGATGGTGGTTTGTGAAAGAAAACAGAATCGGAGGAGCGTTGGTAGGTAAAAAAAAAAGATGGCCCGATCATCTTGAAAATCTGAATGATTGCATGACGTTGCGTGGCAGCTGTAAGGATAGAATTGCTGTGGAGACTAACACAAACGAGGGTTATATGAGAGAATTTATATGTGTGAATGTAGAGTTGTTAAGAGAATCACACCAACCAAGTTATAGAGTAGATCTTGTGCAAGCTTTATATTGTCTATTACTTCTAATTTACGCATACGCTTATTTGATTCTTCAGAGGATCGTTCTTGTTGTTCAACCAGTTGTTTAATCTTCTCGTTAGCTTCTGCCTGTGATACTTCATTCATTTTTTCTTGTAGCTTCCATCTGGCTAGATGTGTTATATTCACCATATGGGATATAACTGCATCAATCTTTATATTAAATATCACACATTGTTTGATTTTAAGTATATCATCTATAAACGACACGAATTTCAGTTTCAGATATAAAAATGAATCCTCCTTCAGTTGGTACACGTTGGGTACGAGGTAACTAAGTTGTGTCAATTTCTCAACCAATGTCGATCGATTTTTTCCGATGGATGAGACTTGATCTACCAATAAATTTAATTTTTGTTTCAAAGCCACTGTAGTCTCACGGGTCGGGCTACTATCTACAGGTATATCATACTCTGCAAGCATTTTACTGTATTCTTGGAAAACAATTTGTAAAACATCGTCAAAATCTCTTGATTCTGTGAAGTGGTTGCGTGCCTTCAACAAGAATATTCTACTTTTATCAGAAATGCCTGGAGATACTTCTCTCATTTCCTTATTTGATATTCTCATCGTGTCATTCTCAATAGTTTCTATTAAACCGTTAAATATTTCTGGGCCTTCAATGATTCCCGTTTTATTAGGCATCTTTATCAATACAATACGGTTCAAATTTTCGTAGAAAAACTTAACCAATTTCCGGTTCTTCATCGATAAGTTTGGTTCGTCCATTATTTTTGTTTTAAGAATTTCAGGGATGTCTTCTTTGGAATAATATTCATTATCTTTCGTAAGCAACAAAGTCATCCCTTTATGTAAAATTCCATCATGCGGAAATATGGTCAATATTTTGTCAACAAAACTAATAAACGGTTCGATGCTATCACCTGTAAGGTCTTTTATATCACACACGAGTGCCAACTTGACCGACTTCGCACTACGTATAATTTGTTTTATGTAAAAAGAATTGGCCACATCTTGAGCCTCACCTCTGTTATCGTTAAATCCTGGTGCATCAACGACCAGACCACTTATTTTAGAGGATAACCATGCTGATGGCATACTCGTCTCAGATGTTGACCCTGTTCCTATGTTGGGCCCAGGACTCTCCGTGTCAAGTTTGGTTATATTATACTTGGTTACTCTAATTTTGTTCGCAATTAGTTGGTTACCGATTACAAAATTGACAATGGTGCTTTTGCCGCATCTTGTGTTGCCAACAAACAAAACAATGTCTTTGTCTTTCACGTCGTTAAATACTTTGGCAGTTTCTGCTGTGTAAACTAACTTTTGCATCTTCTCCAAAGTTTCAATGATATCTTGTTCTGTTTCTCTTTTCTTAATAATTTTATTCATCTGTAACAATTCAAACAATTGTATAGTTGGAAAAAATCCGTGTATTTATAAACGTGTAGCTACTAGGTATATATGAAATATATAAATCGTTAATTTGTTAAGTAAGTATACAATAAGTATAAAAATGATCAGCTGTGCTTGTGTCTAACTAAAACTGGGGAGAGGCTGGACCGATTTAGCTAATTTTGGTTTCGAAGTATGCGTTCAGAGTAGTTTTAAATGGTGAGAAATTATGGAAGGAGAAAATAGAAAAACAATTTCGTTTCATCTGACGATCTGATCTGATCTGGTTGCTTAGACAATAAATAAATATTGATGATAGTGATAATGTTTGTAGATATTGATGATAATGAAAGTAATAATCCGATCCACACATTCATTCACAAAACATAAAATTAAATTAATTTTGTTTAATCCAATCAAGGGTTTAATAAAATATTAATACGTACCTTCTTAGTTTGCAGTCACTTGCAGTAGTGTAAAAATATCTTCGCTATTCAGCAATCAGCCGTATCAAACTTAGGTATAATTACTAATTTAAGTTAAAGCCCCTTTTATACCCATTTTACGATCAATGAACTCTTGTTTTCAGAGATTTTCAACATTTGGTGGCTGCAAAACTAGTTTTTTTAGATATTGCTAAGTAGGTCTTATCTAAATGAAGTGTTTTTCAATGGAAAGGAGGTGGAAATTTGACCATCCAAATGCCAACATTGTTATCTTGGTTTTACACAGTTTTCGTAATAAACAAAATAATATAGAATAAATGTTGATTCTGTGATGTCTTTGTTATGTTAAGTTTTTATGTGTACAGTTAAGTATAAATAGGTAAATAAAATAAAATGTATATTTATTTCTCACAAATAAAACAAGAAATACATCTACTATATAAATTAAAGTCGGGTTAGTGCGAACACTTATAACTCGAGATTGGCTCAACAGATTCTTCTGATGTATTGGATTGATTTATTGGATTCTTCTTCGCTCCGGATAACAGAATAACTAATAAAAAGTAAAAAAAATGGGTAAGAATTGATGTAAAATACAGTATTTAAGTTTGTATGGAAAGGTTACCAGGGACGCGCCCACGACATCGCGGGTAGTTCCCTCTCATTTTCGCATACAGTAGCCCATCCCACTTACTCCACCGCACCGTTTCGATAGTTTAAGAAAATTTTCATACAAAGTCAACAATATTATCGGGCATATTCGTGTTGGTAATAGGCGAGGTAGGGTGTGTGCGCGAACGCATTTTTCTCAAGTCGTTCCCGCCAGAGCTATGCAATCCGCAATTTACCAATAATTCGGTCCTTCCAATCTGAAGGTGAAAACACAAAGAACGCTGTTTCCGACAGGGGCCAATCGCCGCCGCAAGGAATGTTGTCTATGGTTTCAATGCATTTAAATGGACATATCGGAAAGCGGGTTCCTGCTCTAGCTGTGTGTATACCCATTCAAATGCATAGAAACATTATTTGCGCCGATTAGCGGCTTTTTTTATTATTTTTTTATTTTTATTTTATTTATCAATGTAAACAAACAGTCATTGACAAAACATATTAACTCTTAACAATAAACAGTTAGTGGACCAACAAAGACTTTAATGAACTTCTCCCACATCATGTCGAAATCCTTCAGCTCTGCTTCGAACGAGAGGGAACATGGTGTGAGAGGGTCTTCCTCGTCTTCGGGACCCTGATGGGAGGAAGAACAGCGTCCTCCTCGACCAACTACTTCAACACTTTGGTTTTACATATGTACAATAATATATTATCTATTTACAATTAACACGCCTTTATGAAATGTGTTAAAAAAATTGAATATACCTGACATGTCTAATAGTTAGGTGCCTTGTAATGATAAACAATAATTAGGTTGGGTTTTTTTTAGAAATGGTAGTTCCAGTAACTTGCCACAAATTTTAATCATGATTTTTAAAAATATATTTTTCACTCACCGCAAATGATAATAAAAATCATTTTTCAAATCCTCGTCAATTTAAAAGAAGATACTTAGGTACTCAGTTACGTACCTACTCGGTTATAAACTCTCTAAAGCTATGTCCACACATAGCGACAAAATGTTGATATCAACAGTTGACGAGTATCTCTCAACTTTTTGTTGTAAAATACGCAAAATGTTGACGGATACCTACTTTAAGTTGACCGCCGACTTTTGAGACGAGAAACGATGCTTGTTGCTTGTATCCGTGTATCCCCGCTGTCCACACATGGCAACAAAAAGTTGATATCAACAGTTGACGAGTTTTTATCAACTTTTTTGTTGTGAAGTTGACAGATACTCGTCGATATTTGGCGCCAAAAATCATAGGGAAATGTTGCTCATTGCATGTTTCAAACGGGTAACTCGCCAACATTTCGCATTCATCCCAATGGTTGAGGTATTATTATTTGTGAATGTTGTTTACCTTTATAAATTACTAGCTAGTTACCCGTGGCTTCGCTCACGTGTTACTGTATTTATTTGCTTTCTCTTCCTAAACAATGCAGAATTAATTATATTCGCATCAAAATTAATAATAATAAGAAACATCCTCAAAATTTTTTTTTATATATATATTCTAAAATTTCCATTAAATTACTATATTTTTATTTATATTTGTCGTTATTAATCTGTATTTAAAAAATATGTGCTTCTTATACAAATAGAATCAGCCCGCGAACTTAAAAATTTCGCTAACTTGACTGACATTGTTCTATGAGAATCCCAAAAAATAACTCGAATAACTTTTATGCCATCAAATGACGTTATTTGAAATCAATTTTTATATTGCTGGATATGAATAAAAAAATATTCAGGTCTCGAAAAGCAATGAAATTAGTGATCTTTAAAACACTTATTTCTATCTGCTTTGGGCATTTTTCAAGCTACAGACGTTTTTTTTAACATATCAATTTATATCTTTGATTAGTTGTTGTTTGTCTGGTCGTAGGTTCGAAATTTAGTTCATAAATATCTTATCCTGAGCAAACACGACATAAAAAGAATAAACGATATCGGTCCAGCCGTTCAGGTCGAAATAAATAACGTTAAACGTGAAAACTGTTAACGTTCCGAACGTTAACGTTTACCAAATTGAAAATGGTTTCCAAACAAAAAAAAATGCGTTTCGTCTTCAATATAATAGCAGCGTCATAATACTTCCAAAAATTTTGAGGTAACGTTTAACGTTAATTTTGAATAACTGACAGAATTATTTGTTTGACTCGGAATTTGGAACAGCATTGTTTAACGCACGTTGAACAACAGTTTTTACGTTATCTCTATGGAAATAACAACAAATTGTTAACGTTGGAGCTGTCGTTAAGATTTCGACTTGGCCTCCAGGCGTGATGCGATGACCACGTAAAGTAGGTCTCCATTTTTATAATAACGTAATATTCTCCCTTTTAAGCCCCCCCGCTCACCGCAAGCCAGCCCGGAGGAAACTAAAGCGCAGCAAACCCGATCCGCACAAAGCCAAACCCTAGCCCGATTGCCAAAAAGCCAGCCGCACACAAATCAAGCCCGTGGCGGTTCCCCCCAAACCACCCCATAATACGAGAGGCCTTGGACCCACTCAGGAGAATAGGTTAGGCATAAAGAACTCTCCATTGCGCTCGAAGTCGTCCGAGGCTCATTGTGCCTTTTCTAACCGGTTGAGTTTAAAGGAAGTGAGGTGGTCAACCTCAGTATTCTAATGGTATAAGTAATTGGCGTTCGACTTTAAACGAATTTTCGACAATGTAGAGTAGGAAGAAAATTAACTGTCCACTGTTTATATTTTTTATTAAATGAAACGGATATCGGCAACTATCCGATATCCGGTCTATCCGGCGGCGTAAATAATATCCGGATACCGAATAGTAAAAAGAGACATGTTTGGATAACTCATTGATTTGTTTATTAAAGTATCACTTAAGAAATACACCTTATAATCACAAAATAAATTCTACAACTTAGAAAATTGATTATCAAGCATAAGGTAAATTATGGAGAGTAATTCTATATAATATTTCGTTATATAGACTATTAGACTATATAGAGGAAAACAGCAGCTTTGCTGGTCTTCGTAAGTAAGGGAAGTTTAATAAAACGACGTTTCGTCATATATCATCCTGGCTGAAGATGCAGATAGTTTCCGCGATTTTTGGAACAATAACGTTCCGGCAACGGAGTCAGTCCGATTTGTTTATACCGCCTACGTAAGCGTAATTCATGCGTTGTACCCATGGTAATTTACGCACTGGCCGGGCTCTAGTAAGGACTTCTTTAGCATTCTACGAATTGTATAAATTTTTGAAAATAAAAACACCGATATTTTAAGGGGAGCGCTTTTCTTCCTCCCGCAAGGGTTCCGAAGACAAAGAAGATCTTCTCATACCGAGAGGGTCTTCCTCGTGTTCTGCTCCTTCGAAGCAGAGCTGAGGGATCTGGAAATGGTGTGTGAGGAGGTCATAATATCCGGCTAACTGCTATCCCTTTCGTCTCTATTTTTTATATGTTCCAGTGGACAGTTAATTTTTTCGCACTATACAGTGACGAAATGATATGGTCATTGACTTTCCAGTGTTTTCAAAACAATTATTTACGATCTATCCTAAAATGATGTGAGGATTTTGTAGATAATTTTAAAATTTAATATTTTGCACTTTTACTACATTTGATATAAAATAATTTACCTATGGACTTCATAATACTATTTACCTTTTTTCAACATAATATTATATCAACTTGCTATTCATGGTTTACGCAATAAATTCAAAGCAAGATTACTCACATAGTTTTTTTTTTTTGCTAGTGTTTTTATGAAATGGCTTCAAATATTTTGACAGATCAAGACATAAAGAATTGCAATACAATCCAGATTCTTTTCGTGAACTTACCGTAAATTATTTTAGTAGAGATAATAAATTACTAAAATAGGTAGGTACCTACATAATGATTTTAATGTCGATCGTAAAAAAAAACAATTCAGAATCGCTGTACAGGATGCATGGTACGAAAAATATATTGAAGTAGGTACTAAAGTGTTTGTCTGAATTCACGGAAAGTGAATTTCGTGGATCTCTTACATATATAAAAATGGAACGCTAATTTGCGCGGTCATCGTATGGGTAAGAACACGTTGAAAGCCGATTACGATCCGCGCCGACCAGCTCAAAGATTGTTGTCTATGGTTTCCATGCATTTAAATGGGCATGTCGGAAAGCGGGTTCCTGCTTTTTCTGTGGGTTTCCCCATTCAAATGCATAGTAACATTCTTTGCGCCGGTTGGCGCTAGTCAGAATCGGCATTCTACGTGTTTCTTACCCTATGAGAATAGCTGAACTTATATCGCCCATTTTTTGTCGTGTTTGCTTTTGTCTGAAGGGTCTTATGAAAGAAAAAAGTTGCACGAATAAAAATAAAATTCCATATTATTATTAGATTTTTTCTAATTTTGAAATTAAATCAGGCGTTTGACAGGAATCAGTTGTTTGATGAATGATACGATTCACGGAATGCTGATAGTAAATAATAAAATGATATGTTTTATAACAGATGCAGCGGTTACAGTAGTTAAAAAGGTAATAATGAATTGTATCATTATACTAATTCAAGTTCAATAATATAAGGACCACGTCGTCGTCTGTGTTAAATAACTTTAAACTGAAATCAACTTAAAGTTATGCATAAAATCTCGAACATATTATTTATATTCCAAGGCGGGACGAAGTTTGACGGGTCGGCTAGTTCAAAACTATATTATTATTATAGATTACGCAATAGTTTCGTCACGTGTATTGGAGAAAGTAGGTTGGGTTGGGTATACCTACCTACGTATATATTATTATTCATACACGCTGCACCGGACCACCTCGCGGTGTATGTATGTTTATTGTATGAAACGATGTCGTCAATAAATTAAATTTTTACAAAAATTGTTAAGAAAAGTTTGAGATGTACTGCTATGATGTATGTATTTTTTATAGAAAAATAAATTATCTAGTTGTAGCGTTTCGGCGTTTTTCGATATTTTTATAAAATTCTGAAATATAGGCACTGAAACTCGTAAATTTGTCATAAAAAAAATATTTTTCTTTATAAAAAAAGTTTGAGAAATCCTGGAACTTTTTCATTAAATTATATTTTAGATATTGTATTTTTCTATACACATACACAATTTTAGGGTTCTAGATTTTATGGTTTTCGAGATATATGGAAAAATTAAATAAAATTCAAAGGTTGATAACCCCTGACTGAAAAAAAAATTCAAAATTCTGAGTATACAAATTTTGTATGCTTAAAATATTCAATAGTTTCTGAAATTTTAGGATCTGTGCATCAAGCGAATCAAAAGTTACAAAGAGGGGACGGATACACACACATACACGTTGGAAAAGTGCCCCTCACCCCCTACCCTCTAATTAATGATATCTTTTGAAAACGAAATAGTATAATTTGACTCTTTCTGAAGAAATAATTTTTTTGAAATTTCGATAAAACCAGTTTTAAACTTTTTAGGAGGCACTTAAAAATCATCCCTTTTTATATGTGCCCTTTTTCGTCCCTTTTAGTCAAATTTTGGAAAAATTGCCAAATACGCTAACACTCATTTCTATAGAAGAATTCATATGCCAAATCTCAAGTTCGTACCATGTCTAGTTTCCGAGATATTCGCATACTTTGAAAAACATTCAACCCTATTTTTCACCCCCTTAGGGGTGGAATTTCCAAAAATCCTTTCTTAGTGGAAGGTTTTGTATTGAGACCTACCAGATTTCCAAATTTCACTTCTCTACGATTAGCCGTTTGGGCTGTGCGTTGATGAGTCAGTCAGTCAATCAGTCAGTCAATCAATCAGTCAGTCAATCAGTCAGTCAGTCAGGCACTTTCCTTTATTATTATAGATTTTTATAGGTTTGTTTTAACATTTTTTCAAGTTTTTATTAATTTCACTTTCATTACCTACACATTTATTTATTTATTATTATCTTTTTACCCATCAAGCCATAAGGGGTAGGCAGAGAGAACGGACCTCCACTTTTTTTCTGTCCAGGCACTCTTTTTTCCGCCGACTTAGAATCTCTCCTATTTCTCTTACTTCATGCCTGGGCTCCCTTAAGGACGGAATCGATGTATTCGATCCGAGTAATAACATAAAGATATAAAAATAACACTCATATATACAAAGGTGTCAGTATACCCGGCGGAACTTAATGCTTGAAGCATCCTCTACCCAGTGGCGTACCTAGGAGGGTGGAGTGGCGGATCGCCCCGGGCGCCTGTATTGAGATGGCGGCAAAATATGCTTGTGCTATATTAAACACGACCAGATTGATAAAATCAGAATTTTTAGTTTTCACAAAAATACATTTCATTTCGGGTTAATGTCTTAAAAAACATTTGCGGTGAATCCGCAGGTAAAAAAAATCTGTGTCAGAAGTTAGCTCTGTCCCACCATGTCCTAAAATTGAACTTTTGTACTATATTGCTATGCTATTAAGGACCTAATTAAAATAAATATGCTAACATTTTTTTCGTGTTTTTTTTTTCAATTTTAAGATAAGAAAATAAATATGCTAACTTTTTTTTTTTTTTTTTTTTTTTTTTTTTTTTTTTTCGTGTTTTTTTTTTAAATTTTAAGAGGAGGGGGTCCAAATTATATAAGGGGGAGGGCGCCAAATTTTATTAGAAAGGGGGGGGGGGCAAATTTTAATGCCGCCCCGGGCGGCGAAAACCCACGGTACGCCACTGCCTCTACCAGTCAACCAGTCCCGTCCAATAGTAGACAGGATTCCAACCTCGAGTAGAAATTTCAAGTGAAAATACACACTGAAAATTTCTGATTCAACCGGGATTCGAACCAGGGACCTGTTGATCTGAAGTTGACGCTTTTGCCATTAGCCAAGCATTCTCCCTTTTTGACACCAAACACACAGTTATTACAAAGACATATACCTAGTACAACAAAACATAAATCATATCATAAACCAGTTAAGTTTGCAAATTTATACATGAACAATATATCGTCAACAATATTTTATTTTATATAAATGCAACTGAAAGAGAAAAAGTAGAAATTAAAGGATAAAGGGATAAAAGGGGGGGAGGGGGTGCTCCTATTGAAGAAAAATAGAAACAAAAATTGGATTCTCAGTTGACGACTTGTTTCCACCACATTACGACAGATGGCATTCAGATAGAACTTCAGTTAGTAAATAAACCTTAGAATCAGTCCAAGTATTGTATCGACCCACCAGTAGATGTCACTAGCCTCGAAAATCGTTAAAAATTGGAATATTTCCCCCACTCACTGTATATATACAAGTTTCAACGAAATGACAATTGGCAACAGAGAACAGCGAATGTTTCCTAGGAATAGAAAGCGCTTTTAAACTGGCCTAGGAGGTTGTAAGCCCTCAGCTCTGTTGTCCAAGATCTGATAGACTCATTGTCTGTTGAGATTGTCTTCCAATACATTGGTTTTGAGAATATCATGATTTATTTTATCAAATGCTTTTGAGAAGTCAGTGTACACGGCATCCGCCTGCCCCCAACCACCCATGGATCCCAAGATATCATTTATAAAGTGAGTAAGATTAGTTTCTACGGATCTACCGGGAAAGAATCCATGTTGGCCGGGCAAGACGAAGCTTTTTATTGAGGGAGTCAACTGCTCAACCACGATCTTCTCCATTACCTTGCTAAATAAACATAATTTTGATATTGGTCTGTAATTCTCCACGTTGTGCTTATTTCCACTCTTGTGAATGGGAGTAATAAAGGATTTCTTCCAGATCAGGGGAAATATTCCAGATCCGAAAGATAACCTAAACAAAAACGCGATGGGGACCGACAACTCATCAGCACAATTTATTATGAATATTGGGGGAATATTGTCTGGTCCTGCGCCCTTATTCAAATCAAGATTCTTCAACTTTTTCAACACGACGTTCAAAAGGAAATCTATTGAGCCGATATTAATCTCATTCGAGCAGAATACGTCGGGCATAACATTTGGTGTGTCAGAGACAAATGATGAGTGAAAAAATTTACCAAACAATTCGTGGGCCGTATGACCATTAGTTGTGGATTCGTCCATATAGTACCTACATTTCATTTGGTATATTGGAACGAGGCTTCTTGGATTTTATATAGTTGAATATTTTTTTAGGGTCTGTAGTAATCGAAGTTTCGGTGTATGTTATATAAGAGTCGTAGCATTCCTTTTGCAAAGTTTTTTGACGAGATCTTAGAAGCGCATAACTGCTATAATCCAACTGAGAACCAGTTTTTTTTCCATCTCTTATGCGCCTTTAATTTCTCTTTAACAATTTTAATCAAGGGTTTACTATACCATCTGGGGAATCTATTATTGTTCTTAAAATTCATAGTTGGTACGTGCTCAAGAATACAAACGTTGAGTTTTTCATAAAAAAATGATATGGCCTCCTCAACATTCAATCCCTCGAGGGCTTGTAACCAATCTATGGATGAGAGGTATTTTTTGATTTGCGTGTAATCGGCCTTGTGGAACAGTTTAATAACTCTAGGAGACAGTTCAGGGACACACTCGAGCTCACATGAAAGATTAACATTAAGTGAGGGGTGATGAGTGTCTTCCACCACTAAGGGATCAGAGCACCTTAACACGCTACATTAGTCCTCATTACTACATATCAAGTCCAACATGCGTCCGTTCAGATTTGGTATCATATTGAATTGCTTAAAACTAACAAAAGATAGAAAGTCGATCATTGCAAAGCCAAGACTGTCAGTACTACTAGGTATGGCATATGTTTGGCCGTCGTCTGAGGCGGACCAGGATAGATTAGGCAAATTAAAATCTCCAGTAAGTACAAAGGAATCATCGGGAAATTTGATATAAAGTTTTGATGCGTTATCGAGATAATCCGATAACTGAGATATATGATTTTGTTTATGGGGCAAATAAATACAACAGATATGTATTTTCTTTTTTGGGTCACTAATCGTCACCCAGATCTCTTCCGCTCCAATAGCCCATCCAGTGTTAAGAGTAGACTTCAAGTTTGCGCGTACGGCGATAAGAACGCCCCCGCCAAGAGATTGACCGGTACTGCTATAATTTCGGTCGCATCTGTATACTCGGTATCTACTGTCGAAGAGCTCGTTGTCGGAGATATTTCCATTAAGCCACGTTTCGGTCAGACAGATCACATCGTAATCGTTTTGAAGGACGTTATTGAGGAAAGTATGTGTTTTGGTTCTCAGACCTCTCGCATTCTGGTAATATAATGTTAAAGAAGTGTAAGGTAGTTAATTGTATTATAAACCATTTCATAAGCGATAGAAGACTGGCATGTGACAGTTAGGTAGTTAGGGAGAGAAGCGAAGTCATAGGAGCAACTTGGGACAGATGTGCATATACTCTTCAAGGAAATTTTAAGAAAAAAAAGAAATAAAACACAAAATATTAGCAAAGCAGACATAATAACTAATCCAGCCAAGAGGATGTCGCGGAATTTTTTATAGATTCCGCATGCAGATGAGAGACTAGTCATATAATCCTTGACAGATAAGATGAGCCCTTCACCATTATTGCGTGGGACTTTTGATTCTTTCTTACGTATATCATGCATCTCTTTATCCACACATACTGATATTCTTTCGTCCTTGCAAGATCTCTAACTCTTCTATACAGAATTTTGTTAGCAGGAGTTAAGTGGTAGTTTAGAAAGATTCTGGATTCCGAATTAAAATCTAAGTCCCTCGCCAGGAGCCCCTTCCTTCTTCTTATTGCTGTTAGAAAGTCTGACCTTTTCTTGGTTCTTAAAGTGAATAAGAATTTTGGAAGGCATCTTTTGTGCGCTCCATGAGGCAACTCTATGTATTTTAGTGTAATCAGTGTCACACAGAGACACATCCAGCGCTTTCGCAATTTTGTGTGTTATATCCTTCAATGACTCGCCCATAGTTTCAGGAATACCCACAATTTCAAGGTTGTTCATTCGGAGATATTGGACCTTCGCATCGTTTTCTTCTGAGAGGCGATTTATCGAGGACTTAAGTGTTTCTATTTCATCCTCCAATATGCGCTCTCGTTCGCCTCCACTAGCCAGCCGCTCCACCCTACCACCGAGATCAGCGAGACTAGCAGTGTTATCAGAGACATGTTTTTTGAGTTGATCTATCTGCTCTACTTTAGATTCAATAATTTCACACTTCTCATTAAAACTATTAATCATATTCTTATTTAGTAGAAGTTCCGCCTTCAATTCTTGGAACTCTTTTAGTATGGTGACAAAATCGCTTCGTAGTGCTGCAATTTGCATCATTATGTCCGCGTTAGTGGGATCACTAGTAATGTTAGAAATGGGAACGAGCTTATGCGTACCGATGGCTGAATCTCGAGCAATCTGTCCTACCTCAGCCAGAGTTGAGGATGATTGGGTTACAGCTGCGCCTGTCCGCCTAGTCTGACATTTGCAATCGGAACACCTCCACAAAGCTCTCCTCGATCCCAACATCCTAAAGTGGTTTCGGGAATGCCCTGGCAGTGGAAATGAAATGAGTCACCGCAAGTCGCACAGTGTAATTCGTCCTTATTTAGGACCTCGTTCTTTCATGATTTACAAGCCATATTTGAGAATAGTACTGTACAAGGTACGGGTGAAAATAATCCTGATTATATGATAATATACTTTATAACCACTTTATGAATCAAAAACACTATGTAAGTGAAATGCAATAGAGATCAATAGATGACCTCAAAGTATGTATGAGGCGGAACCCGGGTGATTGCAATCAGTCAGTTGTTGTGTGTATGTAGTGATGTCTTATATCGGCAAAAATGTATGGAAAAAAGGTTATTCCTACTCACACATCTTTAACACATGTCCCAGCTAAGTACTCTCCAATATGGTAGAAGTGATGGGCCTACGCTGGGTTCGCCGGCGTATAGCGTCGTTCGTGATGCGGTGGAACAATCTTATACCAAAAATTCTCCCGAGGCACCTCGTTTCGAAAGAAGAGACTTTTCAAACCTGGGCTTTGGTCAGGTGCCAGGACTCACACCCATACAGGAGAATGGGGAACACACACCCGCATCAAACAATTAACAATTTCGTCTTGACACCAAACGCTGACCATATACCTATTGGTCATGTTGTTAAAGGCGCCCCTTGCCATACTGATGCGAATCGGGAGCTCAGCCCCCAGGTCACTGGAGGTGGTAATGGTTGCTCCCAATTGTTTGAACTTATACACTCGGAATACCTGATTAACAAACAATGATGTTCAGTAAATGTGAATCAGTGCAGACGTTATTTGCCATGAGCTTCCAATCTGGAAATTAAAAAAAAATCCAATTTTTTAAAAATGAATCTGAGCTTAGTCAGTGAATACAAATACGCTTTTGACATATTTCATACTAAGCAAAAGGCTTGTGTCGTGAAAGTGGAAATGGTTGGCACCGGGATTCGAGCCCACAAGTTACAGAACGCTTCACTCATCATTCATTTTCATCAATAAGTTTTAAAATACGATCGAAAAATAGATAGGAGTACAGGGTGTTTGGTAGATCGTTTGATAAACTGGTATGGTACAAAGAGAGATCATTTGTAATGATCTTTCTTGTAATTATTTACTCAAAATTTATATAGAGAGCTCCCTTTTTAGGCATTTTTCAAAAAAATATAGAAATTCAATAATTTTATCTAGAGGTCACTCTGCAACTTTTTTTATTTATCAACAACTAAGATCCAATTTTTTTTTAAATTTCAAATCTATGCATATTTAGAAAAAATAGGTACCTAAATATAATCAAGAAAATGGCTTAATAAAAAGTCATATCCCTTCAAATTCCAAAGAACCGTCTACGAAATAAGTTTACTTCAGATTTAAAAATACTCAGAAAAAAGATTGATGGTCACTTTCACCAAAGGTTCCTAACGTTTACGCACGTAGCTCTTAGCGTTCTGCACTCCACACCATATAAAACGTTACGCTAACAGCTACCTAAATTTTAGGAACCGTTGTTGAAAGTCACCATAATTTCTTCAAATTTCGTAAAATTTTTCCTTAAATATCCGATACAACAGGAGAAAACAGGGTTGCTTTCTGGCAAGCTTTGCTGTGCCCCCCCCCCCCCCCCCCCCGAACTTGGCAAGTCAGCGCGTTCAAGAACGCGCTGACCTGGGAGGAAGCAGACAAGACAGAAGTGCATGGAGGAACCTAATGGCGACCAGATGCTCACCTTGGGTGTGAACATGAGTTGGTAAGGGAAAGGTTTATATTCTCTTTCAAACAGTATACTTATACATTTTTTTATTTCATTTTATTTTTCCTAATTAAAAAAATAACTATTCAGCATTACAGGTTTATACCTTTTGCATATGTTTTGAATATGTGTGTATATAACAAACAAAAAAAATATTTAAAAAGTATTATTTCCAAATGATCTCCTCTATGTACCTACTTCAATGCATTTCAATATTAATACCTACCTACATATTAATGCAGACCTTATTATTACATTCCACAGGTTTTTTTTAAAACGGCAACCCTAAATTTTCACAATATGGAGGTATATGATGACATTTCATAAGTAAAATAAGCTAAATTGTTTTACTTTGCTTCAATGTTTTTCCTTCTACAGAGTAAAATGTTTTGAAATAAAATAAACGTTTATACTCTGTAGCTTAAAACAAAACGTACATGAGTAGCGACGGTGCAACTAAATGAGATTTAAATACAGTTTCAAGATACCTGATTCTGACAAAATGGCAGGATGAAAATCTTAATTTGTATGGGAGATTTATGAAAAAATCTAACATTTTTATCGATAAATAACATTTTCCAAATATTTATAGCCTTAAACGTCCACTGGAAATTAGACTCGCTATAGAGGGTAATACTTTACTTCTGGTATCCCTAGTTTAGCCGTCTATAAAGGACGTTACATACATACATACATACATATATACGAACGGACTCCTTTATATTAATTAATTAATAATTAATTAATTAATTGATTGATTTAAAAAATGTATAAAATACTTTTTTTTCAATAATACTTAGATGTTTTAATATTTAATCCCGGAATTTTATTCAAATAAGCTAGGAAAAGTGTTGTGTTAATCAAAAAGACAACACTTTTGCTATCTTATTATCAAATGTCAAATCGCAAGTAACCGTCTTTTTGGCGGCCTTAAAGAAAGCGTCAGGAATACCAATTTAATTTCGAACTAGACGCACGGATAAAAAATCCTAAAAAACTAAAAAAGTCACGAAAAGCTTCCAAAAGTATCCGCATCGAAATAGCGCCACTTCTTAATTTCAAAAATACCAATGTACGAAAAGTATCATCTTTAGTATCAAGGAATATTTAAGAAAGCGTCAAAAATAGTCCCCCTGAACACTCTGTCATACCCGTCACAGAGCATACATCTCAGCAGCCTGGTTTCCACCTACCTCGCAGTCAGTGGACCACACTCAATAGGCTTAGGACAGGACATGGCTGCTGTGGCGACATGCTCCACAAGTGGGGGATAAGAGATGACCCAGGATGTGACTGTGGACACCCGAAACAGACTGTGGATCACATCTTGCACGACTGCCCCATCCGCGCTTACCCCGGTACCATCGATAGTGCCGCCAGCTTGTCCCCAGAATTTCTTGAATGGATGGCGGCGCTGGATGTCAGACTTTAACGCATTGACAAAAATTCGACGACTTGCCAAACGATAAATAAATAAGTCAGTTTTTGAGTCAGAGATTAGAAAATATTTCACTTCATCGATATTTTTTAATTTTTTTTTTATTTAATTTATTCTTTGTACAGAAATAATAGAAATCACATTATAAACATTAAAAGTAACAATAGAAAAAAATAAACGTTGTTTCTCTCCCGATAGAGTCGAAGATTCGTGTTCGAGAGAGTAGAAGACTCGTATTCCAGTGGACTCTTTTATTTGAGGGTTATATAAGTAAAGTTTATTGAATGATTAAAGGATTGATTTGACAGAGAGGCTTAGTTCCCACAGGACCCTCTTGAAAAAATTCCGGATTTTTCAACATTGTTGTAAAATAGCGAGTGTGGCCGTCCGCTATACTATTTTTTGGCTGGAGATGTAGTTAAAAAAAAACGTGATGTTATGAGATGAAAATCCCACACAGTAATATGAAAAGAAATGTTGTTAATTCCTAGAACAAAACGATACTTCTAAAATAGGATTTGGAATCAGGGTTGAGTAAATAAAAACCAGAATTATAGTTAGTGGATAGAAAGCATTTTAATTGAAAAATAACAATGGTACATACAAAGCTTAATTATTCTATAAAAAATAAAAATTGTTATTAACTTAATAGAACACTAATAGGTAGACGACTTGGTTCTGGCGGTAGATTTTTTTTAAATGAATCTTGACTTACCCATCGTGAATCCAAATAAGTATGTATACTCTTGCAATTTCACACAGCAAATCAAAGCTTGTGTTGTGAAAAATAAAGATGGATGGTGAAAGCTTCTTTTTTTTTGAGTCAAGGCTTCCAAACACTTAGGATTGGGCAGAGAGGACATAAAATGAAGAGGTAGAAAATATTTGAAGTATTCAGAAAAAGAGAGTCGGTTTGTGAAGAAAGAAAACAGAACAGAAAGATCACATTGAAAAGATCTGACTGAATGCATGACGTTGCGTGGCAGCTGTAAGGATGGATGATGAAGTGGACACAAATACAAACGATGGTTATTATGAGAGAGAATCTATAACAGTAAAAGTGGAACTACCGCTTCAACCACACCAACTAAAGTCTTGATTAATAGATCTTGTAAAACCTTTTGTTCGTCTTTTTCTTCTAATTCACGCATACGCTTATTTGATTCTTCAGAGGATCGTTCTTGTTGTTCAATCAGTTGTTTAATTTTCTCGTTAGCTTCTGCCTGTGATACTTCATTCATTTTTTCTTGTAGCTTCCATCTGGCTAGATGTGTTATATTTACCATATGGGATATAACTGCATCAATCTTTATATTAAATATCACACTTTGTTTGATTTTAAGTATATCATCTATAAACGACACGAATTTCAGTTTCAGATATAAAAATGAATCCTCCTTCAGTTGGTACACGTTGGGTACGAGGGAACTAAGTTGTGTCAATTTCTCAACCAATGTCGATCGATTTTTTCCGATGGATGAGACTTGATCTACCAATAAATTTAATTTTTGTTTCAAAGCCACTGTAGTCTCACGGGTCGGGCTACTATCTACAGGTATATCATACTCTGCAAGCATTTTACTGTATTCTTGGAAAACAATTTGTAAAACATCGTCAAAATCTCTTGATTCTGTGAAGTGGTTGCGTGCCTTCAACAAGAATATTCTACTTTTATCAGAAATGCCTGGAGATACTTCTCTCATTTCCTTATTTGATATTCTCATCGTGTCATTCTCAATAGTTTCTATTAAACCGTTAAATATTTCTGGGCCTTCAATGATTCCCGTTTTATTAGGCATCTTTATCAATACAATACGGTTCAAATTTTCGTAGAAAAACTTAACCAATTTCCGGTTCTTCATCGATAAGTTTGGTTCGTCCATTATTTTTGTTTTAAGAATTTCAGGGATGTCTTCTTTGGAATAATATTCATTATCTTTCGTAAGCAACAAAGTCATCCCTTTATGTAAAATTCCATCATGCGGAAATATGGTCAATATTTTGTCAACAAAACTAATAAACGGTTCGATGCTATCACCTGTAAGGTCTTTTATATCACACATGAGTGCCAACTTGACCGACTTCGCACTACGTATAATATGTTTTATGTAAAAAGAATTGGCCACATCTTGAGCCTCACCTCTGTTATCGTTAAATCCTGGTGCATCAACGACCAGACCACTTATTTTAGAGGATAACCATGCTGATGGCATACTCGTCTCAGATGTTGACCCTGTTCCTATGTTGGGCCCAGGACTCTCCGCGTCAAGTTTGGTTATATTATACTTGGTTACTCTAATTTTGTTCGCAATTAGTTGGTTACCGATTACAAAATTGACAATGGTGCTTTTGCCGCATCTTGTGTTGCCAACAAATAAAACAATGTCTTTGTCTTTCACGTCGTTAAATACTTTGGCTGTTTCTGCTGTGTAAACTAACTTTTGCATCTTCTCCAAAGTTTCAATGATATATTGTTCTGTTTCTCTTTTCTTAATAATTTTATTCATCTGTAACAATTCAAACAATTGTTTAGTTGGAAAAAAATCCGTGCATATGCGTAGCTAGTTTATATGAAATATTGAATTTGGTAAGTATACAATAAATATATAAACGATCAGCTGTGCGGGTGTCTGGGATCAGTTGGACCGATTTGGCTTATTGGCTTGGTTTCGAAGTATACGTTCAAAGTAGTTTTAAACGGTGAAAAATTATGGAAGGAGTAAATAGAAAAACAATTTCATTTGAACTGACGATATGTTGAAAGACTCTGCATATGGCGGATCCATTAACACCGCCCAGCCATACTTCAATAATTTTTTGTATTTATTTATTCTTTATTCTCTCTTATCAACCCGTAGGTCCCTTGCGGGACACTTGGGATCATCACATGTTACAAATCATACAAAAAACACGAAAAAATAGTATAGCAAGGAAAAATAGATACACAAAACACATAAGAATTTAAACTACAAGGAAAAGAAACAATATACATAAATCAGCACAATTCGGAGAATACAATAATTTCAGTAGTATATTCAGTAGTATAAATGCAGTAGAGATGAAATCTCTACGAAGAATATGTGGAAAAATTTTATGGGATATGGAAAGGAATGAAAATATTAGGAAGGAATGTGGTATGGAAGTAAGTGTTGTGACAAAGATGAAAGTTAATAAGTTGAGATGGTTTGGACATGTGGAAAGAATGGATGCAGACAGAATGACAAAGAGAATTCATAAGGCTGAAAGGAAAGGTGTAAGAAAGCGTGGCCGACCGAGAATGACGTGGATCGAACACATCGATTCCGTCCTCAAGGAAGGCCATGTAAGAAGTAAGAGAAATAGGAGAGGGTGTATGAGAAATATTATGTCGGTGGATGAAGCGAAAGAAGTATGCTTGGATAGAAAAGAGTGGAGGTCCGTTCTCTCTGCCTACCCCTTACGGGACACGGCGTGATGGGTAAAAAAAAAAAAAAAAAAAAATTTCAAGAGTCAAAAGATAAGCACAGTGAAAAATAAATATAATTTTAAAGATATTGGTTGGTTGCGTAGACAATAAATAAATATTGAGGATAATGAAAATGAAGTAATAATCCGATCCACACATTCATTCACCAAACATAAAATTAAACATTTACCTACTATTAATTTTGTTAAATAATCCAATTAAGGGTAATTTAAAAAAATGAAAAAACTTTGTATGTTCTACTCTTTATTTTTGAATAGGTATATAAGGTTATAACGTTTTTGGACTACCGTCCATCATCAGTAACCTAAACTATACTAAACTATAAACTAAGAGGATAGATGGCTTTCTATGTTTTGAGGAGGAGGGGGATCGGGTGGGGGTGCTATTAACAGTTTAACTAGTGGGGATGTTACGGGCGGGATATTCAGGAGGACAATAGTGGAGCCTACAAATTAAATTGTAATGACTGTGATGCCTTCTACATTGGACAATCTGGAAGAAAGATTAAAGTAAGAGTGGATGAACACTTTTTTTTTTAACTGACTTGCACCACGGATGAACACTTAAAAGCTATAAAAAACTTTTCAATGAATTCGGACATGGCAGACCACGCAAGAGATCACGGACACCGATTTGATTTAAGTAGTTTTAAGATTTTAAATATAAGTAATATAGGTAGAAAATTAGATATTTTAGAAACATGCACATACATTATAACAATAATAATAACCTCCTGAATATTCAAATCCCGCCCGTAAAATAAAAAGTAGAACATTCAAAGTTTTTTCATTTTTTTAATTATTTTTAAAATGTTTTACAACGTTACTCACGACAACAAATTTGAAGATCCAATGGGAAGTTTTCTGAGGAGCTTCCGACAATACACACTAGGTGGCAGAACTTCTAATCAGGTCTATTGTCAAATTATGACAGCTGTCAAACATACCATCTAGCATCTAGCATTGACTGATAAATATTATACTCAATTCAACAATTTAACGTTTTAATTACTGATGATTGCAAAAGTGGCTTTTTCTAGGAGGTAAACCATAGTATGTCCTTTTACACTACATACAAACAAAATCGCTAGGTTTGTATTTGTCTTCAAGGGTGAATTTTCAGTCCCGTTCTTTGAGAAAAAAATCTCAGTGCTGCTGTTCTGTACCCATATATTCTTGTATTCTGTTACGGTATGTTAGGTTGTATTTAGGTAGATATATAAAAAATAAAATAAGATAAACAATTTTATTTGTAATAGTATGTAAAAAGAAATGTACAATGATTATTCTAAACGTATTATTATCTTATTATAATAATACATAAGTTGTTTAATTTGAAATAAACTAGAATGATAAATTGTTTTTTTTTCTTTTTCACTGTAACACAAAGTATAAATAAAAAAATTAAAGTATTTATTTACGAATGACAAAACGGACCGTTGAGGTCATAAACGTTAATTTAACCAGCGTTGCCAACGCTGTTTTTCAAACGCAAAGAAGCCGAACTGAAAATTTGGTATGCGGTCATTCCGAAAATTTTAGTATCCGAAGAGAGGTGGGAGTTCACTAAAAAAGGTCATTTAGTATCCGGAAAGGTGAAAACTCGCTAAAAGTGTAAGTAAGTAACTAAGTAAGTAAGCAAGTAAGTTCCAAATAGCCCAAACGGCAGTAAATCGCCCCCTTTGGCAACACTGAATTTGACAATAGACCGGATTAGCTAGGGCGCCTCTAGCGGCACAGAAAGGAAGAAAAACATCCCATTAAGGGTTAAAAAATATTAATAGGTACCTTCTTAGTTTGCAGTCACTTGATGTATTCAGCAATCAGCCGTATCAAAAATACTTATAATTATTACCAATATAAATTAAAGCCCCTTTTATACCCATTTTACGATCAATGAACTCTTGTTTTCAGAGATTTTCAACATTTGGTGGCTGCGTAACTAGTTTTTTTAGATATTGCTAACTTTGTCTTAACTAAATGAAGAGTTTTTCAATGGAAATGAGGTGGAAATTTGACCATCCAAATGCCAACATCTTTATCTTGGTGTTCACATTAACCCAGTTTTCGGAATAAACAAAAGAAATTAGAATAAAATAATTTTTTTTTCTCACAAATTAAACAAGAAAATACATTGTTTTGATAAAATAAACAAAGACATGTAGGATTAAAACACAACACAATCCTTTTAACAATTTAACAAAATGTATGGATATGTTACTGAAGGCACTCAATCCGCAAGCCAGTAGCTCGGTCCGTCCAATCTGAGGGTGAAAACAAAAAGAAAGCTGTTTCCGACTGGCGCCGATCGCCGCAAAGAATGTTGTCAATGGTTTCGATGCATTTAAACGGGCATGCCGGAAAGCAACACCATGCACCTATATAAGAAGGCCTTAGCGCTACGTCACATTGTAAGGCCCAGCATGCACTTGCCTATATCTGTATCTGTACTTACCTGTAAGCTATGATATCTGTCTACACGCCGGCGGCCTGGTGACACTAGAGGAAAAATGGCCGCCAGCGCTAAGGCCTTCTTATAATATACCTAGGTGGTGTTGGCCGGAAAGCGGGTTCCTACTTTTACTGTGCTTATGCCCATTCAATCAGCGTTCTTTGTGTTTTCACTTTCAGACAAGTTTTAGAATATGAACAAATTCTCCTCCTATCAATATTCTAAGAATTTCTCTTTGGATTAAGCAACTAATCCCTTTTTGACCCCACTTAGGGACATAGGGAGACAACAAGAGCCCTCCACCGCACTTGATCTTGGCATTAATGAACTTCTCCCACATCATGTCTAAATCCTTCAGCTCTGCTTCGAACGAAAGGGAACATGGTGTGAGAGGGTCTTCCTCGTCTTCGGGACCCTGATGGGAGGAAGAACAGCGCTCTCCTCGGCCAATTTCTTCAATTAACTAATTAATTTCCACTTAACACGTCTTTATGAAATGTGTTAAAAAAAAACAAAAAATGAATATACCTGACATGTCTAATAAGTAGGCGCCTTGTAATAATAAACAATTATGTTGATGTTTTTTTTTTTTTAAATGATAGTCCAGTACCTAACTTGCCACAAATTTTTATCATGATTCATAAAAATATATTTCCCTCACCGCAAATGATAATAAAAATTATTTTTCAAATCTAAGTCAGTTAAAAAAAAGATACTTAGGTACATACTTGGTTACGCACCTATTCGGTTATTAACTCTCTAAGATTTTGGAACGTAGTGTATACAACTATTATAGTTAGAACACTATGTTAGGTGTACGCCACGTATCTTTTCTTTCATGAGCAAGATCAATATACATATTTTATTATCTTGTCTTGATCTGTCATTTTCAATTTTTCGTCATTAAATAGAACGATATCCACGAGATTTGTTATAACGATCCTACGATAAACCAATAGAATATCCGGACGATTTGCGTTAAGTGGGGCTTAGACGGGTGACTAAAGTCGCACGATTTCGCCGAACGGCGAAAATCGACCTTTGGCAGTTCGACTAGGTCGCAAGTGACTAAAGTCGCAAGCCCCAAAGATGGTAGGCATCCGACTTTGGCCGAACAGCGACCGGCCGCATGCGGCTAGTGACTAAAATCGACAGTGTAAACCGATCAGTTACAGGCGCTCCCCCGAAGGAAATGACCGAGCCGCGAGCGATTTTAGTCATCTGTGTAAATGCCGCACGATGAAAATCGACTCGTGTAAACCCCGCTTTAGTCGTTCGGTCACTTTGTTTTGGAATATCCCAGTACTGTATTATAAAGTACCTAGCTACCTATTATACTGTTTTGAATATCCGAAACTGGGTTGTACCTACTCATAGAAAGACAAGTCTTCAAGATCTTATTATTATTCGAAATTATGTTTTTACAGTCGTGACTTATATGTATATGTTCATATTATATTCGTGAGGTTTTTGAAATTTAAATTTTGATTTTTTATTTAAAACGCTTCTGTATTCATAAGCTATTATTGTCATCGAGAGAATGACTTTTTCACCCACGTTCACACCCCTTTTGACTGCAAGGGCGGCTCCAGCTTAGGCGCCAGGGGGGGGGGGTCACATAATCATGGTCAAGTCACAAGAAGTTTCAATTTAATTTTGATAATAATAGATAAAAGTAAAAAGTAGGTTTTTTATTAATAAATGTATGTACTGTACTTAAAAGACAAAATATATATAAAAACAATTTAGCGCTACGTCACATCGTGAGGCCCACCATTAGCTTGCCTATATCTGTATGCACTCACCAAGAGAAACTGAGCGTACTATCAGCTCAAATTACGATCAACGTCAAAATTGGTATTCACCAAGATATTATACACTCCCTCAGCGTGATTTGAGTGAACCTTTCCCTCAAATTTTGATCGGCTATAGAGCTGGCTTACATTACGCTAAGCGTCCATCTGTCAAAATTATTCTGTAGCATCCGCCATACTTTTTGCCGCTTCCTTCCAATTTTTTGCGTTATTTTCGTAATTTATTCAATATTTTTGTTAGCAGGCATGTAATAATTTTATATGTAAATTAATCGGCTCGACAAATCGACACTTATCAATAACCGAAAAGTTCTATTGCCTTTTTTTCTCCATGTTACAATAAGTATTTTAACAATATAAATGTAAGAAATTAGTACTTTATTTAGCTTTGGCCTATTATCGATAGATGGCGTTGATCAACACTGACAGTTAATTTTTTTTTCAATATTGGCAATCCAACCCCTCTGGGCTGATTTATGAACTGACAGTTAATGGTGACTGAAAAGAACGCGTTTGGGTTTTGTTAACAAAAGTGATTGTTATCATTGAATTGAACTAAATAAGAAATCATAATTATATTATATAATTTTTTTTAATAGATAAAAAATTATTCATATTTATTTAAATAATCAAAAATATACATTTTAGTTACTTTATTGACTGCTTCCGTAAATAAATGACAGTTTCTTTTCAAAACATTTGCGTTTTATCTATGGATACACACGATCAGTCTAGGCTCAGCTATGTTTTTTAAGTTTTCGTTGGTGAATAGCTACAAGCGTTGAGGGAGGCTGAGGGAGACATTAGGCTTATATTTTGCTTAGCTGATCTTACGCTCAGTTTTTCTTGGTGAATACAGGGGTAAGTGCAGTGGCGTACCGTGGGTTTTTGGCGCCCGGGGCGGAATTAAAATTTGGCGCCCCCCCCCCCATAAAATTTGGCGCCCTTCCCCCCTTATATAATTTGGAACAACCCCCCCCTTCCCATATAAAAAAATACGAAAAAAAAATCAAAATTAAAAGTTTCCATATTTATTTTAATTTACATAAGTACTTACAGCACACCAATTAAGTACAAATATTCAATTTTGGGACAGAGCTAACTTCTGTCAGATTTTTCTACCTGCGGATTCACCACAAATGTTTTTTTCAGACCTTAAATGTTTTATTTGGTCGAAATATAAATTCTGATTTTATCAATCTGGTCGTGTATAACAAAGCTCAAGCAGATTTTGCCGCCCTTTCTAAAGAGGCGCCCTGGGCGGTCCGCCCCTCCGCCCCCCCCTCGGTACGCCACTGGGTAAGTGTTTTTCACTTGAAATTTGTACCCGGGGTTGGCCTGTCTCAGATTGAACGGGACCGGTTGACTGGAAAAAATTGTCTCAGGCAATAAGTTCCGCCAGCTATACTGACACCTTTGTATAGAAAAAGTGTTATTATTGTTATATTATTATCAAGGAATTGGCAGAATTACCTGTCACCCTGTATTATATTAATCTGAATTTACAACGTAAAGCAACCTATAAATAGGCATTTTTTTCAGTTTAACTCGCGCTTCATGTTAGCGTGCAAACTGGCTAGATATCGGAGGTTATTGATTAATTATACAGATGGCGGTAGCGTTCGTTTTGCGCGCACGCAGTGTTATTATAAAATCAATGTCCGGTTTTTGCGTAATGTTCATCTTACTACACCGACTAGGTGGATGTCATACGGCTGTGTTTCAAGACCATGCGGATTTGAACCGAGATTTTGATGCAACTCGTTGTAACCTTACCTTACCATGATAACCACTCTAGATCATAGATCAGCTCAGAACTAACTCAACACTGCTGTGGATCGCGCGCGCCCAAATTTAAATCGCACAACAACATCATACGGTCTTTGTTTTGATTTAAGCTTTTAATTTTGGAATCGTGTTTGAATAAATAAATAAATAAATAAAATATGAGTGGATTGTTGTTGCCGCCGTCTGAGAAGCAGTTGGAGGTGATAGTTTCGTCTCTTGGAGAGGATGAGGAATCTGTCAGAGAAAACTTAGAAACATTGAAGAATTGGATGAAGACACAGTCGCATTTGCCAGATAATTGCGGTAAGCTTTTTTGCTGTTCTATAATTCGATTAAAATTGGACATAAAAAAATGAATTCTCACGTAACTCAATTAAAATAAAGTGCATTCTTGGTGGATGATTCTTAGAAAGTTCTACGACACTATTGAAGAAAAATATTATTGTTTTGAAAAGTTAGTTTTCTGGAAAAAAAAATGTAAGACAAAGGACGAGCAAATAGCTGATACTGATAAGGTACTAGAGTCTTACTCATTCTAATAGATTGGTCTAGAAAACTCTATAAATAATTAATAAACATTGAATGTGTCTATGTGGCTCATTGACACGAGCAAACAATTATTATTCAATCGATAAACGCCATACGATATGTCGCCAACTTAAACTATTCAGAAAATCTTTATTATTTCGGTACCTATTCCTTAAATATCTTGGCAAATTTGTTAGAAGCAATTATCAAAAAATAATGTTGTTGCAAGGTGAATGCTATAAATGAACACCCCTCCTGATGTTCTCTTTCTTATTTTTCTCGATTTAAGTTGAAGTTGGGTACCTGCATGATGCTTATGATATTGTTTTCTATCAATCGCGTAGTTCTCGAATTCACACCACAAGGAATACGGCCTTACATTTTTTGTTATTCGATCCTCTCTGTCTATACTCTATACTGTAAAGAGTTGATACAGAAAACTTTGTTTCTATATTTTAAAAGTATTGTTAATCCAACCAAGTTGTAAAGTAATCCATTTGGACAGATGGCCGCATTCTGTAGTAAAAGCTCTGAAAATTCTGTCAAAATTATTTTATCCATGTTGTGCACCGTCGAAACTTTGTCAATAACTCTTTACTCAAATCAAAACTCCCTTTGAACTCCACTCAGGAGCAAAGGGAGGCAACAAGAGCTCTCCTATACTAGTCAAGTCAACCCTGATGGGTCTCATCACTACAAAAATATAGAACTGTCAAAAAACTAGCGATTAACTACCAGATAGACGGTCCGGAACATACAGTATAATAATACTAGTTTTAAAAAAATTATAACGGATGTTTATAATAAACGTTTTTCGACCATCCTGTAAGAGGCAGGAAATCGAAAAATCTGTTCGGGACCGTGAGGTTGACCACCTCACGTCCTTAAACCTCAACCGGTCAGAAAAGGCACAATGAGCCTCGGACGCCTTCGAGCGCAATGGAGAGCTCTTGATGCCTCCCTATGCTCCTTAATGGAGCTTAGGCGTTCCGCATTGCGGGTTGGTTTGATGGGGGGATCCGCGGCGGGCTTGATTTGAGTGTGTGGCCGGCTTTTTGGTTTGATTGCTTCGATCAAGCTAGGGGGTCGGTTTCGTGCGGGTCGGGTTTGCTGCGGATTGGTCTCCTCCGATTTGCGGCGTGCGGGGGGCTTTTAAGGTAGAATAATAAACGCCAACGCCATCAATGAAAATTTCATAACAACACAATTTTTATATACCTGACAACCGTTTCAAATCACTGGCACGCAGATTATTGATAGAATTTCTACCAAGCTTTCAGAAATAATTTAAACATTTAAACATATTTTAACGTATTTTTGTATAAATTACAAATTCGAATTCAATATTCATAGTAAGGACTATAGCTTAGGAGAACATCTGTTGGGAAATCTAGTAAATAAATAAAATATAAAGGGTTGGATTGCCAATATTGAAATAAAATATAAAGCTTTTTTACTGATTAGTACCTACTTACAATGTAACTATAAAAACATTCGGACAGTAGAAAGGGCGGACTTATCCCGAAGAATCTCTGCATAGGCTAAAAGATATTAAATGGATTGAAAGGACGTAAGGTATATTAGGTGCATAGCTGGTAGCCCAGCGATTAGGTACAAGGTGGGTGCATATTGGGCGACCTTCAAAGTGAACGGGGACATTCAGGTTAGCTAACTCCGCTGCAGATATTCTGTGTCTCTGCAATTATGTCTTTATTGATTAAACTAACAGCAAAACCTGTCAGGCGTATAAAACGGTATTTAATTATTGTTCTTTGATAAATATGTTGAATTGTCCCTTAAAGGGTTCAATTTGACTGCTGTCAATACGACGACATTACCTCTCGTAGCAACAGTATTTGTAGGTATGTATGAATCTCTGATCAAATATCACACTGCCATTTTTCTTTTATTAATACATGTTATTGTTAATCGTCATAGCAACTATCGACTTACAGACGAAAATAATTATGTCTTGACCATCCTCCTCTTTCAAGACAGAAGCTTTAAGTAGCTTATTACACTTTGAGGGAGCAGATTTATAACTAGCTTTGCCGACAGACGATGTCCTGTGGACCTTGTGGTCCTTACCAGAGGCGGCCCGTTCATCTGTGCATAACGTGCACTGCGCCCGCAGAAACTAAAGTAAAATAATATTAAAATATTTCTTATATCCAATAATATATCCATATTCCATTCGTATTCAAAGCTCAGGCGGGAACAAAGCGAGAATATAATAATATGCACGTAATTTTGTTGACCGTATGAAAATTGTCTAAAACGCCTGAAACGGTGGAGTAAGTGGGATGGGCTACTGTGTGTAGTGGCAAGTACGCGCGTATGCGAAAATGAGAGGGTGCAGGTGCAGTAGGTAGACAATAATTTTGTTGATAGATTTTTTCATAGATGGCGTCGTAAGAAATTATTGGTTCCATACTAAATTTAATATTATATTTTATATTATATCTTATCCATTTTCAACTTTACAAAGTTTTCAAAGTTTTTTTATCCTGGGCTTACGGTTAGGACCGTCATCTATTGCGGTTTTGATGGCTGGCTGATGGTCTGTTTTCCTAGGACTGCATTACTGCTATAGCGATGGCGGTGAATGTCAACTTAGAACATTGTGAATATTGTCACTGTAGTACTTAACAAAAAACACGGACCGTTCCCTAGGAACCCAGTGCATTGTTACATTCAAATCACAGAAATTTCCCATCACGGGAATCACCTAGACTTTATTCAACAAGTCAAAAAACACAACGTTCAAAGAGGCTAGCATTTTGCTTAGGACTGCTAAGGATTTTGACTAGAATCCTGCTGGGGGAGTGGTAAATTACAGGAGTTAAATTTGTTGATTAATGTAATGATGAGACGTCTGTAAGGAAATGTGAAAATGTGACAGATCAGGACATTATACTTTTACGTAAGAAATCTTCATTTAAAGTAGAGGAAAGTGTCATATTTGGTCGTTTGAGGTCGAATAAAGCCGAATACTTTGCTTACCATCTGGGAATGAGATATATTTTATAATATTAGTTAAGCGGAAAAATATCAGACATATTTTTTATATTAGAATTTGTGTTTTAGAGTAGTAAAATGTTAATATCCCACTATTCAACTATGTGCAGGTAATCACCGAGAATGATTAATTAATATCTTATAAAGGTACCTAGTTGATATTATTTTTGTATTTAAAAAATGTGATTCTGCTAACGTGTTTATTAAATGCAGCTTAGAGCTGTGTAATGGCGGACCGCTGTGTTTTATCGGGATCAGGGACAAATCAAAAGGTTAATAAATTAAAAGATATTCTCCCCCAGTATAAGTGAATGACAGAGGAGATGCATTGATACATACCTAATCATAACCATAAAAAATGTTAATAGAGCGCACTCTGTCAATCGCGCCAACTGTCAAACAAATTTCAAACGCCATATTTATTTCAAAACTAGAAAAGTTATTTATTGTCAAAATTAAGTGAGTTAAAATAGAAAAGTTATTTATTGTCAAAATTAAGTGGGTTAAAATAGAAAAGTTATTTATTGTCAAAATTAAGTGGGTTAAAATAGAAAAGTTATTTATTGTCAAAATTAAGTCGGTTAAAATAGAAAAGTTAATATCGTTTCTTAATATTTTCTTAAATTTTCTAATGTTCCGCGCAACTTTCATAAGGACATTATCCTGACAACAGGGCCCAACGCATCAAACAGTAGATAGATAAATATATCTTACAGAAAAACCTTTCTTTGTGTAGATATCGCTTATCATTAGGATATCCGACGCCATTTTTAACAAGCGGTACCTTCTGTTGGATAACGATTTATCTCTAGGATGGCTGTCAAAATAGCGTTCACTGACGTTTATAAACTCCCGTTCGCCGTGAACGTGATGAAATTTCGACTTGTTTTTCCATATAGCATAATGATAATTATATACATTCATTAAACATAGAATTATCATTTTGAAGCTTCGAACAAATCATATTTTTCTTCAACTTCGATCGACAAAAGATACCAATTTGCCGGTTTTCAAACAATCTGGAATAAAATATCTAAATTGTGCTCGAAATTTATTTTATTTATTTATTTATTATTACATTCAACGCAACAATGTTGCTTTTACAATACAATAATAATAAAATGTACAATTATTACAAACATCCCTACCAGTAGACCACACACACATACACATGTAACGCACCACTCATCAATCATTATTCACGCCACACTCAATGATGTTATGTTCTCAAACTTTCTGTTAAATCATTGTAAAATTTCAAGTTTTAGAAATAATATTGCAAAATTATAAATTGCGAAACAAAAAACAACATTAGAACCTAACCTAAATATTTGAGTCAATACGCATTAATTGTCAAAACAAGACTTCATTTTTGACATCAAATCGGCGCGAAAAAGCAGATCCATAGAAATCAATAGATTTCAGCATAGCAACACTGTTATCTTCTAGATATCCATCTATTGGATAGTTTTTAATTGATGCGGCCGTCAGTTTCTTTCCATCACTTTATTCACTACCTAACTTTATCTAGTAGATGGCTACCAAGAACGTTTATCTACATATTGATGCGTTGGGCCTAGGAAAGGAAACTCCACAAAAAAATCAAAGAAATTGGTCTAGGCGTTCAAGCGTGATGCCGTGACCAACTTAATTTTTATATTATTATTATTTTTTTTTTAAATGAATCTGTGCTCACTCAATGTGAACACAAATACACTCCTTGACTCTTTCACAGTAAGCTACTTAAAGCTTGTGTCGTGAAAGAGGAAGATGGTCCGCACCTGGGATCGAACCACGACGTCCGCACCAAACAGTATGAAAGCCGGCGGTGTAACCACTAGTCTACCAACCACCTCGAAATACACTCGTTGATTACGAAGTGATACGGTATATTCTTTAATCCGTTATGCTACTGAGACAATCTTTACGGCAGCATACCCGAAAAAGATTTTAAAGCAAAGATGGAGGTGGAAATTTTGATTGAAATGAAACAGGTATAGTGCAGTAAAGAAAGCTTAATAAAATTTCCAGAGAACATAGTTTGATAAATTGGCAAGTTTTTTTTACAATTTTAAATTGCACCTTATTTTGAGATTCAACATTTTGTTTTGGCATATAGACTCATTCTTTTGGCATATAAACTCAGCAAATGCTTTTATTTTACTATTAATAATTTATTGTTGTCTAGTTTTTATCTATTTTATAAGTTGATTTTTGTTTTATTGTATTGTTTGTGTTGTCATCACTCATCGCAAAGGCGAAAGCTGTTATGGTGAGTGGTGTTTATTTTACTGTAAATAAATAAATATTTAACCTATTTTAGAAAAAAAGGTCAACTATTTTAGAAAAAAAAAATGCATGTACCTACCTTAAAAATTGGTTTCTCTGTAGCCATTAATTCCTGTATGTCAGGGTTTGACAAAAAAGTATTATTCACCTCTGTATATACAAAAAATGGAGCCCCTATTTCTCTTGGTCATTGCATCAAATATGAACGGCTGCACTGATTTCGCTAATTCTTATTTATTTGAGATAGCTCTGTCAGGAGTAGTTTCTTATGAATGGAAAATCCCAGGAAGAAAACATTTAAAATTTATAAAAAACTTGACTTAAGTATCCCGTTTAGTGCTTTTGATTTTTCTTTTTTTTTAAATTTTAATTGGGGTAAGACATCTGTCAGACGTTAATGATAGTTGGTGCGAAAGCTTAAAACAGATGCATCGGTCGGAATAATATTGGTTAAATGGTTAATTAATGTATCAAATCAAAATCAATATTCATAGTAAAGACGGTAGAACATTAACTGCTTTATTTAAAAACTACGATCAGTGAAAAAAATAGCTCAGCGATAGGAAATATTACGATCAAGCTGTCATCGAGATAGTTTCGCATATCGCGTGATTGTGAGCTGATCTTTGAACTGCCATATTGGATTTAATGTCAACTGACAGTTGTTTCGAGTATACAAGAACGCTTCCTGTAATAAATACACTGTATTTAAGTTTTTTTTCCCGTCCAAATATATTATGCATCCTTCATATTTTGGTCCATTGTATTTTGGTTTATCATTTTAATAATAGGAAATTTAAAGAAATAAAGCAAATAATAAGCATTCTCGAAGGCTTACAACCATAAAAAAAATATATAAAACCATTGAATGGTTAAATTATTATTTAATAATGTAAGGTAGGGTCGCCAAATATCGTCCCCGAGCCTAATTTCGCCCCCCTGCGATTCTCCTAATGCTAGCAACGCCATCTAGTTTTGATAGCTGGAATCGAATATTCATAGCGTATAATTAATAATACTACTTAAAATAGAGTGGCAACTCGAGCGTTTTTTTGTAGACTGGGAATACAACGCCATATTTTGTTCATCGTACTAAAATTACGCGCATGCGCGCTTTCAAATCTTATACCCCTATATTCAATTTTATCCTTAACTTATGAATATAAATAGTTTAAAAAATGACCTACTCTATTTCATCAACAAATATATTTTTATTTTAACGTAACATTTTAAACTTTTTTTACACATTCAAGATTAAAATGTTAAATTAAAACAAATATACATCCATTTTAGAAATAGGATAAGTCACTTTAAGAAACTATAAATATTCATAAGTTATCAATGAGATTTATACTAGAGATGCAATCGAGTCTAAAAAATGGCATGTAAAAAAGTGTGCCACCACCGAAAATGTGCCACGCTCACGTTGTGTCCGCGGTAACACGGTGTTCTTGAAAATGGTGGATTTTGTGGTGAAAAAAAGTCGTTCCTCAACAGAAATCAATATAGGAAAATCCTTTTATCAAAAAGGACGTATTTTATATATTTTAAGTGCATATTATTGTGATAAAATGTTTAAAATATAAAAATATATTTGACAATTATTTTTGTTTTATTAGTAAGGCCCACATCACACTACGGGTGCATACCGAGGGGGGTTTAGAAAAACCGCGTCTGTATGAAACGCGTAGATACATTTTTATTTGAATTTGTAACCCAGCGGTTCAGTCGACGGCTTTCTTACTACAGCATACGTCATGGGCTCTAATCCCTGTGCCGACTATTTCCACTTTCACAACACAACTCTTCCATAGTGTGTGCAAGTTTCCAAATGTATTTGTGTTCACTTTTAATTAGCCTAAATTCATTTAAAAAGATACACCCGTACGCGGCGTATGCAACAGTGCATAGGTACCTATAGGTATATTTCTAGAATTTTTTTTATTCTATCAAGGTTTTTTTTTATCAATTTATTTAGAAAAAAGAATACAACTTATATTTAAACAGAGTGCTCCCTAATTAAAATTATATATGGAATTTAAGGATGTTCTGCAAACGGAGGTTTTCCACTTTCAATGAAATTTTTTACGAAATCCATCATACAACTGAGAAATCGCCAGCGGTTTTTCCCACAGTGCCGTATTTCTGACGGTTCTCGTTTAAGCTGTGTGTATGAGCCCTTACCTAGCCGGACGAAATTTAGAAGCAAGTACACTATAACTAGTGTTTTTATAAAAAGGGTCATTTTTGATTCGAATAAATAAATCATTTTTTCCATTTTCGAAAAATATTTTTATGAATGTGCTTTTAAACTGTTCGTTGTCTGCCTCGCATTAATAAAGACGAGAGATCTTTTTCAAAAGGTTCTTAGACAATTCTGACAAATACATTCAAATCTCACGCACAAAAAGAAATTTCTATTAATGTGTACCGGTAGAAGGTGACAGCACTTAGCCGTTTGGCGTATTATGTGTGACAAAGACAAAAATATTCGTCAGTAATGCTTGATTGCATATTTTTATTTAAGTTCAACTTCAAATTTACTCGTGATTCTACTTTCAAACTAAAAATTATATGGAATTGCATCTCCAGTATAATATCTCATTGTAAGTTATGGACAAAATTGAATATTATGTCAGTGTGTTGATGAATATTTAAGACTATATATTTTATGAAAAGGATTTAAAATTTGAGATGTTATAATGCAATAATAAAACAATCCAATAAAATAAATTACATTTATTTGTTTTTTATACTTAATGCTTTGACATAATATTTTTTTAAAAATAAAATTTATATCACGAGTGAAGACTTAAAGAAAATTATCACAAAACCTCCTATCTCTTGAGATTTGTTCATCACTCAGGCATTCCAATATTTAACCACAGATTTTGCATTAAATTACGAGACAGATCGTTCAAACATCGCTGCACTGATGAAAACAAAACAAAGCGACTTATATCGCAACACATGAATGAAAACAGGGAATAAAGCGTCCAAATATCATACAACGATACAAATAATATATTTACGTAAAATGAAATCACAAAACTTATCATATCAAGCTTCGAAATATAAAGAAACTGACACATGGTGAAAAAAATATAAAATCGCGCAACTAAATCAACAACTTCTTAGCAACACAATCAACAACTACTTAGTAACCCAATCAACAGTTTCTTAGCAACAATCAACAACTTCTTAGCAACTCAATAACAGCAGTCATGCGGCTGCGCGGCTGTAGTTCCAATAATTTCCGAAAAAAAGTTCTGGCTCAAGGACCATGAGGTGTCAAACTTATCTGTCAAATATATTGTCTATGGTTTGTATGGAATTTTCACTACCGTGACCTCAGTTGACTACTAGAAAAAAGTGACAGCGATACAATGCTTCTAGGAAAAGATATTTAAAAAAATAAAAAACCGTTGATGTTGAGTTTTTCTTGATAAGTTTCATTCTTTTCAAACATGTTAATATACCGCACTTATTCACATGAAAGATTTTTAAAAAAGATCTTTATTTCATTTTAATTTAAACCAAATGAATATTTGAAGGTTATTTCATACGTTTTTTGTTGAAGGGATATTTATTTAAAAAAACTGCGAGTTCCTAATATCGTCCCCTCATACGGTACCAAATACCGCCCTGGGGCGATATTAGGAGACTTTCTCAATTCGTTTTAATATTCATTTTCTTTTATTTTATATGTTTTTATGTTACTCTTTAGATGCCAAAAAGAAAGCTATGGTATTCTGAAGCATTAAAAAGGCAGTTGATGATGTTAGAACAAAAAACATGGGCTATATAAAAAAACAGCGAAAACTTTTAAAAACGCGATCAACTTTGTAAGATTAATTTTAAAAAATCTGAAAGCTCGGTTAATATTTTGATTTTTGGGAATATGGGAAGAAAAACAGTTTTACCAAATGTACTAGAAGCCAAAAACAAAACCAACAAGGGAAAAAAGAAACTTCTGACAAGGAAACATGTTGATGACCCAGTTATAGTCATTACTGACGAAGAAGAAAGTGATAGCAATGACGCTGAATACCCAGTTTGTCTAAAAAAAGCTTTTCTAAAGATAAGAAGAGTGAAAAACGGATAAGATGCGCATCAAAATGTTTCCATTGGATACATGAGACCTGCATTGAAAATCCTGGAACAAATTTTATCTGTATAACTTGTTTGGAAAATTCAGCTACTGCTATCCTCATGATTGGCAAGCAAAAATGATTCCAAAATACATTTTTGTCACTTATTTTTTAGTATGCTTTAAGGTTTAATAAAGATTCTTGTACTAACTTTTGGGCTCCTAATATCGTCCCCGGGGGGCGAAATTAGGAGCCCAAAAAAATATTTTAAAAATTTGTACTTTTTTTTAAAAGCTAAAATTATACTATTTTAATTAAAGTTAACAAAGTTTTGATAGTTTATATGAATAAATAAATGTTTGAACTAATGTTTGCCGATTGTTTTATCAATTTATCTATATTGTTTGTTATCCATCATTGTTTTTTTTCTACCTATTTTTTACAAAAAGGTGACGATATTTGGCGACCCTACCCTACCGTAGGCACCTACTCAAATAGTTGGGATAATTTTTACGACAACAGAGGCGCTATTGTGCTTTTTTAAGCAGCTAGGAATTCAAATAGCTGTGATCTACATAGAAGGCAGCTGTGAAACCGAAGGGATATATGCAAATAGGTATAACACACAAATATTAAAATAATTCTCCATCCCTTTCAATACATCGCCGTCCGCACTGCTTCAACATTTTTTGTTTCCGCAGTAACCCTGACTTATTCCGTTCAGTCTATCGGGAGATTTTCTCCTATCTCAACTTTTCCATCACTTGTGGTAAGAAATCCTAGATCTTTAGACACCGGGCTTGTTAGAATGGGGAAACTTTTGATGTTATACCTACTTTCGTTTATTTTTTTTTTAATTTAGCAATCCAACCCCTCTGGGCCTTATGACTAATCGTTTAAATAATCTTAAGTAGGTTTACAAATATAATCGAAGAGGCGAGGTCTTTCATTCACTACATTACTAACTAAACTTTGAATTCGTATACTTTCATATAAATTCTATCGAAGTTTTCATACCTACTATTATTATTATCGTATGGAATGGAAAATCAGCTGCCAGTCGGCAGCGTCATCAAAGGATAAAAAAGTTAAAAAAAGATTCACATTACTGCTCCAGGAGGTCACAAAACAATATCCAATTCGTTGAGCCATTGCAGAGCCTGTGGGGTAGCATTGTGAATGTCCATAAATGAGCCATTAAAAGCTCTTCGCGGGCACTCCTCCACAATATGCGTGCATTGGCTCTCCACAGTCGCATGCGGGAGACTCACGAATTTGTCATCTATAAAGCACCTATCTTTGATGTAAAAAGTGAAACAAAGCAGATTGGTTTCTCCAAGGACTCTCTGTAAAATGACTGCCACTATCGCAAAGAGGGCAAACAAATAAAGCGTGATCTATGTCTATAGACTCATCCACTCCGCATAGAAAAATGTGATAAAAATCTTATATATAAAAATGGAGAGTTATTTCCCGATGTCATCGCATCACGCCTAAACGGCTGGGCCGATTTCGCTAATTATTTTTTTTTCGTGTAGGCTTTTATCAGGAGAAAGTCCATTTAGAAGAAAAAAATAAGAAAAATGCATGGGTAATTAGAAAATTAAAGAAAACTCCACGTAGACAACCTTATTAGTAGTTTTTACCTTATAATTTTTATTCCAATTTTGAAATTTTTCCAGAAATTGTCAATTGGTGCGATTGACAGAATGCGGATGGAATATACATGGTTTAAGACGCATCGTTCGGAATCACATTGGTCAAATGATAATTAATTAATCACCATACAAATTCGAATTCAATATTCATATTTAGGAACACAGGACAACGTGTGTCGGGAAAGCTAGTTATTGATAAAAAAACGATCCCTCTTTACACGAGACTTGTCTCTATAATACAGTAGGTATTATGTTTTGTTCAAATTTTTCTAGTTCATCTATACTAATATATAAAGAGGAAAGATTTGATTTTTTGTTTGTTTGTTTGCATCGAATAGGCTCCAAAACTACTGAACCGATTTGAAAAATTCTTTCACTTTTGGGAAGCTACAATATCGGCGGTGAACATAGGCTATATTTTTAATCAAAAAAAATTGGGTAACCTACGAAAACTTCAATAATGTAATCCAAGGTGTAAAAAAATTACCTAAAACATTATTTTTATCGCGAACGCTGTGAAAACTAATGATGATAGAATAAAACAATGTACCTACTACAATTTTGTAGAAGACATCATTATTTACAAAAAGTATCGCGACAGCATATGTCTAACTATTATAGTTATGCCACAATAAGTATTTTTTTATTTAAAAAAAATCAATAAAATGTCACCTCTAGAAAAGGCTCTTTATTGGTATCTTGGTATTACTCCTTATTAAAATAAATTAGTTCATATTCAAGTCTGGTTCAATATGTTTGTACTTATAACTTCTTGAATTTTTCAATTCGGACATTCCATTCGAAAGTTATCACGAGTTTAAAAATGTGAGTATTGGAAAAAAAAGCATAGTCTCTTATCATCTCAACTTATCCGATGCAGAGTGCGTACGGGAGCGGGAGGGGACTGAGGGGAGTCATGTCAAGTTTAGTAGAAATACCGCGCAAAGTAGTCACGGTGGTAAAGTGACATGACACGATACATTGCAATGCAATTATTCCAGATTAATATATGCTATAAAATATTTTGAAAAAGTTAGGGATCTGTATGAAAACTAAATTATTTTTAAGTATCAATCTACCCGTGCGAAGCTGGGGCGGACCTCTAGTCATGTTATATCTGTGTAAAATATTACCTATATTGTATTCAATAAATAAATAAATAAAAAATTAAAATCAGAAAACTCCCTATAAACTCAACATAATATATATGTATAAAGAATTTTTAATCTTATTATAGTGAAGTGTTTTCATATCCCGTAACTCCGTCAGAAATACAGAGGCAGATTTTTCTATGACAATCTGTTTATTGCGTCCAACAACAATGGTTCATTCATAATTACGGATGACACACGCAGCTTGGCTAGACTACGATGACGATCTTCAGCTTCCGTTTTGTCGGACACTGGAAGTGCAGACGCATCAGGCCATGAGGCGCGCTCCGTGCAATACTTCTTGTGCAACGCAAGAGCCTGCCACCGCGGTAATTAGTTGGCTGCACAGAGGCACCTTGAAACTGGACGGGCACCATCATAATTCCGTAACACTACCATTGTGAGTTGTCGCTCTGTTGAAACGCATCATCTGCCCCAGGCGTTGTGTGTAATGTACACTTAGCGAGGATAGTATGAAAATGTACCTACACCAACTGTTAAGAATAATCTACAAACTTTACTATTTTGGACTCGTGGGTTTTTATAAATTTTCAGTGAAAGGATATCGGAGCGAATTACATTACAGCGACATTCGCTCCGATTTTTGGTTTTCTACTTCTTCCCGAAATTTCTCTCCAGAATATCTTCATCTCCCAGTCTTTGTCTGATACATCTAAATATGCCAAATTTTTATTTCTTTAAACGATATATTGGGGTCTTGATGGCCAAATTCGAGAAAACTATAAAATAAAGTTGAATAGAAGTGCTCAGAGTAAAGATATTTGTATTGAATTGACCTTTTAACAATTTATTCAATAAAAATATAGTAAGTATAGGTAATAATTAAGTATTGGCATCAAGTGCTCAGTACGCAATTTCACCACTGCACTTGATTGGTGTTGTTTAATAGTTGTGCTTAAATAGTTGGTTACCTGATAGCAGCAGAGGCGTTAAAGGAAACATAATACATATTATTTCCTCCCATAATATTTCTGTATGATATCTCTATATTATAAAAATGGAGAACTATTTTCCGATGACATCGCATCACGCCTAAACGGGTGGACCGATTTCGCTAATTCTTTTTTTGTCGTGTTGGCTTTTATCAAGAGAAGGTTCTTATGAAAGAAAAAATTAAGAAAGTTGCGTGGATAATGAGAAAATCAAAGAAAACTCTAAGCAGGTAACCTTCTTAGTACTTTTAACAATATAATTTTTATCCCAAAATTGAAATTAAATTAAAGCTTAACAGGCACTGTCAGTTGTTTGATTGTTGGTGCGATTGACAGAATGTCAATGGAAAATATATGGTTTGAAACAGATGCATCGATCTAAATTACATTGGTTAAAAGGTAATAAGCTTATCATTATACGTTGAACTAATTCCGCTCCTTCTGATTGTTTAATAAGATTTATTTTCCGAAGTGTCAAAAAATAGGTTAAATTGATAATAGATATTATTATTTTTTTGCATTAAATAACCATAGAAAAAGCTTTGAACCAATCGTATCCAATATCCATGTCATTATTTGTGAAAGAAAATTGTGAAATAGCGCTCGATCAGTTTTTGACAAAGCAATCTTAATAATGTTCATATTTCTAATCTAAATTAGTTATGGTCGAATTTCGAGCACTGGCCGACCACACGTTACGTATTAGAGGAAAAAAAATGAAAATTTGAGATTGTTGGTGCCTAGGTTGATTTTATAGTTATGAATATTAATTAATTAAATAAAAAAATACATTTCAAATACGCCACTGGGCGAGGTCAAAAGAATTGGGAAATTGTCATTGTAGGCTCTGTGGGCCGGGCGGCGCACGGTTTGCCAAGAGTGGCACTGCTTCAGCAGAAAGATGTTCCGGTTATTCTATTCAGTTGGTTGGTGTTTAAAAATGCTTTAAGTAAAAATAGTCTGAAAATTTTACCGTTTTCTTCTCAATGAAGAAATTCTATAACATACTAGCTTTCCCGACAGACGTTGTCCTGTAGTCCTTACTATGAATATTGATTTCAAATTTGTAATTTATACAAAAATACGTTTAAAATATCTTTGAATTTTAAAACAATATTTATGGAAGCCTGAAAAAAATTCCATCAAAAAGCTGCTTACCAATGTTTTTAATGTCAATGGTTGTCAGGTAGGTAAACAATAATATTGTTGTTATAGATTTTTTCATAGATGGCGTTGGCGCCGCTGAAAATCGTTTAACATTAATTTCATATTATTTCTTATGCATTTTCACCTTTTTAAAAGTTATTCTTTTATCCGGATCGGAGAAGAATCCAATAAATCAAACATCGGAGGAATCTGTTCAAAAGAGCAACCAATTTTAAGGACTGCGACTGCTCTCATGTTCTTGGAGCCAGGATATGACTATATCCTTTTCATGGTTTCGGAGATTTAAACATTACCACCTAATGGCGAACGTTGTTAACGTAAAGGATCACACTAAGCCATCCTTCGAAATAAGAGACGGTTGTAAGCCCGTTGTGGTTTGTTCCATTTAAAACCAGTAATGAATTGTTAGAGTCATTAGTTGTTGGAATATTTTTTATTATGATCTGTTTCATTGCTCTTTCGTTTGCTTACCAAAGCATTGTTTTATGAAATGTTTATTATATTTTGAAATGTAAATGCAACTTTTGTTACGTAGGTAGATAACTAAATAACTAAATATCAACACATATCAACTAATAGATACCTCTGACAATTCACTAATACAATTCAATTTTTTTTTTAAAAGTGTGAATAAACTACTACTGGCTTACTACCGTCTTCGACCTTCTAGCCTTCCAAATAACAGTAGTTCATTCCCTTCATAACGAGAAATTATAAAAAGAAATATTTTTGTCTGCTTTAATGTTCCTTACTAGTGCAGTTAAAAGTTTTGTGAAATGCTGGTATCTAGATAGATGTTACCAATTAATACATTCACTGCTACCATCATGAACAATGTATTTATTTAACTATTACAAGAGAATGGTAATGGCTCTCACACTTGAATCGGTTCAGCATAAAATGGGGTCATCAGAGATTCTCTTTGCAATGCACTGACCTTGAGGTCACAGCACCACTTGCATCCGCGATCCACCATCGCGACTTGCCCAACATTCTCAACTCGAATCGATTCTCATAGAGTCACTGAAGACAATTAAACAGAACGCTTACACTGTTATATACCTATGCTAATCGCAAAAGAAAAAAAAGGTCGTTCGCGTTTTTGCAACGATTGGAATGGATAGTGATTAGTAACTGCCGTTTGTGACTAAACAATAACTCTTGCACTTGCATTATTTGGAATTTATCGTAAAAACCTGGTTATCTCTAATATAAAAATGGAGAGCTATTTCCCGATGTCATCGCATCACGCCTAAACGGCTGGACCGATTTCGCTAATTCTTTTTTTTTCGTGTAGGCTTTTATCAGGAGAATGTCCTTTTAAAGAAAAAAAAAATAAGAAAAATGCATGTAAAATTAGAAAATTAAAGAAAACTCTACGTAGACAACCTTATTAGTACTTTTTACCTTATAATTTTTATTCCAATTTTGAAATACAAATTGTTTATTAGTGCGATTGACAGAATGCGGATGGAATATACATGGTTTAAAACAGACGCATCGTTCAAAGGGGTCAGGGAGGAAACCCCTCACATAATACCACCCACGGGTTTTAGTATACTAACCGAAGTCGCTTAAAATTTCATAACCTTTAAATTTTTTTGTCTCCCGAGCTCTATGGGCATAATAAGTTAAATACGAGCTTTATAAATGGTTATTATAATTTAGGTTCTTGTAGATAATATATGATAATGTGTTTACAAAATATTCGAAAGTTTGGGTCCAAGCTGTTGGAGATTATGTGTTTACCAGTATAACGAGTCCAAGTTGGGGGTAAACATAATATTATTATTAGGATCTATCGGTAGCCTATCTCGGTGTCCGCCTGGCAGAAACCTGTTCATAGATTAGAGCAGATTGGTACCTACATTACCCATTTTTGATAAAACATTTGGGAAGAGTGGTCAAAGCGAACTACTCTACTAAAGTATAGACTGCTTAGTGACATATAAACATGTGAAGGGAAAACTTTGAGACTATTTTTACGAAAATTGCGTGGACAAGGGAGTACGAAATTTCGTACAGTTATAGTTTATATAGAGAAGGAGTGGCGAATGCTAATATTTTTATAAAATTATGCATAACTATAGACAAAATCAATAAAAAAATACAAACAATACTGTAATATTATGTATTTGATACTCACACACACTTCCACAGACTACTTATAAAGATCATCAACTTCGTAGAAACAAATGTGAAATGAAAAGCACCTCATAATGGGCGCAGAAAGCTTTTTGAAGGCGGTATATTCAAATGGAAGGTGAAGCTGGAATATATTGAACATCTACATAAAGACGAACTTTCAGGAGTAAAAAACATACCAGACATTTTTTAAAGCAACGGAAATGTTGCAAATGGAAACTCACTCAACGAGAACACAAATACACTCTTTGATTCTTTCACAGTAAGCTACTAAAAGCTTGTGTCGTGAAGAGGAAGATGGTCGGGACTCGGCAACTGGGATCGAACCCACCACCTCTATCTAGTACGAAATAGTACGAGAGCCGGAGTCGTAACTGCTAGACTACCAACTATTTCCGTTTAGTCTTCAGTTTTTATATAACGGCATGCGGTTTTAATCTTTTTTTTTGAGAGGAATTCAGAATGAGTAGAGCTCTTTGACGATAGCACGGTTGGTTTATTTCTACCTCACGGAGCCATGAGCCGGGCTCACTACCAACATTGGCCACTGCAATGTTTACTTAACGGCAAATTCTTAACCACTCTAGCCTTGGTTAGGTTTGTTGGGAGCTAGATTACAGTCACCATGACGCGGGCTTGCCTGCGAATTGACGTAGGTATGTAGGTACCTACCCAACAGATTACCGAGATTGACATAATATCATAATTCAAAATATATAGAATGTCTAACCGAGACTAATAGCCAGTTTTTTTACATAGCTTTTTGAGTAGACCAGGGATGGCCAACCTAGGACACTCGCACGTATGTGCTTGCGAAACTATTAGGTGCTTATAAAGGCAATAAGAGCCCTTCCACACCATGTTCAAATGCTCAGTTACATATTATGTTTGGAAGGAACGGAAGATAGTATCAGAGGGTCTTCTTCGTATTTGGGATACATATTGGAGGAAGAATAGCGCTCTTTCTCGGCCAAGTCATTCGGCATCCTTAACACACACAATATTATGTTCTATCCAAGTCTCCGATACTTTTTTGTGCCGGAGCTTTAATCAAAACACACGCATCAACGGGTTATATATTTTCGTCTCGACACTGATCAAAAATTTTATTTCCACACTTATTATTATTATGTTTATGGCATCCCATCCCTAGAGGGACGATTTGTGCCAGTTTCAAATATTTGATGATTTGCAAAACAAAAATATTATGCTTTAATTTATTATTTTTCTTTTATTTTATATAAAGACTTACTATTTTTACATTCACACTCGGCCTTACATACTTACAATCACGCCCTTACGTACATACATTCTCGCATTTATATAAAAATATATACATACACGCACACACACATACTGTTTATATAATTAAATAATTCTGTTTTACTGATTTTAAAATTTTTTTGTAGACAGAAAGCTTTTCAGAGTGTAACAGACAAGACATATTAATGGGGAACTGAATTTCATTGATTTCGTAATAAAGTTCATATGAATCTCTTATTGGGCAACCGAGGAAGACGTGGTCTAATGTCTCCATATCGAGTTCGCACTCACATAGTGGAGACGAGGCTAAATTTATTTTAAATAGATGACTATCCAGTCTATGGTGATTGAATCTCATGCGAGTCAGTGTGACTATTTCTGATCTGGAGAATTTGAAGTCTTGGTACCATGGCTTTCTGGAGATAGACTCCTTAATGTCCCGATAAATCGATCCCTTAGCTCTACCTACCTCATCCCAATGATCGGTCCAGGCCGACATTGCTCCGAGAAAGGCAGAACGTTTTATATCACTCAGGGGGAGTTCAAAGTTTCGAGGGACCAATCCATTGCTGGTGGCCTCTTTTGCCAATGCGTCTACGTCCTCATTGGGTGTTATACCACAATGAGCCGGGATCCAAGCTATGACAATATCTCTCCCTTTTACTTTATGACTATATAGGTTTCTCCTAATGTCTAAGATGATACAGTTATCAGTATCTGAGCCGGACGCAAGTACATTTACTAGAGATAAGGAATCCGTGAAGATGATTGCCCTTTCCAATTCATGGAGATCACACAGAGTGAGAGCCTGGTGCAGAGCAGCACACTCTGCCGTGAAAACGGAGGCTTCCGGAGGAAGTTTTAGCATTGATTTTATTTTGAGTTTGGGGATGAGAACCGCCGATCCAGAATGATCACTAGTAGAAAATTTGGAGCCATCAGTAAAAATTTGGATGTGGTTTGGCCAAGAAGAATCAGCTTTTGAAAAGAACGTCTGATTTATTTGATTGGAGGATATTTTAGGAGTTTTACCGATACCGATATTTTCAAAGACGGTTGGGGAGAATTGCAAGACTTCCAAAGGAAGGTCATAAACAGCGGATGGAAAGGGGTAACGTTTAACGCCAAACTGAGTCATGTAATTACTGTAACTGTTGCATAAATAAGGACTCGATTTATTTTTCCAGTAACCGTTAACGTGATATAGGTTACGTAGTATGGGTAAATTTTTCAGCAATGGATGATCAGTGAAAGTCCGTTTTTTAATAAAGAAGGAATCAGAAAGATATTGTCTTCTAATCTTTAGTGGCATATCAACACATTCCACCTGGAGAGAGTTGTTTGGAGTGGAGGGCATTGCGCCAACCAAGAGCCTTAAAGATTTTGTTTGTACCGCATCCAGCTTGTTCACCAAGGCTTTGGATATTGGAGTCAATAAAAAGCTACCGTAATCTAAGTGGCTGCGAATTAATGCATTGTATATGTTCTTCATAGAGGAAGGGTGGGAGCCCCAAGAGGTGCCAGAGATCGCTCTAAGTATATTTAAACCTTTTTCGCATTTGGCCAGTGTATGAGTTACGTGAGGGCTCCAGGTCAATTTCCTATCTAAGGACATACCCAAAAATTTAACCTCTTCGCACTGAGGGATTATACTTCCGTTAAGCTCTACAGAAATAGATGGATTCACGTGCTTTCTGGAGAATGATACAACTCTCGACTTTTGAGGGGATAGGAATAAGTTATTCCGTTCCATCCATGAATTGACAATATTTAAGGCTCCTGTCAAAGCTCTTTCAGCACATACATTATTTTTATTAGTAGTATATATTGCAATATCATCCGCGTATTGAATCAATTGACAGTCATCAGGTATCTTGGGGATGTCTGAACAATAGACGTTAAACAAGATAGGGCTTAAAACTGACCCCTGAGGAAGGCCCTTCCAGACCACCCTGTGGTCTGCAGGGACGTCTCCGCTCACTGAAATGCTTCTCTCCGTAAACATGCGAAAGATCAATGTGGCAATTTGGTGAGGGATACCGAGACTTACAAGTTTTTTGAAAAGAAGAGGGATAGAGACATTGTCGAAAGCAGATGTTATATCAAGGAATACGACCGACATCGGATTTTTCTTAGTAAAAGCAATCTGGATATCCGTGATCAATACACTCAAATTATCTACACAAGACAGTGACTTTCTAAAACCAAACTGTGTAGAAGGTAGTATAGAGTTGTGTTCTATATACCAAACCAGTCTGTTTTTCAAAATGTGTTCCAGAATTTTCATGGCGCATGCGGACAAGGCTATGGGCCGGTAGGAGGAAGCGAGTTTAGGATTTTTTCCAGGCTTTAAGATGGGAATAATTAACTGGTGTTTCCAAGAGTTGGGAATGTTTCCCGAAGATAGTATTTTATTGAGAAGGTCGAGAAAAGATTCGATAAAGATGTCAGGAGCTTTCTGAAAGAAAGCGTACGGAATTTTGTCTTCACCAGGAGATGAATGCCTCACCGATAGTAGGCAGAGCTTTAGTTCATACATATTTACTTTTTCTAACAATCTATTGTTATTTTGAGGAAGATTTCTGTTATTTATACAAGGGGGAACTAGTTGGTCCAAGTTAGGGGCAGTAGGAGGAGCTAGATTATTTAAAAACTCTGAAAGCCAGTCAGAAAGAGGAGCAGAAGCTCTGGAGGTCTGGAAGGAACCCCTGAAGCGTCTGATCATATTCCAAACATGTGAAGGGGGAGAATTCGGGGACAGAGAAGAGCAAAAGGTTTGCCAACTCTGTCGCTTTTTAGCTCGTAGTTTTTTTTTTACCTTGGCTTGTATGGCCTTTGCCTGTATAAAGGAGTCTGAATCAAATTTTTTCCTAAAGTTTCGCATAGCTTGTTTTCTTTCAGTGATAAGATCACAGCACTCCTGATCCCACCAAGGGGCATTTTTCGTGTTTTTGCTGGATTTATTTCTAGAGGGAATGCTGTTATTAGCCGCCTCGTAAATAATCTGTGTCAGGTCATCATAATGCTTTTGGACAGGAGACTTGGACGTATCTCCGATTTTAGACATGGATTCCTTTACAATTTCGGCAAATCTAGCCCAGTTTGCCCTTTTTGTACTGTATAATTGTCTGCTGTAAGAAAACTTTCTGGATGGAGCTACGGATAGAGTAACAAAAATTGGGTAGTGGTCGCTAGAAAACGGGTCGTCTAGGATACTCCAGCTTGATGAACAAGCCAGATTGCCAGTACAAATTGTTAAGTCCACTGCACTTGGATTCTGATTAGGGGAAGACAGTCTGGTTGGTGAACCGTCATTCAGGATGCATAGGTCATGCTTATCTACAAATGACAGTATTTGGTTACCCGCTCTGTCAGTTAGGGTATTCCCCCAGGCAACGGCATGGGCATTGTAGTCTCCGAGCAGGAAAAATGATGTTGGAAGTAAAGGGACAATCGAGTTGAAATAATTACTGTCAAATCCACCATTTGGGGGAATATATACAGAGACGTATCCAATACCGTCAATGCAGACAGCAATTATTTCTAAGAAGGGATTGCTTGGAATTGGAATAAGATCACAATGGAGAGATGATTTCACCAATATGGCTACTCCACCTCCCCTGCCCTCAACTCTGTCATTTCGAAAGACAGAGTAACCAGGAATATTATAGGTATAATGTGGTTTGATCCATGTTTCGTTTAAAGCTGAAAGGTGAATAGAGAATTGATTTAACATATGTATAATATCTGATTTGTTGGAGATTGCGCTTCTGCAGTTCCACTGAAGAATATTCAATTGATTATTATCTGACATATTGAATTATTAGTAGGTAATAAACGTTTAGTAGAATAAATAGTTTGAATTCGAAATAACAAATAGCATTCTCCAACGAAATGTTGAGAATATTGTCTGTTTATTCTTTTTCTATAATTGTTTTAATAAGAGGAAGTATTTTTGAAGTGAACATATCAGATTTGTTAAAAATAATATCAAGCAACAGCTCTAAGGCTGATTTCAAAGAATTTGTCTCATCGGTGGAAGATTTTGAAATGTGATTTTTGAGAGATGAGGAACTCTCATTTGAGATTTCGTTTTCGGATGATGTTGAAGTGAATGACTCTGGAGTTATAAGAGCACATCCTGGAGTTAGATTCCCAGCCTGCCCGTTAGTGTAAAAAAGGTTGTCTATGTAAGATTTATCATTATACAGAGGTGAAACTTTTTTGAGAGGAGCTGAGTTAGCTTTAGTCGAGATTGTAACTCGTCGACTAGAGTTTTGGGAATTATTAGGAACTTGGACTGAGGGGAGTTTCCCTTCTAAGGGCTTGACGATTTCACTATAGGGTTTGCTAGATTTCGGGAAGAGCTTAACAGCCTGGGCGAACGATAAGTTGTCCGCAGCCATAACCTTTTTTATGTCTCTTTGCCTTTTTAGTTCGGGACAACTAGAGTGCAGAGCACTATGATCTCCATGACAGTTAGGACACTTCACCTCTTTAGAGGTGCAATTATCCTTGTTATGTTCAGTGGAACTACAGGTTGCGCATCTGGGTTTGGATCGACAATTTTTCCTTAAGTGCCCAAATCTAGCACAAAGGTGACAAATTATAGTAGGTTCAGAGTATAGTTCTACTGGTAAGGAGTTATAAAATAAGTAAATGTTTTTGGGCAAGATTTGCCCGCGGAAAGTCAGAATACAAGTAGTTGAAGGGACCCATGATATTTTATTAGTGTCTTTGTCAACTTTTTTCCTATTAAGTCGGCGGGCTTTTAAAACTTTAATCGAGGATCCAAATGTGGAAGAGTTTTCAACGATATCAGATTCAGATAATTCCAGGGGAATATCTCTTACTAGTCCTGATTTAACCAACTTATAAGTCGGAATAAAGGCCTTCAATTTGTTTTCAGAGACAAAGGTCGATTTAACGAACTCGTTTGCAGATAAATAATTATTAAATGTTAGAGAAATTTTATATCTGTTTTCGGCTCTAATGCATTCAGGTTTTATGCCGAGAAAGTTTCTTCTGTATAAGAAATTCCCGAATGTTAGCGGGTGCAAATGTGTGTCGTCAGCGTTCTGAACAAACACGACAAACGGCCCGGGAATATCCGGTGTATATAACAATTCATTTTGGATCATGTTGCTCGTGTTCTGAGCAAGAGAAACATCTTTGTCTTTAATTGTATTTTCAGAGATAGTTTGAGAAAGTTTACGTTTTTTCCCCGACTCTGGAGGGTCAGAGACCGATGAAATCACCCCAATGTCAGGGGGGATCTCACCTCCATCACGTTCCTCCATTTTTTAACGTCACATATATTAATATTCACAAGTGATTTAAATACAAAATAAAGAAACAAAAATAATAAAGAAATAATAATGACGTATTTAGTACGTACCGTGCCGTCCCGATGCAACAATAACGTCGCACGGGACAAACAAAACAAAATAATATAAAAAAATAAATGTACAGTAATTTAAATGGTGTTAAACTAACTACAAAAATAATATCTAAATAAATAAAAAGATAGTAAGAATTAGTCAAAAAGAAATTAAAAAAAAAAAAAAGCTTATCGAGTGTAGAAAAAATCAATTTCCAATAGTAGTTGAATTCACGCAGCACAAAACACGTCCAGCGGGGAACTCGTTTCACCGTCAACCTCTATTTCCACACTTAATGTATGGGAAATTTAACAAATCCACCTTCGCTAAAACAATTTAATATTATAATACTACCTACTTATGTGTGAGTAGAGTTGTATTTTCTGTGTCAGTAAGCATACTCAAACGATAAAAAATAGTATATTATATTGTACTAGCTTTCCCGACAGCTGATGTTGTCCTGTCCTAACTAATAAATATTGAATTAGAATTTGTATCTATTTAATCGTAGATTAATTAAGTACCTGTTTAACTAATATAATTCCAATTATGTCTAGATTCTTGTGACCAGGGTAGTGAGTACGTAAGGGCTATAGCACGACTAACTACTTTCTAGTGTAGTTAGCGCGAGTACGTAACGTCCGACTTAACTACAAATGTAGTTAGATGTGTGTTTCAGCGTGGTTATTATAACAGCATCTGTCGGGTCGCGTTCCAGTGTAGTTAGGCAGTTTATATGTGGTTTAGAGCTGTCAAAGTTGCGCGCTTTGTTATTATTTTTGCATCGTTTGTTTTAAATAATTAATTTATTGGAAATAAGAATGCATTACTACTTTTATTAATTTTATTTTTTATTTTATTTCCCAAATTAAATATTTTATAATAAAATAGTAATACCGTAATACATATAAAACTAGGTTATATTTTTTTATTTGGGATTTGTTATCGACAAGATATTTTTTTTATGTCAGCCGATTGGAACAACTCAAGTTTGTAGAAAAATTAGCAGACGAAAAGGGAAAACAATACATGATTTTAAACATTTATATGGAAATTATTAAAAAATAAATAAATAAAAATAAAATCTTTCTTTATTTCTCGCAAGCAAATATTTTACAAACAATTAAGACATACAAATAATAATTAAGATAAAAAATCTATAGGGAAAATAAAAGAGTATTCAAGGAGTATCACAAAACATCAAGTGTATTACTTCTTAAAATTATTAAAATTCCACAAATCATAATTGTTTTTATATATTTGATGAAAAATGTCAAATAATGATGGCCGCCACAAGTTTTTTCTCTCTCCGCGCAACTTCAAAATAAGTATCCGTGCACTACTTTATCTTCCGGGCGATGTTCCAAATTATCGGCAAATCGCGGTGAACAAATAAAAAAATTTTTTTCATTGAAAAATACAATGAAAAAAATATTTTTTTGTGTTAGATGTTGGCAAACCTTACTATTTCCGGCTTAAAACTTAACTACATTGCGTTATCGCGTTACGTACTCGCGCTAACTACTAATGTAGTTAAGTCGTGGTTATGAGTAGTTAGATTGATGTGTGGTTAGTCGTGCTATAGCAAAAGTTACGTACTCACTACCCAGGAGTTTCGGAGACTTAAACATTACCACCTAATGGCGAACGTTGTTAACGTAAAGTGCTCACACTAAGCCAGCCTTCGAAATAACAGTAGAGGACGGTCGTAAGCCCGTAGTGGTTTGTTCCATTTAAAAATCGAACATTAGTAATGAATTCTTAGAGTTTTTAGTTGTTACATATTCCTTAATATAATTCCGACCGATACACCTGTTTTAAACGATATTTGCAGGCATGGGAGCCCGCAGGTAATTTTGCAAAAGTGGGGGCAAAATATTTTTCGCACTTTCTTTATGATAAGACGAAGTGATTTAAAATAAAAGTAACATTACTATTTTCAATCAATCCAAGGTGGGGGGGGGGGGGGGGAGGAAGTACTATTAAACAACTGATAGATACATAATCTTCTTCCGACAGTTGCAAACAGAACAAAAAAAAAGATGAAGCGAAATTGGTCCAGTCATGCTCGCGTGGTGCGATGGCCAAGGAAAATAGGCTCCATTCTTAAATGTAGGCATTTACAGCCGGTTTCATAAAAAGCTTCAAAAGAACACTTTAGTTAAAGTTCCTTTTAAAATTTAAAGACCACTTTAGGCTGACGCGTTTCATAAAAAAATATTCCAGCTAAAATTTGAAATGTCAAAAATATATTTTAAAGTTGGTAGCAGTTGGTAGCATCAATGTGCCGTTTTTTGTGTTAATTTATTATTATGGTTTATGAATTAGTAAGTTAGTAAACGAAATCTGTAAACAATAATATTCTTCCCGTTTTGCTATGTTTTCCGCCCTATTTTAGTCATTTTTGTCCACAGTGTCACCGCATACAAAATGTTTATCTTTGTGGCAGAGAAAGCGCCACGAAATTTTCTATGAACTCCGGTGGTAAAAATTTGAACTCACTAAAGTCGACTTTAACTAAAAATAATAATCAATAACGGTACTTTAGCTAAAAGTCGGGTTCAAACGTCGTTTTGTTGTTATGAAACCCGTTATTTTTTAAAGGGAGTTTATTGCCCTGTGGTGAGTCTGTCTGTATACCTTACCTACTGCAGTGTACTAGATCGTGGCACGGCTACCCATTCTATGTTCCATGCAATGTTCCCTTCTCCTTTCCTTCCTTTCCCCGTTCCCCTCCCCCATACCTCATGTTTTGTTTTATTAATAATGATGCTGTGTTTTTGAAAATATGTTAAGATACTATTATTGGCGCTGTAAATCTCAAATTGTTTTTTTGTTTCTCTGATATTCTGTAAAAGCTGTTGTATCTTTAAAATAAAATAAAAAAAAAAAAAAAAAAAAAAGTCTCCTTTATTTTTTATGAAACCGGCCGTAAATATGTGAGAATTTAGCCCGCAGAAACAAAAATGTTCGTTATTCCATTTAAGTATAGGTACAATCTCTTTGACTGATGAGTGGTTATTCTGACATGTTGACACTCCATTTAGCAGCTTAAGAACATTCGATTGTGGATTTTTCTTACCTATCAGATTAATAATAATCAGGTTAATATTTCGTATGACAGTTAATCCTAAGGAGAGTTTCTTCTGTAAAATCTTTCTGTTCCACTTATCCTGTCTCTAAGATACTGTTTTAAATCTGGGCGATTAGATGGAATGGGCTGATGGAAGAAAAAAATCTTAGGCCAGAAACCATTTTCCAAAATATATCAATATGACTTGCGTATATAATTTGTTGTGAGAAAGTTGGATATAAAGATCCACCATTCAGTTATCGGCTACATGTAAAAGAAAGTTGGATATAAAGATCCACCATTCAGTAATCGGCTACATGTAAAAGAAAGTTGGATATAAAGATCCACCATTCAGTAATCGGCTACATGTAAAAGAAAGTTGGATATAAAGATCCACCATTCAGTAATCGGCTACATGTAAAAGAAAGTTGGATATAAATAATCCACCATTCAGTAATCGGCTACATGTAAAAGAAAGTTGGATATAAAGATCCACCATTCAGTAATCGGCTACATGTAAAATCCTGTCTTGCAGATCAGCAAGCCCTTCAAGATTGATTTAAGATCAAGATATTGTTCGTAGGACAACGATACAATAGGCAATGGGCAAATTAGCAATGTTATAAAAATAAATGGATAGATAAAGCTTTATTACTGACTAGCAGTCTGTTCCTGCTTCGCACGGGTAGGTACATAGGTATTTAAAAAAATAATTCAGTTTTCTTATGATCTTTATAGATCCCTAACTTTATCAAAATATTCTATAGGCTATGTTAATCTGGAATAATGTAGCATTCCAATGGTCCCCTCCCGTCCGGCTTGTACCCCAGTGACGCCTATATCTCTGCCGCATTTCAAATTATTTTTTTTTAATAAATCAACACTTATTGTGGCATTATTATAATAGTTAGACGTATGCTGTCGCGACACTTTTTGTAGATAATTATGTCTTCTACAAAGTTGTAGTACATTATTTTACTCTATCTTCAATAGTTTTCGCAGCGTTCGCGATGTAAATAATATTTTAGGTAATTTTTGCACCTTATTGGAGTTTTAGTAAGGATCAAAGGCTATATGAAAATAAAATATAGCCTATGTTCAGCGGGGAGAGTGTAGCTTCCCAACAGTGAAAGAATTTTTCAAATCGGTTCAGTAGTTTCGGAGCCTATTCCCGTCAAACAAACAATCAATCAAAACTTTCCTCTTTATAATAGTAGTATAGATTAGAACAATGTGGCAATGGAAACATTTGGACAGTATAAAGGGCGGACTTATCCCGAAGGATCTCTGCCAGCCAAGCCAACCCAGGTTATATTATTATATCTATATCCATTTTTTTAGTTTATCATTGTTTCAATACTAATATATGGTTAAATTTCTCTATACAAATGAATGTAATATATAGCCGGCAGAACTTATTGCATGAGGCAATCTCTTCCAGTCAACCGGTCTCGTCCATCAATCTGAGACAGGCTAACCCCGGGTAGAAATTCCAAGTGAAAAAATACCTTGAAAAACTCTGACCCGACCGGGAATCGAACCCGGGACCTCTTGATCTGATGTCCAAGACTCTAGAACTAGGCTGCCGAGGTCGTTTGAAATTACACGTTGAAATCGTATATCAATAAATATTATGTACTTTGGAACACATTAGTTTAATTCATTCAAAATCCTAGTTAGGTATGTATTTAATCCCTAATATAAATTAAAGTTGGGTTAGTGCGAACACTTATAACTCGAGATCGGCTGAACGGATTCTTCTCCGCTCCGGATAACAGAATAACTATTAAAAAGTTGAATAAATGAAAAAAAAAGATATGAAATATACATTTAAAATTGTTTTAGATTGTCAATTAATTTAGTATCATCTGACTTATAAAAAAGTTTGTATTGTCTTTTTTTTTAATAAGTCAGATGAAAATTCAATATAGATATCCAATATATAAATGGGTGATTTTTTGTGCTTTTGAAATAACTGATTCATAATATTATAACATAACCACATACCTTTTGATTTTTTCACAATGAGTAGTCATGTATGTTAGCTAAGTACTTATGTTATGTTACCCAGCAATATTTTGTTGATTTTAAGGCGGGACGAAGTTCGATGGGTCAGCTAGTCTATCTAAAGATATAAAACAAAGTCGAGTTGCACCATTCGAGAAAGACGATGATTCAAAATAATGGATCGTTGATTTAAAAAATACATTTTGACAATTTGAACTTGTTGGATTGAGTATTAATTGATATAGGTAAGTAATTATATTTAAAACTAGCTTTCCCGACAGACGATGTCCTGTGGTTCTAACCCGAGGCGGCCCGTTCACATAATGTGCACTGCGCCCCCATAATAAAAAAATACACAGTTAATTCGATTTAGTTAAGCTAATAAAATATTGACATTAAAATATTTCCAAAACATCCATATTTCATTCGTATTCAAAACTCAGGCGGGAACAACGCGAGAATATAATATGCGCGCGCAGACATTCTACCTCTATGTGCCCGATGTTGACTATATATGAAAATTTGAGTAAGTGGGATGGGCTACTGTAAGAACGGCAATTACGTTTGCAAGAATGAGAGGGAGCTACCATAATAATTTTGTTGTTATGGCGTCGCAGGAAATCGGTTCCATACTAACTTTAATATTATATTTTATACTATTCATTATCCATTTTTTTACTTTTTATTGGTTATTCTGTTATCCGGAGCGGAGAAGAATCCTTTAAATCAAACATCAGAAGAATCTGTTCAGCCGATCTCGAGTTATAAGTGTTCGCACTAACCCGACTTTCATTTATATTAGAGATTCTCAAGTCTTTTTACAAAATTGCTAAATCTAAATTTAAAAAAAGTTATCCGAAATTCAAACCATAACTTTCTTAATAAGTAAGTACTTACAAAAATATTTAATTTTTAATTTATTTATAGACCTCCACCCGGGCTCGAGTGATTTGATTTCTTACAAAATATAATATTATGTATTATTATAAATCTGTGAATTTGCATTCCAATAACGTAATCGGTAGGTAAATAATAACCAGTTATTTAATTATTTATGTAATATAAAATTAATTTCATAATTTAGCACATAAATAAATATAAATTGCATTTATCGTAGGTAGGTGCATATAAATCCTCATTTTGTTTATTTATTAATAGTCTTTATTTACCTGTAGCCGTTATGAGACATCCTTGGTCGAGTGTGCGGTTTGGAAAGAGCCGGTATTGCCTCATAGCGTTGTCCTAAAGAACTAAAGAAGATAGCAATTTTCTGCATTTAGTATAGGATGCGAACTCGAGATCCATGAGAGGTCATATTTTGATTGTCCACTCAACTCTCTACAACCTTGTCTCAAAATCTCACATATTTCTATTGACTAAGACGGATGACGGATGCACACGCAATCAATTTTATAAATTAGATTTGGCGCTTATTACATTGCAGTCATTTCCAATTTAAAATTTAACAATGATCAGTTCGAAGTGTTTGGTAGACTATAACTGTTACGACACCGGCTTTCGTACAGTTTCGTGTGGAGGTCGAGGGTTCTATCCCAGGTGCCGATCATCTCCCTTTTTCACGACACAAACTTTTAGTAGCTTACAGTGAAAGAGTCAAAGAGTGTATTTATGTTAATTTTGATAGAGCACAAAATATCAATCAATAAAGTTTACATCGTATATATTGGCTTGTAGGTGTACGTTCTTACAGGATCGGATTGGGGCCCTGAAACTATTTTGAAGACCTTTTTAGCTTTTTCTATACATACTTTTCCAGTCCGGACTTCAGAATTTGCCACACCAGTATGCAGCGACGGATATTGCTTTGTCATTCGCCCTCACAAGGTCCTCCACCCCACAAGTCACCTGCATCGACGGGCAAGTCAACAAGTGCAGGTTGACCTGCAGCTACTCACAGTCACAGCTCACGGCCTCACCCTCAAGGAAACCCCGCCTTCGTTGGTTTTTTCTCCTTTTTCTATAAGAGTTTTTATAGAAATTATAAGAATACTTTCAAAATATTTGAATATGTAGGTACGTACCTAATGGATTAATCTTAATCAATGAAGGTTAGCCGGCATTTTATTTTAAGACAGATCGTCATGTTATTTGTAATGTATTTAAAATAAATTAATATTTTATTGTTTATTCAGTCAAAATAAAAATGTTGACATCTTTATATTTAATGGGTATTTAATTGCCTAATAATATTTATACACTAGCTGATGACCCGCGCATCGAAGTTCGACCTAACTCAGAATAAAAAAAAAAAGACTTATTACATGAATTATACAGTGTATGACATAAAAACCGAGTTAAATTTAATTTTTATTTATTTACTAAATAAATGCCGTAAATAGATAAAACTTATAATATATTTCATTATGTTATAATTATTGTTGATTCGGATGCGGGATGAAATTCGACAGACCATAAGTTTGATGTAATAAAAACAATTCATAACTTTTGAAAAATATCCAAGAGATGGCGTGTAGTAGGAAATCGGTCATATGTGAAGCGTGTTACATTATTCTATATTTTGTTGGATGAACAGACTTCATTAAACCCAAATTTTACCGAATTATTATGGTAAGATTTGCCAAAAGAGAGGTGTCATTTAAATAGAATATAAAAAAAAATATTTATTATAATTTTATTTAACTCTTACTGGATACAAGATACAAGTCTTGCAGTTTCCTGCATTGAGGATATCGAATACAAAAGCCTTCAATTAGGCAAATTATTTCTCATTTCTCAACACATGATAATAGAATGCCATATTGTTTTCTTATTTCCAAAATTTCTTATAATTTTCAGACGACAGAATGCTGGGCCTGTTTTTGAGAGGCTGCAAACAAAATGTATCCAGAACTCAGAAGAAATTAGAAGCCTTCTACACCGGCAGAGCCGCTTGTCCTGAGCTGTTTGCTGGTTGGGATCCATGCGATGAAGCCTCCATTAAAGCTGCTGCAAATATGTGAGTGTTTTATTTAAAAAATCCAGTTTTTCCACTTTGATTTGGTTTTTAACAGACTAAGATGAAAAGGCTTGGGCAGTATATAAATGTCCCACGCACACACACAAACACCCTCTCTCACACAAACAGAAAGGGAAAAAAAGAATGTTACTTTCAACATGCAAAAGAAAAAAGAAAAATAATAATATTGTAATTATTTTGATCATAACACATCATCAATCAATCAATCAATTCTCCCTTTTACACCCCACTCAGGGGCATAGGGAGGCAACAAGAGCTCTCCATTGCGCTCGATCTTGCGCAATGTTTATGACCTCCTCCCACATCATGTCCATGTCCCTCAGCTCTGCTTCGAAGGAGCGGAACACAGTGTGAGAGGGTCTTCTTCGTCTTCGGGACCCTGATGGGAGGAAGAACAGCGCTCTCCTCGGCCAACTGTCATTCGCCATCCTTAACACATGTCCCAGCCAAGTCCATCTCCTCCCTACAATGGTAGAGGTGATAGGCTCACGCTGGGTGCGCCGGCGTATAGCGTCGTTCGTGATGCGGTGGTACCATCTTACGCCCAGAATTCTCCTTAGGCACTTCATTTCAAAGGATGAGACTTTTTGCCTTGGTCAGGTGCCAGGACTCACACCCATAAAGGAGAATGGGCAACACACACGCATCAAACAGTTTACATTTCGTCTCGACACTAAACGCCGACGCCTTCCATATCTTGGTCATGTTGTTGAAGGCGCCACTTGCCATACCGATACCTATCGGGAGCTCAGCCCGGAGGTCACCGGTGGTGGTAATGGTTGCTCCTAGGTACTTGAATTTATCCACCCGGGAGACCTGGTGACCATCGATGGTTATCGGTAGCTAAACATGTTTATCGGGGCAGGCATTATTCGCCATGAGCTCCGTTTTACTGGCATTGACTCGAAGGCCGAGGCGTGCTGTTTCGTCGCAGAGTCTTGAAACACTGTGCTGTAATTCCTCCACTGTCGTACTGAACAACGCTAGGTCGTCCGCGTACTCCAGATCGCACAGTTCGCTCATTAGACCATCTCTCTGTGTTATCGGTATACCTCTTGCTCCTTGCATGGACTTTCTCAACAGGAAGTCCATGACACATCATACAAAATTTTAATGCTTTATCTATCATGTCTGTTTATTGTTGTATTTTTATATGTTAATTTGTAAATGGCTAATAAAGCCGTAGAAAGAGGAAAATAAAATAAATAAATAAATAAATAAAAATATAGTCTTCCACTCATTCTCATTTACTGAGATATTTTTATGAAGATCCTTAAATTAAGATATTTTATAAAAAGATTTTAATTAGTTCGAGTAAATGTAGCACGTAACATGTTTTTATAAACGCTTCCATATGGTTTGCACGACTCTACGCATAGTAAAAATCTGTATTTTTGGCTTGATGTGGAAACATAAGAAAATACAACTAAATTATTATTTATTTACATATACCATACCTACTTCTTATGTCAGCGAGTAAATCGCGCGAGTTTTGTGCGGGATGAGCTTACCGAAATAGGGTAGATCGGGGTTAAAATTCCCAATTTTAACCTAACGCATGAAAACGCCGAAAGCGTCTGGAATTCAAATAAATTAAAACAATTGAATAAACAATTTATATTTTCAGTGAAATCATCCCCCTGCCTCGCCTAACGGACGATGGCTACCGAGTGACGGTCCACAGGCTCACCTCCAACATACAGACAGATTTCAACTTCAAGGACCTGCTCAGGGTGATGCTGATGATGGGTGAGAACTACATAACTCAATTTTTATGTATCGACGCTGGAAAGGCAAAATTATCTAAGCGACATTTCGGGCGATATTGAGTTATACCTATATATCACCGAAATCTGGAATCGTCAGATTTTTCTGCGTCGAATGGTCTTATCCACGAGTCTACGATGAGTTTTACTGTCGCTTGGTAATTTAGTTTTGTTATGATTTTCTCTACGACGAAAATATTGACAAATTTTTACATTTAGAAAGTTTTTTTCTTAATTATTAATTCATTTTTACTCGAATTTTATAGACTTTTTTCCTGACTAAAATTTGGAAAAATCAGCACGTCTATAATAAGCTTTCAAAATATGCAAGAATCTCATCGCTATGAAATAGGTGAATCATAATGATTTTAATTATTGATAAAAAAAAAAACTTTAAACAGCTCTACTGTAAAGTTGGCTGAGTGTGGTTAGATAATTTTGCATTTTCAGCGTCAATTTATATAGGTTCATAGATTTTACACAACTAGGCAGGTAGGTATATTTTAATAAACTATAGGAACCTACCTACCTACATACCATATTATTTATATAGCTTTTGCCAGTCATATTTATTACAATTTTACAGGAAAGGATTAATAAAAATAAGAAGAGAGTAGCACAGGGTCAATTTTCCTGCTTGTCAGATGTTTATGTCTAAGTTATTAATGAATGCTATCGCTCCGTCGGTTAAGATGAGGAAATTTGAGAAACTGATATATACATACATATAGAAACTATACATACCATATTTTTGTTGCAAACACAAATAATTTATTTTCTCAACACTTGATCAAATGAATTGTGCGAATAAAAGACAAAAAATTATTCGTAAAAATGCGTTTTTTGGAAAATTCTTTTTCTTTTGGACACATCAATTTTTGAAATTAAAAATTTATTATACTAGGTAGGTATTGTTTTTATGTATTTTCTCTTTAAACGATCAGCTTGCTTTCTTCAAATTAATCTCATTTAAAAGTTAACCTTTTAAAAAAAATAATAAAATTTGCGACATCAAACGAAAACTTGATATGACATTGACTGGTATTCTCAAATTCACGTTCCAACTCAACGCAAGAAGCTCTTGCTTAGAACTTAATGGGTTGCCAGTAGTTACGTAACTAATGTATTGGATAAAACATTTTCAGAATACAGAATTGTCAAATTTCTCAATAAAAATTGGATACGACGCAACTCAATCGTCTGTTTTTCATTTCAGAATAATAGTCAATATTGGGTTTTGTTAGAAATTTGTGAATAAAAAAGGTTTTTTTGTTGTATTATTGTTGATAAGTTCGTTGAGTTTTGGATGTTTTATTATAATGTCAAAAAAAAATATAGACCGCTTGTTTGAATAGAGTTTATCAAAACACGGAGGATAAAAAATAATATTTCAATTACAGCGCCCTTAGAAGTTTAATATTTTTTCACGGCGCCCTTCTTTAGTAAGCTATTTGGAAAGAAGATATAGGTAGGTACCTAGGTAATAGTATTTAGGTATAATATGTATGGGCACAAAAATTAAAATATCCATAATATGAAATTGAGTTTTATTATGTTTATAAGAATTCAGAAATTGAACAGAGAAAATTTAAAATGACATAAGAAAAAACTAAAATACGGTAATTAGTGAGTCAAATTAATGTGAGGGGTGAGCTTGGTGATTTCCACACAGTTTTTCAAAGCGGGGAATAAGACTTGAGACTGTTAATCTCATTTCTTGCCCCACATTGATCTTTGAGCAATATTTATTCTTAAGAATAAATATTGTTATTAATAACAGCTACAGCTTCCAGCTATCCAGCTTCGCACGTTTGAAGTTAAATATGGATATTCATTTTGAATCAATATCCAAAACTCCGAAAGATCAAAGATGCGAGTGCTTAAAATAGAAATTGTTGCTTTAGGGATCGCGCACTTAGTTGCATCGATTCGACCATCTAAAAAGTTGGTTTCATACAAATTAAGTCTGCCGCCGATTAATCTCCTTCCAAATTATTTGCAACGCGAATATTTGTGGTTTGACCGATGAAGATCGGTGGTTTCGGATTATGAAAGAAAATTGACTCGCGGCGCCCCTCTTCACTATCTACAGCGCACCAGGGCGCCGCGGCGCATACTTTGGGAACCCCTGTTATATATTATATAGCTGACCCGTCCGTCGAACTTCAACCTAATCCAGAATAAGAAAAAAAAATACTCCTGGTTTATGCAATGTTTCTTACATTTAAACCTTTTCTATTTGTAACTATACCTTCCAAGGACTCCAAGGAGTGGTATTGATCTTATACTCCGCTTAAACCTTCCCGGACATTAGTAGAACCAGATCACCAAAGTTTCATTGAAATACGTTCACTGGTCTTTGGTTCTATCGAGTACACACACACACACGCCCTGGCTACTCCGGCTACACGGGCTACTCAAGTAGAGACATATTATTATTATTATGCTTAGTATCTATATATTAATACGAGAAGGAAAAAATTGTGACTCTTTTTACAAAAATTACGCGGACGGAGGAGTATGAAAATTCGCACACTTATAGTTTATATAGAGAAGGAGTGGCGAATGCTAATATTTTTTTTTGATTATGCATGAAATAAATCAAATCAACAAAAAAACATTACAAACACTACTGTAATGTTATGTATTTGATACTCACACAGTATCACACACACTTCCACAGATTACTTATAAAGAACATCAACTTTATAGAAACAAAAAAAATGTAAAATGAAAAGTGCCTCATAATGGACACAGAAAGCTTTTTGAAGGCGGTATATTCAAATGTAAAGTGGAGCTGGAAATGGCGGGATATAAATTGAGAATATATTAATACCGTTTCTAATAATAGAAAAAACTCTGTACATATCAACATTTCAAATTTGACGTATCCATGTAATTGTTTTGGAAAGAAAATTGTGAAATAGCCCTCGCTTAGTTTTTGACAATGGAACCTTTATAATGACTGGTATTCTCAAATTCACGTTCCAACTCAACGCAAGAAGCTCTTGCTTAGAACCTAGTCGGTTGCCAGTAGTTACGCATCTAATGTATTGGACAAACTATTTTCAGAATACAGAAATGTCAAAAGTCTCAATAAAAATTGGATACGACGCAACTCAATCGTCTGTTTTTCATTTCAGAATAATATTCAATGTTTAAACTTAAATTTAAATATGTTATGGTCGAATTTCGAGCACTGGTCGACCAGTAGTATACTTAGATACATACATATTTATTGATAGACAGGTTATTTGCCACATTGGATAAACGAGAAACACTGTGATTAACTATAATTAAAACACAGCATTGTGATTTACTTAATGGTTTTATGTTTTATCCATGCGTTGCCTGAAAAAAAATAATGCCTTCATGGAGGACATTCATGCCATTATTATTTTTATCATACCTTTATAGGCACCATTGGATTTTAAGGAGATATTCATCACTAACAGACCCGTCGAACTTCGCCCCATTCGGAGTAAAAAATTTGTTGTGTTTTATCTTATTAGCTGAATTAAAAATTACATCGAAGAATTTTTGTTTTCGGAAATAACATAAAAAAATATATGTAAGCATACTCTCTTCCTACCCCCTCCGGGATACAGCGTGATAGGTAAAAAAATTGATAGAAAACTGAGTTAGTTCATCTAGTAAGTAACTATAAATGCATAAATTATTAATTCTGATGTGGGACGAAGTGCATGCGACGAGTCAGCTAGTTCATTATAAAAACGATTGCTCCTCGAACTTTTTTTTACGAGAGATGGCGGTGTAGTAGAACATGTCACATGTGAAGTATGTTAAGTTACCTATTTTATATATTAAATACTAGCTTTCCCGACAGACGTTGTCCTGTGGTCCTACTCCTAACTAAGATTATTGAATTTGAATGCCTACCTAATGATAAATTAATTACCTTTTAACCAATCGATGCATCTGTTTCAAACCATTTATTTTCCATCGCACCAACTATCAAACAACTGACTCATTTCAATTTTTAAAATTTGAAATAAAAATTCAGTACCAAGAAGGTTACCTACTTAGAGTTTTCTTTAATTTTCTAATTTTCCACGCAACTTTCTTAATTTTTTCTTTCATAAGAACCTTCTCCTGATAAAAGACAACACGCCAAAAAAAGAATTAGCGATATCGGTCTAGCCGTTTAGGCGTGATGCGATGACATCGGGAAATAGCTCTCCATTTTTAATATAATAGAAGATTTCAAAAATACACTCGATTTTAATCACTACGCAGATATCATTAGGTACCTATGTACCTATAACAGCGACACAACATTTCTAAATCTGCAGAACTTGTTATTAATAATTAAAACGTAAAACGTAACATAAAAAATATGTAAATACCTAATAACCGATAAAGATTTTTGTAAGAGCTGATAATAATTATTAATAGTAGCCAACATTTTCCTATTCCCATCAATTATTTCACAATAACAATATTATTTCTCATAATATTCATTACTAAGGTCAAGAATATTAGATCCATATTAAAAAAACGCCATCTACACTGATAATCAATAAATAAAATCAATAACCTATCTAAGTTAAAAATGATATAACCAATTTATTGCAAAAAAAACTTGCTATGATGTAATTTTGTTTGGAATTTCATATTTTATATTCCACTCAAAATTTATAAATTAATGCTAATTTCTCAACTTGTCATTGGAATACTAATAGGGACATAATGTTTATATTTGCTATGTTTTTATTAAATTCTTATTTGTGTCAGGTAGAATTTTTTTTTTACCCATCACGCCGTGTCCCGTAAGGGGTAGGCAGAGAGAACGGACCTCCACTCTTTTCTATCCAAGCACACTTCTTTCGCTTCTTCCACCGACATACTATTTCTCATACAGCTTCTCCTATTTCTCTTACTTCTTACCTGGCCTTCCTTGAGGACGGAATCGATGTGTTCGATCCACGTCATTCTCGGTCGCCCACGCTTTCTTACACCTTTCCTTTCAGCCTTATGAATTATCTTTGTCATTCTGTTTGCATCCATTCTTTCCACATGCCCAAACCATCTCAACTTATTAACTTTCATCTTTGTCACAACACTTACTTCCATACCACATTCTTTCCTAATATTTTCATTCCTTTCCATATCCCATAAAGTTTTTCCACATATTCATCACTACTGCATTTATACTACATTCTTCTTTTTTCGTCCATGTCCACGTTTCACAACCATACATCATCGATGGTAGCAGGATTGTGTTATGCACTAGTTTCTTTGCTTGTAGTGAGACGTTGATGTTTCTCATTATAGGTCTTAATGCACCGCCCACCCTGCAACCAGCAAATTTCCTACATTCGATTTCTTTTTCACACTTTCCATCACGACTAAACATGCTTCCTAAATACAGAAATCTTGCAATCGATTTTTAACCAACTTCACACTTGGAACTTTCAAAATAATCCAGAATACGGTGTAAATGTATCATTTTAGTACCTAATTACTTAAATCTAACGTGCCAGATATCTGAAAGGTCCAACCAACAATCTTTACCAGGTTCGGGGCTTCTTTGTGATTATCTTTAAACTTGCCTGAGCCTTTTTTCTTTACTTGAAATAATAACATCTTTGGTAGGTAAGATAGTCTTTATTCCCGCTGTTCTCAATTTGACTGCATAATTTAAAAAAAAAAGAAAAAAGAAGAAAAAAAAAAAAAAAAAATGAAATTAAAACCAGGATGGGAATTACTTAAACTGGCCGGCTGGGACACCGGTATTTTGTCTAAATAACCGGGAAGCCTATAGTAAAGGACTGTCAAGTTGATTTATAAACATGCTACTTATAATATTATAAAATGTTATTTTTATTTTATTTATTTATTTTATTAAATATAATATTCCCCCCTTCAAAAATGCATAGGCATTTGTGTGAAGGTAATTTATTTTTATCTTTAAATTATTTTTCAGGCGAGCTGCGTTTAAACAGTGAGACGGTGATCCGAGGTGACATCTATGTGTTTGACATATCTCATCTCACCTGGACCCATTGCACCTGCCTGCTGTCCCCACTCATCAGGAGGACTCTGTCACTCGTCCAAGAAGGCTATCCTCAGAGGTTAAAACAGATGCATCTGATAAATGGTCCATCGTTTGTGAACAATGTTGTGAATATATTTAGAGGAATGCTCAAGGAAAAAATGAGGGACAGGGTAAGAAATTATAATCTACTATACTCTATACTCGTAGTTGGAATTATGTTACAGATTGGAAGGAAACGATTGACTGGTAGAAACTGCAGCCCAGCGATGGTGGTACTTTATACTATAAAATGTTTACATGAGAGTTCTCTAGGAGTTGAGCATTTTCCACTTATATCTACCAGTCTTGTCCCATCTGTGTTAGGTTGCTGATAAAACTTTGAAGTGAAAAAACACTCGAATAATTTTTACTTGAAAAGTATCCTAAGCTATATAAACTTCAAAGCCTTATTTCATAATAAGCATATTGTTATGGGTGATTGGTTTAGAAAGGCTTTTATTTGTTTATATCAATACACAAGTAAACATACAAAGAAGTAACAATAGAGAATTGAATTTTTGTCTCATTATTACAAGCCTGTGTTGCATTGCATCTGACAATTTGCCAAACAAATCAAGGCATAAAATTATTCTTGTTTATTCATTTATCATAGACTAATTATTTTCTGTTTTAGTTTGTCATTCATAAATCGGCAGAAGGGCTTCATGATTACCTACAAAAGTCTATAATTCCCCAAGAATATGGAGGTTGTGGAGAAAGCATGAAGGATCTCAGCGCGAGGTGGAACCAGGCTTTATTGGACTCCAGAGATAATCTTAAGAATACGTCGGCCGTATATTCCAGTAGAAAGACGCACAAGTCTAACAGCAATGGCTATTCAGAAGATCAAGGATGTCAAGGAACTTTTAAGTCCATCGAGTTTGACTGAAAAACTTTAGCGATTATAATGTGTACCTGAATCTCAAAGCTCTCTACCTTTATTGACTTCTTAATGAAAATTTTCTTTAGTTTTGTTCCAATTATTAACCGAGAGAGAATGTGTATTTCCATAGTTATAAATTAATATTGAATGTGATTTGAAATATTATTATGTAGTGTGTATATATGTATAAATTAAGTATTTAGTTATAAGTAAGTACGAATGATTTTTAGGCGAGCAGTTAAAAAAACAATTTGATTTGCTAATTGCATATAAAATTAAATTTTTAGGGCCGAGATGCCAAACTTTTTTGTACACTTGTACGTTGGTGTCTGCTCTTTTTGTTTTGTATCTGTGCTTTTCTGAACCCCATATAAAAAAACAAATATGATATTACCCCCTATTCTGCTTTTGGTTCGAACTAAAATAAGAAAGTCCAAAATTTTCAAAAATTAAAACATAAACTCATTTTTTTTCAGATCGCTAACTGTATTTCCTTTAATGGGCATAAAAATAAGTGAGAGGTACCTTCTAAAATATATCCATAAAAAAGTTGTTGATAAAAAATGTCATTGGAGTAAGCTAGACAAATGTTTATTTTAAGTATCATTGAAGAATGTTTAAGAACATTTTTAATCAATAATTTTTGTTCTATCTCTTGTCGTTCTGTTGACGAGAAAACGGAATTAGTTACCTTTGAATTGTTTATATCCATAGTTAAACAATAGAAGGTGAACATTAGACGCATTAACTACAATTTTGCGTTGTTCATACTACTTATGTGTAGCAATTATGAAATACTGTCAAAAAAATCCATGACAATGCTCATTAGAGAAGATCGATTCATCAAAAGTAAATAATTCATCTTTGATAAGAAGATAAAATCAATAACATAAGTGCAATAATTAATATTATGGAAATAGAAGTTTGTATTGTATTTCTGCTTATACTGGAGAACATATTTGATTAATAAAAAGATTTAGCACAGCACAGAAGTTACATTTTTGCAACTTATTTATTAATTTTCTCAAAAAGTCTTGTTTGAAGATTGAAAAATAAACGAGAGGAGTTTATCAGATGGTATATATTATAAAACCTTACATATCTTGTATTTATATTTCATCTAAATGTACTTAAACAAAATTTTACCCGGAGTTTAATTATAGATACGATTTCTATTTCACATGTCTATAACCATTTCCTTTATAAATACCATACTATATTACGAAGTACTTACTTTTACGTATACGTATCGGTATGGCAAGTGGCGCCTTCAACAACATGACCAAGATATGGAAGGCGTCGGCGTTTAGTGTCGAGACGAAATGTAAACTGTTTGATGCGTGTGTGTTGCCCATTCTCCTGTATGGGTGTGAGTCCTGGCACCTGACTCTGGCCCAGGCACAAAAAGTATCTGCATTCGAAACGAAGTGCCTCAGGAGAATTTTGGGTATAAGATGGTACCACCGCATCACGAACGACGCTATACGCCGGCGCACCCAGCGTGAGCCCATCACCTCTACTATTATGTGGAGGAGATGGACTTGGCTGGGACATGTGTTAAGGATGCCGAATGACAATTGGCCGAGGAGAGCGCTGTTCTTCCTCCCATCAGGGTCCCGGAGACGAGGAAGACCCTCTCATACTGTGTTCCGCTCCTTCGAGGCAGAGCTAAGGAATCTGGACATGGTGTGGGAGGAGGTCATTAACGTTGCGCAAGATCGAGCGCAATGGAGAGCTCTTGTTGCCTCCCTATGCCCCTAAGTGGTGTCTAAAGGGAGTTTGGATTGGACTTACTTTTACACCCAAGTTAATTATTATCTTGTAAATAGATATTATAATTACGTACATATATTATTTTAATAAAAATTCGGGTGATGCGAAGAGGTGAAGTTTTTTAATTTTATTCCTTCGAAGTTGAACTAAGTCAAATGGAGGACTTGTGTGGTTGATATAAAACAGATATATGGGAGTTTTACCTACCAATAAAACTCTTATTATGACTTAAACTAAAGAATAAATAAAACAGAAGAGTAAAAAATAAATGGATATATATTATGATATAATTCAATAACTTAATGCACTATACATACAAAAATATGACTGTAAAATATGTAAAATAGTAATACATAAAAAAATTGGTAAGTATTTAAAAATTATCGGTCGGATATGTGTAAAAAAATATAGATAAAAACACGAGATAATATGTAATTATTTTGCTAAAAGATCATTTTTTTTTAAATACAATTTATTTTTAGAGATCATACCTATGTAGTTCATTCCAATAAAAGTCGAAAATATACTTAACGAGGACATGCAAATAAATGGCAAGAAAATAACTAAGAAAGCATTTAAAAAAATAATTTAGTTAAAAACAAAATGAAGTCACAGCTTTAGACTTGTTTGACAATCCTTAAGAATATTTTTGTACAAAATTAAGTAAGCTTGCAATAATGAAATCTAAATAATTTGGCCTGTTCCTTCAATGGACATGCATGTTTATTCATCAACGATTAAACCTGACCTTTTTAGAAGAATCACTAGAATTACTACTGGTCAATGGTTGATGTTTGTTGAAGCTATTCTGCTGGTGGTGCACTATAACGTTTCTTTCACTGCAAGATGAACTTGTGTCACTTTCATCCGAAGACACACAGTTATCCTTTTTGCCGGAGAGGAGTCCTTGAATCGTTTGAACTTTCTGTCTTTCGCTTTTCATCGTGTTGAACAATTTTGCCTTCTGTCTAATATGAGAAGCGAAATCACTCTTAATTTCTATTGATTCGTCAGTGTCAAGAGATAAAGTTTCCGCTTTGACCGATTCCGATGTATCACCTGCCGCTAAAACATTTTTACAGCTGTCGTTGTCATCAATAGTGTCCAGTGTTTCGGTCGAAATGCCAAGGTTTTTCTTAAAAGCCTCGCTACCGCATAGTTCGATAATTTGAGTTTGTTTATTAGAATCATGAACACTCACATAGATGGATCCCTGAGCTGTAGACTTTCCGAGATAATTTGGAGATTTCACATTGACAACAACTTTGTCTGCATCCATCAAAGAGGAAGTGGACGCTTCCGAAACACTCACATCGTCACCGTTACAATTATTCTTCTTAAAAGAATGCTCCCTTATTTCTATAATACAAATGCAAGTTGCGTGGATGGTAAATAAGAAAGGTGTGCGGTAAACAAACTTCAGAGGGACGCTGTTCCAATATACATCATCAGATCTGGATCTCTGTCCAAAAGAATCCACAAATATACCAAACTCTTTATAGCATATCAAGTATTCTATATCTCCATCCTTTTGGCCATCATTTACTCTAAATATAGAAGCTGGATATATATTCTTTTTTAGCCCGTAAACCGCATGACTTATTGTGTTATCTGAAGGGTCTAAGAAGTCCTCCATGCTGAATGACTTTAAATCAACTTCAAAAACTGTCTGGGCAGCTACCAAGAGGGTGTGCGGAGTCACCAACAATGAGGAGACTCCATGTTGCATGTTGATGCGGTGCATTGGCGAGAAGCTTTGGTTTTTGGCAACATGGCTTAGGATATGCAGTTGTTGAGAAGTTCCAATAAAAAGCAGTGAACGAGATGGACACATCTTGGTAACATTGCACTGTTCTTTAGATTGCAGAGCCAAGGGAATATAAGACGGTTGGAGTTGAGCTTTGGTGGATGGTAAGGATTTCAGCACTGCCTTAAGTTGACGCAAGGACAAACCGACAGGAGGCATTGCAGGAGATGACAGGAGAACACAAGCGTCAATTTCGGGTGCAATGGTTACGCTATGAACTCCGTGGTCCCAGGAAGATATTTTTACAACTTCATTTCTGTTTCGTATCCATGAAAACATCCCACCATCAGAACCTAAAAGAAATTGAAAAAATATAAGGATCAATAAGCCTTATTTACTTAACTTCTAGATCAGCGGTCGTCACACTTTTCTGTTCAAGGGCCGCATAGGACAATGTGAGCTATCACTGCGGGCCGCATCATGGGCGACACCCCCCCCCCCCCATTCACTGGATTGATTGAAAATAATTGTGACTTTTTTATTTTAAATCACTTTGGGGTACATAAAGAAAGTGTGAAAATATATTTTCTCCCCCCGCCCTTAAAAAAAATCCGTGGGCACACATAGGCCGCATAAGGTATGAAGGAGTCCCAAAAAAAACGGGGATGAAATTGCCCTCGGGAGTGAGATAAGGGAAACCTACTTTTCCATCCAGTGCCCGTTGTGGACATGTTTTGTGAAAAAAGTTTTGTTGCTTTGAGTGCATCGGTTTGTCCGTGAGTTTTTTTTTAACCATTTCCATTTTGGCGAAAAACGTGATGGCCGAATGAACTACCATTATGAATTTCAATCCAGAAAGAGATAAAATCAAAATTCAATCTTCCTCAGGTTGACCGACCGACCTTCAATCAGGTTGTCATGTTCTATCTTCCGCGGAAGGAAATGTGACAAATGTCGTAAATGTGACGAATAAAAATCAATTCGTAAGCAAAGATCATCAAGCTGTCCGTGGATATCAAAACACTCAATAGTTCATGACTTTGTGGAACACGTAAAAGTCTGGTAAAAGATGGGTAGCACGAATCCTCACACTACCGCAGAAACAAAAGCAAATTGAATTTTCTATGGAGAGTTTGGAGCTCTGTGGTGAAAATTTTAGAAGTCTTATTGTTCGTATTATTAATGGGAACGGAAACTAGGTTTTTCATTATGCTCCTAAGAGAAACGAGAGTCAATAGAGTCAATACAGTGGGTAAAGAAATCTGCAGGACTTCAAGTCATGAAATCGGTCGAAAAAGAGTTTTTGCTTAATGACTATTTCAAAATAGGCCAATGTAATACCGCATAAGCTTTCACTATCACTATACATGGTTTTGTATCAAGCAATTGAAGATTATCGTGAAGGAAAATTGAAATTGGAAAATGTCTTGCTCCTCGACGACAACGCGCCGATTCACTAGGTGCGTATTGCGAAGGCTGGTATTATTTTATTTCGATACAATGGTTTCCAAAATTTCTATCAACTTCCTAGCCCTGGTGCCTACCGACAATTTTCGTTTCCGAAACTGAGAAATAAACATTAGTGGAAAGTAATTTTCCGACGATGAAGAGTTCAAAGTGGCCAATAACCACTATTTTTCAGAGAAGGATAAAAAATATTTTAAGATTATTGAAAAGATACAAAAATTGGCGTTTTAAAAAGCGCGTACGGATTGAAAAGACTAAGTATATAGAATTGTATAATTATTTCAGATTTTTCTGTCGATATTATCCCATACCAAGAATACTTTGAACTCTCCTCGTATGTAATTAATATAAAAAAATGATGCCTATATTATATTAAACATTTTTATTAGAAATTTATTAGAATTGATATTGACTCCCGTTTTCTGTTTAATTAACATTGTAGGAAAAAAAATATTTTGGTAGTCATTTTCTATTGAAATCGCTCGACGCCTCGCGGGCCGCACAAAAGTCTGCAATGGGCCGCATGCGGCCCGCAGATGACGACCACGGTTCTAGATAATTCAAAAGATATTCAATTCATTCTAGAATATCTAAATGATTTGATTTATGAAACCTACCAATAAGCAGAGTGTCTTCATCAATTTCTACAACACATCTGGGGTATTTCAACAAATTCTGCTCTATGTTAATCAGTTGACGGCCCCAGATTTGAGATTCTCCTAAGGAAGTAGCACCACTGCTGTAACTAGGCATCAGACTAGCGCTAGTGGTGGACTCCTTAGAACTGGAACCTGAAGATGTGGGATCTTCGCAGCCCGCTTCAACGAAACTAGTCAGCCAGTCCTTCCTTTGGGACGGAGATGGGCAGACTATCAAAAGGCGAGTTGTGTTTGAAATAAGCTGTAAATGAATATATATTTATAAATTATTCTTTTGTTAATAAATAACTTGTCCACATACTGTGAACTTGGCTTCATACAATTTTAAATCGCACACGTCACTTTAAATAAAAAGCAGTGCCGTTGTATAAGCCATGATATTAGGAAACATTAAACAATAATTGTGTCAATTACTGCTGTTTAAGAAATCACATCACATTCTTTACATAGACGATGGGTTCGATCCCAGGTGCCGACCATCTTCCTCTTTCACGAAACAAGCTTTAAAGAGCTTACTGTGAAAGAGTCAAAGAATGTTCACTTTGAGTGAACACAGATTCATTTAAAAAAAAAAAATTCAAACATTCCTCCGCCATATGACGGCATCGAATTCCTAGGAAACTGGAGCTATAGTCAAGAGTTTTAACAAAGGATAGGAGATCCATAGGTTATTGAAACAGGCTATATGAGAAATCCATGGCCAATACATTTATTTTGTAAAAACTTCTGCAGCCCGATTCACGGAAAAGTTTAAGTGTAAGTTTAGTTCGAAGTTCGAACGAAGTTCGATTCAAACCCTCCGTGAATAGGTACATAGACTGTAGATAGTCGCCGCCTACAATAATTATTATTACCAGCAGCCTATTCACAAAAGTTTGAATCGAACTTCGTTCGAACTTAGACTTAAACTTTTCCGTGAATCGGGCTGCTGTGTATGTTACTAGTTTTAAACTTATTAGGAGCCACTTAAAAATCATCCCTTTTTCTATGTACCTACCCTTTTACATCCCTTTTAGTAAAATTTTGGAAAAATGGCCAAACACCCTACTACTAATTTCTATAGGAGAATTCATATGCCAAATCTCAAGTTTGTACCATATCAAGTTTCCGAGATATTTGTATACTTTTAAAAAGATTCAACCAAATTTTTCACGCCCTTGGGGGTGGAATTTCCAAAAACCCTTTCTTAGTGGAAGGTTTTGTATTAAAACCTACCTGATTTCCAAATTTCACTTCTTTACGATTAGCCGTTTGGGCTGTACGTTGATGAGTGAGTATTGTCAGTCAGTCAGGCACTTTCCTTTATATATTAAGAATAACTTTTTCCACATAGTGCGGATTATTCACCAGGTTCTCATTAATAAAGATTAAACTCACCATTAACCCGTTACACTGCTCAGTACTGGAGAGCAAAATTCCTTTCAACAAATCCTTGGTTAAGTCTCTGTGCAGAGAAAATCCTTTGACGGAATTGATTTCACCCTTGTTTCCCACATTCTGGGAGCCGACCTCACTCCTCCACCTCAGCCTTTCACCGTTAAGCTCCATGTAAACTCTGTGCAGTAAGCTATCTCTGAAAAAATAAAAGAATTTTTTATTATTTCAAAATCTGATCAAATTTTTGTCAAGATATCTAAGCTCAAATTGTGATAATTATTCTTACTTTTCAATTCGAACCCAGCCTTCCATCAGAGGGTTGTTTAACTTTTCAGATTCTTTTCTGCAAAAAAAAAAAAAAACAAATTTACTTATAAAGGGTTGTTCAACAAGAACTTTGTTTTTCAATTATGGCAACACCAACACCATTTGATGTATTCGTAGTAGATGCATTGGCAATTGTTGTATATATGAACTAAATATTATATTATTTAAATTAAAAATACTTGAATGTACCTACATCTACAATTGGATTAGTTGCTTTTAAATTACGAAAACAGTTTACAATATTCTTTGATGCAGAACAAAAATAAAGATTCAATGTTAAAAAATATATATAAATTAAATTTATCAAAAGTTTTTAGACACTCATATCGAAATTGATAGCAGCTCTCTAAGTATACATCAATAGCCAAAATCAGAGCAAAAGAAATGCCAAATTATGAATAAATAAATTTAACTTTTAGAAAGTTAAAATGTATAGGTATAAAGGTATCGGTTTTGCCCAAGGCAATTTTACAGACAATCGCACGCACTATTCAATCTGAGACAGACTAGATTCAAGTGAAAAACACTGAAAAATGCTGATCGGAGTGGGAATCGAACCCAGGACCTCTTGAACGGAAGTTAGAGTCTATACCACTAGGCTACTGAGGTTGGATGTGATAGGAGGAATAATGTCTCTTTTAGTAATGCTTGTGAAGTATTTAAAAACCTTTGTATTGAGCTGGACATGGAGGAGACTTGACTTGGTGTGGACAAAACTCGGCTCGGAGTGGAGAAAACTCTGCTTGGAGTCGCAAAGGTCCTGTTGGCAAAAAATATTTTACATACAGTTACACTGACAACAACATAGTTACTTCAGCATAGTAGAGGTATTCATGAAATATAGTAAATTTATATGTTCAATTGGGATATCATTCCGCTTAATTGGGACAGTGAACTTAAGATTCCTACTTTTTTAGAGAATTGTGTGTTGTGCTGTTGACATTTACAATGCTGATGAAACCGGCCTCTATTATCGTGCTACGTCAGAGGTTCTTTATGCTATATACACTATCTGGTTATAAAAAGGCAATGGACCGCATTACTGTGTTATGCTGAACAAATACGAAACGAAAGCTACTGATGCTGACAAACGAAAGCTACTGATTATTATAAGAAAAAGTGCTTCACCTCGATGCTTTAAGGGGTAAAGAATGGAGGGTTTACCAGTGGGGAGTACTATGCAAACAAAAATGAATGGATGACTTTTCGAAATTGGCTTACTAGTTGAGACCAAAATTTACAACTTAAAAAAAGAAAATTTTTGCTGCTTGTTGACAATTATGCGACACCCTCATTTAGGCAATCTGAATGAATGAATGAAAAATTTATTTCCTTATTATATTACAATTACAATACATTTAAACAGTTTAACGAAGTATTTGGAAATTTTACTGCCTACTAGACATGGTCTGTTCTGAGGCAGTACTAGATGTTTACAAATGCTAGTATAAAATATTACCACGCATAACATGGCTTAACCTGTTAAATGGAAAAACAAGCAAGAAATAAACATTTTACAATATAAGATATTTGCGATCCAATGGATGAAAGGTCCGTGCCAGGCGACGAAAGACGCACCACACTCACCATCTACAAAACATAGAGCTGATATTTCTTCCTCCTAATACCACATCGTACCAAAAATTTAAATTTCGCTTTATTGGGAGAGCCGCTAATTGGGATAAAATGCCCAAGTCCCGATGTGTCAGTTAAGTGGAAACGACTGTACTTGCGGAATCAATAAGTAAAAGTGTCAAAAACGGGTGTTTTGGTTAGAAGGCCCCCTAAGTCTCAAGTATTTGACTCGTTTAAAACTTAAACTTTTTCGCGAATAACCCTGATATTTGTAATACCGTTTGACAGAGAATATTGAAGAAGTGAACTCACCCGCCAAATAGATTTTTAGATGAATTGGATGGCTTGCGCGGTGTTGCCGACGTGTCAACAGTGTCTATGGACTTGACCACGGATCCCTGCACAGATTCCAGTTTCTGTTTCAACTCGCTCACCTGTTCCCGGAGTTCTCTGGTGAATAAAATTGTCAATGGTTACTCATACATCAACAAGGTAAGATGAAATAAAAGCTATTTTACAAACTAAATACATAACAAATACAAACCTATTGATTTTGTTATCCCTTAGAGGTGTGGCATTGAGGGACGGAGGCAGATTCTCTTTAGACTTGCTGCCAAACAGCATGTCACTGAGAGTTTTTTTCTTTCGACCAGCTTCTTCAACCTATATCATAAAATAATGTTAATAATTTTCCCATTAGCGGTGAGGCTGGCCACCCACAAAAAAGGGTGACAAGAGGAGAATGGACAAGTGTTGGTTCAGTATGTGGAATGTTAAGGGATGCATTGATGCAAAAAATGTGGATCTCGGATAGAAGAGTGCAGGTCCGTTTTCTCTGTTGTTGATTTTTTAAATGGTTTTAAATTGGAACCACTGTCTTTCAAAGGCTGGCTTTGTGTGATCATTTTTATGATAGTGTGAAAACACAAAGAACACCGATTCCGACCGGAGCCGATCCCCGCAAAGAATGTTGTCTATGGTTTAAATGGGCATGCCGGAAAGCGGGTTTCCTGCTTTTGCTGTGCGTATCCCCATTCAAATGCAAAGAAACATTCTTTGCGGCGTTCTACGTGTTTTCGGCCTTAGGGAAGTTTATATCCCTGACTTCTCATCATGCGAGTATATTCAACATGTGTAAAAATCCCATGCCTTAAATTACTTTTATTATTGGTTTTACATGAGGGTACTATGCAAGTAGATAGACACTAATTATTTTAAATAAAATTTTAAGACATCTGTTGAATTGAATTGTTCTATTGTATTTTGAACTTACCTTGGCCTGTAAGAAATCTATTAGTTTAAGATGTTGGTGGATTGTGGCCTCCGCTTTCAGCTCTCTCTGTTTCCAATGCACAGTCTGTGCTTCCAACTCTTCTATGAGACCTCGCAGACTTTCAATGCGGTCCTAAAAATGAAAAAATAAGAAGGTAAAGATAAACCAGTTAAAGAAATATCCTAATATTACCATTAAAATTAGGAAGAATTTGATGGGAACTCTTGGCTATAAATCAAGAAGCATATCAGCCAAAGTAAAATGGAACGTTTGTCAGAATAGGTGCTGCAAAGGCAGGAATTTAAGGGGTTTCAGGATTGAGAGACAAAGCAAAACCTACAGGTCACAAAAATCATGTGATTACGACGAGGCAAAAAGAACATCCAAGCTTGGGACAGACCAAAGAAGAGAAGATTGAAAGTATACCTGAGATTCCGCGAGTTCATGTTGAGCCCTAAGAGCATCTTCCCTGACGTGCGCAAGTTCCGTCCTCAACTCGGAAGCTTCCTCTTTGAGGGCTGTACACTGCCCTCTCATGAGGAGCATTTCGTTCTCTAACTTTTCAATCTTCTTCACAGACCTATCGTGGTCATCGCACCTGGCTTCCAGATCATTCTGCAGAGAACTTTCTCTCGCCAACAACTCGTCCAATTGTTTCTGTAATAGAATAGGTACACATTAATAATGACACTAATTGAAAATCATACTCCAAACACTTGAAATAATATTTTGATCCATCTTTAACTATAACATAACTATTCGTTTCAATACCTCTAGATCCATATTCCTGTCTTTTTGTTGACGCAATTCTCTAATTGTCTGGGTCAATTTTTCTTCTTCCCTACCAGAGTCACATTTCATATCATCCATCAAGCTTCGGCAGCTGCAGAGTTCCGCTTTGAGTGATTCGACTTCACTTCGCAAGGTATCTAGTTCCTCCTTCAGCTGTTGGTTGGTCTCTTCCTGCGATTCGGTTATATTTTCAAACTCAATGAGTTGTTCTTCCAACATGGTGCTTGCTCCTTGCAAAGCTTTGTAACTCTGAAATAATATGCAAAGACAATTACTTGCCGAAATGTTGCTTAACTTTAAATGCATCATAATGATTAGGGCTAAGTATATCTTACCTGGTTGAGAGCTCGCAGTTCCTTTTCTCTTGTTTGCAGCAGATCCTGCAGAGTTTGCCTCTCTTCTCGGCTGCTCTTCCTTTCTTCGGCGGCTTCTCTAGCTTCCTGTCGGTACGTCTCACCAACAGATTCTGCTTTTAACCGCCTGTTTTCACTGTATTGTAGTTCTGCTTTCAAACGATGAACATCATTCTTGGATCTGTCAAATTCTTGAGTCAGTTTTTCGTAGGCTAAAGCATCGCTATCCACCTTGGATTGGCATTCTTTCAGCTTTTCTTCGCATTTTTCAATATTACTCGTCAGTGCAGACACTTCCGAGGATAGCTTGGCCACTTGGGCATCGCGTTCTGTCAATGTAGCCTTCAGTTCCTTCAGTGCACCGTGATGTCTCTCCAGCATCTTGGACTTTTCTTCTTCCAATGTTTTCAATTTCCCTTCAGCCTGTTTCAATTCTCTGGTCGCAATGCGCTTATCCAAATCACTATCTGAGAGTTCTTTTTCCTGAAAATATACCAATCAGTTAGACATTATAAAATTTTCAACAGTTTTGAGATTTAACTTGTAATTTTTCAACGAGAATACACTCACTTTCTTCCACAAGGCAGAGTTGGCTTTTCTAGCTTCTTGCTTGAGTACAACGGCTTCCTCATGAGCCTCTTTGAGTTGTTTCTCCAGTGTTTGTATTCTTTCTTCTAAGAAAGCATTTTTTTCAACCGAGGAGTTTGGTGTTTTAGAAATTTCCTTATCTACAACTAAATTTACAATTAATTAAATACAGTAAAAAAATTAGAATTTAAAGTAGAGATGGCCCATGTCTATTTTCTCATACCTCTGATTTCCTTTGTTGCGGGACTTTGTGCGTTGGGTTTTCTTCTTTCCAGTCTAGTAACTTCATTTTGCAATTTCATAAGCAACTCTTCAAGTTCCGCTACCTAAAATTTTATACAACCACGGTTTAGTTTTCATTCTTTCTTTAAACAAATCTGGGTATGGCGAGGAATAAGACGGTCTGATGACTGAACCATGAGTTGAGTCCGCAACCTCCTATTGCAGCCTCAGGACATTACAGAGTCATTTTTCTTGATGCAAATGAAGTTTGACATACAAAGAGATGGGTGAAGAATCCTTAGACCTATCTTTATGCTCAATGAGAAGTACAAGAGCAAGAAACCATCATATTATTGGAAGTCCAAGAAGATTACCTTTTGTCTGTATTTTTCCTCTTTAAGGTTGGCAGAGTTGAGTCGTATAGTCAACTCTCCCTTTTCATTTTCCAGTTTGAGGATGAGCTCATCTTTCTCCATGACGTCCGTCTCCAGAGAGCACACGGTGAACTCCAAATTCTACAATAACAAAACATGAGTAAATAACAAAGATTCTCATTACAATACGACATATTACTAGACAATGTAAAAACTCCTCAAACCTCAACTTTCTTCTGCAGTTCTTCCTTGTCAATGCAGAGCTGCAGATATTTCTCCTTCCCCTGTGCGAGTTTCTTGGAGCCCCGCTCCAGTAAAAATGTGCTGTGATCTTCCAACTCCGCTACTTTCTGCTGCAGCATCGGAATCTCCATACATTGTATCTGCAAAGTAAAATTTGAAAGAATTTGCTGAAGTAGTTCCGACTTCTGTAACAATATTCACATATAATGCGCAGTTAATACAAACTTGCAAGGAGGTATAATCCTTCATCCTCTCTTCCAATTCGACCCGGAGATTCTGTTCTCTGTCCTTAGTTTCATTTAACATTTTTTGCAACCTCTGGCACTCCAGTTTGTCTTCCTTCAGAAGCGCGTCCATTTCTTCTTTATGGCGTGATTTCAGCGCTTGGATTTGCTCTTCATGATCCTTTTTCATCTGTTCTTCGTTAGAAGCTACACATGCAGATGAAGTGCTCGGTTCAAAGAAGGACTGACGGGTTAAACGCCTCGCTTTAGCCATGGTGTCCTAGATAAAAAAAAAACAATTAGAAGTTGTGTTTTTAAACAATCGACCATTAGTGTTGGAATGTAAGATTTACATCAATGAATACTACCTTATGATTTCTTTGCAAAATTTTCATAGCCTCTATTTCCTTATTGGCTTTCTTCAAATCTTCCTGAGACGTTTGAGCTTGCGATAAAAGTTTGCTAATCGACTCTTCCAACTTCAAAATCTTGGCGCGGTATTTCTGCTCGGAATCGTTCTTTTGCTGTTCTAACGCCGATATCTGTCTCTGGTGCTTGTCTTGCCAAGAGACTTTAGCAGATTTGATGGCTTCTAGAGATTTCGTTTCGAGCAAGCGCCTTTCTTCATGTTCAGACTCTATTTGACGTTGTAGTTTCTGATTTTGTAAATATATACGGACAAACACAAATGTTATATTAATTCTACACATGTAACAAATTAAATACAGAAAGTTATTCTTGACATAAACAACATTTATAACATTATCAAATCATAGAATTGGGAAACCAGTCTGAGTCTGTCAGATCTCAAACATTAGGGCTGAGAGCTGGAAGACTCATTTTCGAGATTCATTTCCCAACACTATAGTTTGAAAAACACAAACAAATCTATTTAAAACTTCTGTCAACAAACAAAACAATTCCCTTAAGATATAAACAAATTGTGATGATTAAAGGCAGACCTGATTGTAGCAAGCCATTTCCGTCAACTGTTCCTCCAGTTTTGATCTTTGTTTCTCCAACTCTTCCACCTGTTTACCTCTCTCGATTCCTACGACATTCTGAGATTCAGAAGCGGCAACTCTTTTGTGCAATATCTCAATCTCCTTCTTCCTACTCTCCAAGAGCTTCTCCATTTCTCTGTAAAAATATATTTCTTTATTTATTTTAATAATAAGTAAATAAGTTATTAAAAAAAAAATTTTTTTTCTAACCTGAAACTTGACAAACATATTGCCGTAGAGTTGAGACTGGAATTCAGGAATCCATCCGGGGTGTCACTTTCGGAAGAGCGTTCTCCATCTATTGTAGACCCTTCTGCGTCTCCAGAGCTCGAAGCAGCCGGACCAGGCAGAACATCAGGAGCGTATGTGAAACCTGAAATTTTTCTCTGATTGTATGATCATGCTCCTCACAGATCCATATTTATAAGAGATGTTATGGATGTGAAATTTTGGATCTGGATATATGAATAATATTATATCGATTTCAGATAAGGTCGCCAATAAATATGTTGCAGTCACGCATATTAGATTTTGAAGAAATTCCAACAGTAAAATACATTCACTTTTTTTATCGTCAAAACTTTTTTTTATTTTTTACCCATCACGCTATGTCCCGCAAGAGGTAGGTAGACGGAATGGACCTCCACTCTTTCTTATTCAAGCACACTTCTTGTTCTTCTTCTACCGACATTTCTCTTACCTTATCCATGTGTTTGATTCCTGTCATTCTCGGCCAGCCACGCCGAGACTTTTCTTACACTTCTTACACTTTTCCTTTCAGATTTATAAATTCTCTTTGCCATTCTGTTTGCATTCATTCGTTCCACATGCCTCAACTCATCATTTTTGTAACAACACCAACTTCCATAACACATTCCTTCCATATTCTCATCCCTTTCCATATCTCACATAATCTTTCCATATTCTTTGTAGAGTTCTTGTGTCTACTGCATTTATGTTGTCAAAAAATGAGCAAGATATATTATAATTCACAAAAAGTAATTTTGCAGCTTAATCCGGGAATCGATTTTTCAAAGGTTTCAAAATTAGCCCAGCAGCATCGAAAAGCTGTTTGCACTAGGTACGTCCAAAATTAGCAGGGCTTAGAAGGCATCGGTAACACTGAGTTAGGTCATAAGTTATGAACAGCACCACAGAGGGGCTGAGGGGTTTTGGTCAGATGAAATCCGGCTCTATTTGTCCTCTTGGGGCTAGGTGTCCAGGAAGTGTTTTACAGATTGATAATGAAAACAAAATAAAGAGTACCCACCAATAAATGGCAAATTTCGTCCTGTAAAATGAGGTCTCTGCCTCAGGCTGGAGACACTGGGAGTGTGCTGTTGTTTCTCTGGTTTACTGAAATTGGAGGAGTCGTCTTCCGATTTCACCAAGGGCACATACAGGGGAGTCTGAAAGGCAGCAAATCATTCATTTAATCACATTTATATTTCTTTTAGAAATTCTGCACGGTAAATTATTCTCCATTGAAACAATTGACAATAATAAACAATTCCACCAATTATTTAATACCCTGACTAGTTTCGCAGGCACAGGTCCTGCATGGCCACAGGTGACAAAGAAACTGTGGCTGGTGTAAACATAGCAGAAGAAGAGGAAAGCGAAGAGAAAATGACCTATCCCATACTGTATTCCATTTCATTATGTGAGATTCAGCGAGTGGAGGGCTCTTTACTTTTCACTAGGATCATAAAGGAAGTATTTCTTGCCATTAAAAGTTTACAAATGAAGACAATTAGCAGCGATTTATACAGCAAACATTGTTCTGCCATATAAATTATTGGAACATGTGAGCGTTAATCATGTAGCAACATTCATGAAGTTCAACAATATTTGGCATTCATGGCTTTAAACTTCATGTATTAAAGCGTCATGTATTGTGTTCTCTCTTCATTAGGTGATTTTTAATAGCCCACGAAAAGGATATCAAATGCAACAATATTTTTATTAAATCTGATCAAATATACAAAGGTTTTACTGCATTAAACAAACACAAAAATCTAATAGTTACCTGGTCCCTGAGAGTATTCCAACGTATTTTGGAAAATAGCTGATGCCTCAAAAGTTGTTCGTGTTTGAGTCTTCTTTCTGGAACAGGGTTTAACAGTCTACACACAGCATCCTTGTATGCAGCAGTGGGCTGTACTGCCAAGTTGTCTTTGGAAGCTGCTGGCCACTGTATGGAGTTGTGAGTGTTGCTGTTGAGACCACCTTTGTGGTTTAGGATGGCCGCATAGACCGCACCAACCTGACGCCCAACGAAAGGTGGTTGCCCACACACCAACTCGAACATCACAATCCCAAGCGACCAATAATCGCAGGGAGTCTGGAAAATTTATTAAGAATTTAGTTTTATAAAATGAATTTGGGCTCACTCAAAGTGAACACAAGACATTTTTCACAGAAATCAAAGTTTGGGTTCTGAAAGAAAAAGAAGGTTAGCTTCAGCGATACAACTGTTTGAAGTGGTTGGTAGACTAGTGGTTACGACATCGGCTTTCGTACTGTTTAGTGTGGAGGTCGTGGGTTTGACCCCAGGTGCCGACCATTTTCCTCTTTCACGGCACAAGCTTTAACTAGCTTACTATGAAAAGTGTCAAGAGTGTATTTGTGTACACTTGAGTCACTACTGAAGTTGGTGCCTGAGCCCCTAGACTGCCAACCACTTTGATCGAATAAAAAATGTAAATGGACACTTAACAATATCAGCAACCACAAAAAGTACAAGGAAAATAATGGCATAGGTATTCATGATCAGTGAATTAATTCCTGTCCACTGATCTGCATAGCCAGAATATTGTTTCTCTTTTTATATATAATTTTTTGTTCTGACGTGATGCTAGAAGGGCCTTTTACACCCTTTTAGCACTAAACAATAATTACGGTATTATATTTATTTTTCACTGTGCTTTCCTTTTGACTCCTGAAATTGTATTCTGCGAATTGTGCTGATTTATGTATATTGTTTCATTTACTTGTTCATAATTTAAATTCTTAAGTATTTTGTGTATCTATTTTTCTTTGGTATACTATTTTTGTTCATGTTTTTTGTATGATTTGTAGCATGTGATGATCCCAAGAGTCCCGCAAGGGACCTACGGGTTGATGAGAGAGATTAAAGAATAAAGTACATTTTGATCTAAAAATAATAAAATTTCAATAGATATTATTGTTTTGAAGCTACTGACCTCATCGTGTTAGGGCACTCGTGCACTGGCAACTATTTAGTTGCTTTCAACAAGTTCACATAAAACTGCCACAAAGTACAATATATGTTTTGAAGCTACTGACCTCATCGTGTTAGGGCACTCGTGCACTGGCAACTATTTAGTTGCTTTCAACAAGTTCACATAAAACTGCCACAAAGTACAATATATGTTTTGAAGCTACTGACCTCATCGTGTTAGGGCACTCGTGCACTGGCAACTATTTAGTTGCTTTCAACAAGTTCACATAAAACTGCCACAAACTACAATATATGTTTTGAAGCTACTGACCTCATCGTGTTAGGGCACTCGTGCACTGGCAACTAAGTATTTAGTTGCTTTCAACAAGTTCACATAAAACTGCCACAAAGTACAATATATAGGCGATAACAATGTTCAGTCAACTGTCACCCAATTACTCATGCATCCTTGATGATATGATCAATTTTTGGGGATATTTGAAGTTTGGTTATACTAAGAACTTTGTTATTTCGTGTTTAAATTCTATACTCACTCCATGAGGATGTTTGTTAGGATCTTCCAGGCTTTTGAGCAGTTCAGGAGCTATATAGTATGGTGTGCCGACCGGCATCGGGCTATTGACTGAGCCACCAGGTGGAACTTTTGCAGCACTTCCAAAATCACTCAGCTTTAGGTGACCACATCTGTAACAATAACAGAAACAAAGTATTGAAATATTAATCTATTCCGTTCTATTACATTCCTTATAGTGTGTCACATACACACCTGTCTATGAGTAAGTTTTCAGGTTTAAGATCTCTGTGGACGTAGCCAAGTGAATGCAAATGATGCAAAGCCATAATGATCTCAGCAACATAGTACACAGCGTCCGGTTCAGGCAAAACCCCTTTGCGCTCCAATAATCCATTCAGATCTCCACCGGGACAGTACTCCATCACAAGGTACAGCTGACTGGAGTCCTAGAACAAATGAAAAGAAAGTCAGATCCGCTTTCTAAACGCAAATGACGCAATGTTTGAGAATAGGACTGTGAAAAGACAGTTTAAGTAAACGATGTTAACATACTTGAAAAGCATACTGCAACGAAACGAGCCATGGTGATTTACTCAAAGCCATTATGTCCCTTTCTTCTTCATAAAATGCGACATTCTTCAGTTTCAGTGTGGCTTCTTTCTTTATAGTTTTCATGGCGTAAACATCTCTGGTTTGTTTTTCCCTGACAATCTAAGAAAACAATGATACATTTTATTGAAAACATAATATAGTTATCAATATAATATTCTAGTTTACAATGCTACTATAACTTACATGAACCTCTCCAAAATGTCCTCTGCCAATGATATCTTTCACTTCGAAATCTGCTATATTTACTCTAAGCTGTCTCAGTTCTGTGAGAATAGGTCGATCTAAAAAAAAACAGCAAACATAGAACATAGTTATGACGATCAAGTTGAACATTAATATCAGTATCACGAGGAAAACTATATTTACATTTTTCGACAAATTTCGAAATTTGGGCATCTCCCTTTTTAAGGGATTCATTATTACATTCCTCATAAAGAACTGATAAAGCATCCAACAATCCATCTCTGTGAAGGGATCTCTTGAGAGCATTATTTGTTTTGACACCAACACTTCGTCCTAAAAATTGATTGTTCAATCTTGCAAGTCTAACACTGATTATATCTTTGGAAGGCTCCATTATTCAGTTTTACTTTAATTATTGTAAAACTAAAAACATTCTCGTCATAGTAATAAAAACACTTTATTCGCGCAACGCAACGGCCGTCAAACAAAATTCAAAACAGTATTTTCAAACTGACGAAAAATGTTACCAGATGAATTTGAGTGTTGCTATAAAAAAAAAAATGTTTTCAGCGTTGTTCGCTAGGTGAAAAAATTACGCAAAATGCATTTTTCCTACAATGAGAAAGAATACTTAAAAATTGAGTATTATAATATTTTATGAATTATGTGAATAAAAAATAAATAAATTCGAATACGCACTATTCCGCATTCATAGTGGAACATAATAAGTAAGTAAATAAAATTTATTTACCAATTTTAATTTTATTTAGCAGTGTAATGAGAAATATTTTTTTTTTGCTTGGGAGGAAAAGTTAAATAATGTTTTGTATTTGTATAAGTAGTATATTAGTTCATTAGTAAGAACCTATTAAAATATAATAAATTAAATCGGTACTGCAATGTTATTTTTGGATATTATTTTGAAATATATTTATTTAATTGAAAGTCTATTAATCCTATAAAATGTATTTTAAAGCAGATTATGTATAATTTGTTATCCTTTTCGTAAATAAAAATCGTATTTTCATGTAATTTTTACCTAGATGTTTTGAATCGCATAATAATATAAACTTAACCAGTATCAGCTTATGAAAAAGTTCGTTAGATGGCAGTAGAGTAAAATACACATGACATGTGTTACATGTTATTGGATGTTACAATATCTCTGACCGCATTGAGCAACGCATACTTACCTGGCGTAGGGGATACCGTGATCAATAAGGCGGTTCCCCCAGGACGAGGCTCTTCCATTGCACTTCGGTTGGGCTGACCCCTGCGATTGCCCCTAATGTGGGCAACTCGGGCGCGTAATTTTTGGTAGTCGGGACTGCGTACGCGCTGTCCCGGACACACATATAAGCATTTCGCATGATCGCATGGACTTAAGAATTTTAAACCCTAAATTTAAATTAGGGCTCTTGTTAGTTTCACGTGAGTCAAATCAGTTCTATCGGGCTACCGAAAAGTTTGTAGATATTTTTTTTAAATGAATCTGTGCTCACTGAACACAAATACTTACACTCTTTGACTCTTTCACAGTAAGCTACTTAAAGCTTGTGTCGTGAAAGAGGAAGATGGTCGGCACCTGGGATCGAACCACAACGTCCGCACCAAACAGTACGAAAGCCGGCGTTGTAACCGCTAGTCTACCAACCACTTCGCATATGGTTGGCAAAGATGAAGGCAATTTACAGACCATATTAATAAATTACTTTCGTTTTGCATGCCGTTTGAATTTTACTAACATGAAATTAAAGAGACAAGGGGCGTTCAAGTATAACGTAACACAATATTGTATTCTTGTAAAACGTTACTATTGTATTACCGGCGCCGCAACAAAGTTATTTGACTGACTTTCCAGTAATAATTGTGATTTTAGGCATACATAGTTGTAATATGTGCGTTAGGCAACGCTGAGAATGGGAAGAGGGGTAACAAAAAGCGTTACGATGCATCTCGGGGGGTGGGGGGCAATAATGTAAAAAAATGCGTTACGTAATACTTGAACGGTCCCCAAGCTGATTGCTCGGTAAGAGAAATACCTTATGGATACATGAAATGATAATATGTAGTAAATTAGATTGATAATATAGATTCAGCTTCAATGAAGTATAGGTACCTTCTGGTTAAAGTTTCAAAAGTATACCTAGTAACTAGTGGTCAAAATAATTTAATCATATGAATAGTAAAGACACGTAAAGTATAGGTACACTATATAGCTATCCCGACAGACGTTGTCCTGTAGTTCTTACTGTGAATATTTTTTTCGAATTTGTCGTAAAAAATACGTGGTTTAAAATAACAATATGTTTTTTTCTGTCTGGGAAGGACACAGCTTTTAATGTGTAGGTAGTTAGTTTAAAATTTGGTTTTAGAATTGTTTATATCTATCTGTATATTTTTATGTGAATAAAGTATTATTATTATTAAAATTGTTCTGAAAACTCGAGAGAAATTCTATAAAAATCTGCGTACCAATGTTTTGAAACTCAATGTTTGTCAAGTAAATAAAAATTGTGCTGTTACGAAATTTTTCGTAGATCACGTTGTTGTCAGTCGGTTCCATACTATTTTTAATATTAGGTATATTTTATCCATTTTTTTCAATTTTTAATAATCATTCTGTTATCCGGAGCGGAGAAGAATCCAATAAACCAAACATCACAAAAATCTGTTCAGCCAATTTCGAGTTAAAAGACTTCGCACTAACCCTACTTACTTTAATATTATAGATGTGAGCAAACATTAATGTAAACTTCACTTTGAGTGAGCACAGATTCATTAAAAAAAAAAAAAAAAACCTTTCTAAAAAAATGGTAGATCAATTTCAGATATACTTTTTCAGTAGGTGCTGTGGACTAATGAGATTTATTTTAGGCGTCGTATTTTGGTACCTACACCTACCTACATTAATATATTCAAATGTTATTTTTTTTCATTTTGGCAGAGGGGTAGGTACTCTGAATTCTCAACACGAAAATAAATTACCTCATCAATATTAAAAGCGTGCAATCAGTGTGTCGATTATGGATAAAAAAATCATTCATTTTGTCTCCGTAAACCAATCAAGACGGTTAATTAGTTTTCAAACTAATTTAATTGGATTTTTCGCATCCCTAAGCCTGTGCGATTACCTGTAGTCAATTAAGTTCGATCACCTTTACTCGTGCGAACGAATTTTGATGAAGAAACCAACAAGAAAGATGCTTGGCTTCATTTAGTAGATTTAAAAATGAACATGTTTCAGCAATAATATTATATATTGTGCATTTTGTGACAGAATAAGAAACAATAATTTGAGACAGTAAGTGAGGCAAAATATTGTAAGAGATCTAAGCAGTAGATAATCAATTTTAGATTATCACCATTTTCTAATGCTCTCGCTTTGACGCTACAATCACTTGTTCTTCCCTCAATTATTCTTCTCCTCCATTCTTCCTGTCTTGTGTGGCTCTTTTAAGATCTACATATGACTGGCATCGCACGTCCACCAACAGGTCCTCCAGGTACCTACTCTCGGCGTGGGCTTCCCCTAGAGTTTGTCCCCTCGGACATACCCTCCATTATGGCTTGCAAGAGGCCTTCTTGTCTTATTATATGGCCGATCCATCTTGCACGCCTTTCGGACAAGGTCCTGAGCAGGTGCCTTCCTCCTTCGATTCTTTGGAGAACCTCCTCGTTTGTAATGTGGTCTCTCCAGGAAATTCTCAGTAGTCTTCTGTAGGACCACATCTCAAAAGCCTCTAGTCTCCGTTTATCTCTTTCAGATAGGCACCATGTCTCGCAGCCGTACTCCATACGTAGGTCGCAAGATACTCCATACGTAGGTCTTGATGAGGAGTACTCTCAGTTTCAGGTCAATATTATTCGATTCTATTATTTTCGACCTTTTATTAAAGGCAAGCCTAGCCTGATGTATACGGCTGTCGACCTCGCTCTTAGACCGACCGTCCCATGTTATCTTGCTCCCGAGGTAGACAAACTCCTTGGTGTTCTTTAGAACTCCTGACATCATTACTCTCATCTGATGTTGCGTTCGGCCTACAGTCATCAGTAGCCCTAGTATAAGTTTTCGGTGATCGAATATCGAAACGATCATCGAAAGAGTTTCGAAAATTTTTCATACTGAAATGATCGAATCATTCGCTAATGATAATGCTACGATTTTAGTATATATTTAGTATATTATGTATGACTAGCTTATACCAGTCTTGCTTTACGTTTTTGATTCCGATTGTCAGGCTTGATCGGTAGGTAATTAAACAGGTTCTAGTCTAGCTTCCCATTGCTTAACAGACCTCTATAACTGACATAAGCACAGAAAAAGAAGAATGACTTTTTTACCGATCTCATAATATTATACGAACCTATACCGACATAATTTGCAAGTTTTCATAGAGAGCTCTGTGGTTTGAATCTTAGCTAAATTCCCTACTTTGATAATTAATTGGGCATTCCACCCATAGAGGGTGATTTGTGCTATCTGTCAAACTTCAAAATGGAGGAATCATTTTGCAAATTTTTTCATTAAATCTTTATTTATTGAGAATAATAAGATTTGAATAACATTTATATGTATAACAAATCAATCTACAATTATTTTATTACATTTTCATACCGTAATACCAAGATTCCATTCAACGTTTACATGAGTAATTTTGTTTCCAAAAGATGGCTTACTGTCTTTTTGAGAAATTTGTATGAAGATCCTAAAAAAATAGATTTTTTTAAATAGCTCTAAATATATTAAAGTAAATGCAGCAAATTGTATTTAAGAACCTTCTCCAGCATTTTGTACGGCTCTGGGCATATTAATATCTGACGTAGTATTTGTATTTTGAGCGTGATGTTCACATATAAGGTAAAAGTATTGTCAAAGGCAAATAAAAAAAAAACATTTCTGAAATATTATGTAGATATCACTAAGCAATGCTTGGATACCGCACTACACAAGACGCCCACTTTGAAAATATAAAACTTTTGCAATATTAGTTAGTGGGTATCTAGGCTTGGTAATATATATTGACAATTAGATTTGCTATGTATTACGGCCGTTAAATTGTCAGTAAACCGTTGCGTCGTACCAGTGGCCAGCGTCATTGTTTAGCACTTACTGTTCAAGATACCATGTGATACCGAAGATATTATTATGCGGGTAGACAATGTCTTTCAACCTTAGATATCTATAATATAAAAGAAAGTTGGGTTAGAGCGAAAACTTATAGCTCGAGATCGGCTAAACAGATTTTTACGATGTTTGATTTATTGGATGCTTTTCCGCTCCGGATAACAGAATAACTATTCTTCTTCTTCGTGTGCCGTATCAGGTCACCCCGACATTGGCGATCACTTCGGCGAAACCTCCTCTGTCTTGCGCTACCCGCAACAACTCCTCCACGTTTCTTATTCCGGTCCAGTCTCGAACATTTCATAGCTAAGACATCTGCCATTTTTCAACATTTTAATAGAATAATTAAAAAGTTGAAAAAATGCGTAAGGAAAAATATAAAATATAATGTTGAAGTTATTATGGAGCGGACTTCCTGCGACGCCAATGCCATCTATGAAAAACAAAATTATTGTTTACCTTACAGCCATTGACATTAAAAATTTCGGTGCGCAGATTTTTAATGGAATTTTTTTCGAGCTTTCCGAAATAATTTTTTAACATTCAAATATTAAACGTACCTATTTTTGTATAAATTACAAATTTGAAAATTTCCATAATAAAGACAACGTCTTTCGGGAAATCTAGTTTATACAATACATTTGTATATCCTGGCAGGTATTATGATATTTACACATAGACAATATTGTTATGTATGCAGAGAGGTACTTACCTCTTAGGCAGGTGATGGTAATATTATTTTTCTGCCACTTAAGATTTCTTGGTGACACATTTCGCATGAAGGTACTCGGAGTAGGCACCTTCTTGATCCCTCTTCAATATTGATGGCGGTCTGGACAATATGAAATTCAAAAATGGTTAGGTGCCCATACCTACCTGCGTGTACACTGTACAGGCAGGTTGCGATATATTTATTGTTTCGACCTTTCGTTCCCCTGCATCGCTTCTCGAACTGCACACGGAATAATATTATCTTACCATAATAATTCAATAAAATTTGGTTTAAAAGGGTCTATTCTTTCAAGAATATAATATACAATAAGTGTACAGGTTTCACATGTGATTAATTTTCTACTACACCGCCATCTCTTGGATTTTTCAAAAAGTAAAGCAATTATAGAGGAATTGTTTTGATTTCAAACATATGACCCGTCGAATTTCATCCCGCAACCGAATCAACGATAACTATTACCTACATAGTGCAATAAAGTACCTATTAGCTAAATTTAATTATGTTTTAACATTGTGAATCACATTTTATTCAAGTAATAAGTCAATTTATTTTTTTATTCTGGGTTAGGTCGAAGGTCGACGGGCGGGTCAGCTAGTATTGTTCTATAGTAATTTTAGCATTAAAAAGTTGCTTTATTATTTATTTCAACATAATTATTGTGGATCGTTTTTAATCAGTATTTGATTGGGTTATATTTTGTTGACGTCTGCCGGCGCATAGGTGAATACTGTAATGCCGGCTGATGAAAGAAAAATCGAAAATAAATAAATAAATAATATCTTATAATAATGTTTTAGTTAAGTAAACGTGGGATAGTTTTTATCACTCATTGAGCCTTGGTTCATCTTTTTGGTCAATCTCATAATTACTATTATTAACAAAGTTAGAATGTATATGCTTTGTTACGGAATTTTGCAAACAAAAAATAATCTTTGAAAATATTCCTACTCGTAGTTTTCCTTTACATTTGTTTTGAGGCAAACTTTAAGAATCACTTTAACCTCTGAAGACATTTTCTACTTGAGTTAGGTCCTCGCAGGTGATATTTATAAGCCAGAGTTGGAGAACATCTGGCTTGGGCAGTTACCTTTCCCAAAATATTATCATAGAAACCTTTTCTTTGGTCTAAATATTTATTTAACTAGATAAAAATCGAGAAGTAGAAGATGGTCGTAAGCCCGTCGTAGTATCCATTCCAAATGAACCATTAATAACAATCGAAGACGATTGGTGTCATTAATTTTTTTTTTTTTCACTTGAAATTTCTACTCGGGGTTGGAATCCTGTCTCAGATTGGACGGGACCGGTTGAGTGGTAGAGAATGCCTCAAGCATTAAGTTCCACCGGCTATACTGACACGTATGTATGTATAGAAAAGTGTTATTTATTTATTTAGGTGCCTAATTGTACATTTGAATACCTACTAAGCAGATAAAAGGACGACTGACGTCATTGGCCACACCATTGCAGCCACAAATTTCAGAAAAATTAGTCTCCTTCTAAGAGAGGAGCCAACCCGCAACCTTTTCAAAGCCACCCCATATCGCATCAGACCATAATATTGTGTTACTTGCGAGAGAAGCATCGTGTCCGTTTCGCAAAAGCAACAATTCGACTACTGTGCAAAGACATATTAACGGTCCTTTATGTGTAACAAGAAAGAGAACTGGACCCAACACGCTGCCCTGTGGAACACCATAAGTGATTTTGGAGGAACCAATCTTAATGAGCCTCCAATACACAATCTGGAACCTTAAAGATAGATAACTTTTGAATTATTTGAATCTAAATCTGTCAGTTGTTTAATAGTTAACTAGAAAACTAATTACCGTTGCCACACACATTCTCAATTTTGAAAAAACCCATGCCTCCAATTGACCGTGCCTGGTATTCAATTAAATTTCTTTGCATAAGTAATTTGTACAGAAATTACTGATGCAACGGGCTATGAACTAGTACTAATTTTGTTTCTTTACAAGAGATATGAAATTTTTCCAATTTAAAATCAAAGCCCTCTATAAATACTCGGTGAATTTTTCAAACGAAGCGCCCATCCAGGCTCGCGATTGATTGATATGAGAAACGTGGCTTATTCCCAAAGCTGAGCACGTTCTAATCAAAAGATTAAAAATACATCCATTGTCTGGCAAACTTCGAAACATAATTAAATTTTTAAACAACAGATACAAATCTGTCTGTTCATAAATCTATTTAAAACTAGCTGACCAGTCGAATTTCGTTCCGTCAAAATTGTTGTTTAATCTGCATCACATTCCGTTTTTTTTTATCAAATGCAAAATTGATATTTCAAGTATGACTAATTTATGAACGTTATCTTTCTTACAAAAAGATACATAGTTAAGAATCATTTTGCTTATACGGTATTATTTATAAAGTCATCATCTCCGTCGTTCCCTCACTGCTGAGGATCGTGACCATTACCACTCCCCACCATCCCAACCAGCCGTCCCCAAAGTCTCCGGTCCAACGCCATTTGCAGGGCCTCCCATAGTGTCCCATCCGTTGCCTCTTTGACCTAGTCGCTCCATCTCTGACCCCGAGCTCTGACGCCCTTAATTCTTCCGGTTAGGAGAAGCCTCTCAAAACTATGATCTCCGCGTCTCGCAATGTGTCCGAAGAACTTCTTTAAAATATTCGTTACATGTATGGCGATCGCACTCTAGAGTGCTTAGTTCCGAAAAAGTTTAACTCACTGCCAATGAACATAAAAAAATGTAACAAAATTGGAAAATTAAAATTATTACTTAAGGATTGGGGATTGGCTCTGTAAAAACAGAAATATGTATATATAACCATAGTATAATTAGTATTAAATAGATATGTAAGTGGATATTATGATGCGGTAAACTGAGGGTGGAAGTGAGCGGTACCTGTTGACAAGTCGTTTAAATGACTTAACGGGTTCCGCTCATTTGTTGCGCTGTTTCTGTGTAATATGTTGTATAAATAAGTTTCTTATTGTATCTTTCTTTTTGGTTATGTATATTTGTTTATATAAGTAAAGAAGTTCTATATAAAGTAGGTATTCTAATATAAAGTATTAAGTTAATTTGGGTACATACCTACTAGATTTATAAACGGGTACAAAAGTATTAAAAAATTGATAAAGGGTCATAAATCTTATTATCCTGTAATTGCCGATTCTAACACGAAAATATGTGAGACAGCAAAAATCTCGTTTAATGCCACTAAGATCAACGATTGAATAATGCATTTTACCTTGTGTTAGACACGAAGAACATCGCAATGATTTATACTGAAGTAGAGAATATTAGGTGGGACTTGCGGGTATCAAAAGATAGAAAGAAAACACGGTGCAACGGTCATTTCCAATAGGTTTCATTGCACGCTCAGTTCCTTAGTGGGCGCATATCCGTTCTCTTGGGCTTTCGGCCTTCATAGAAATGCAGTGGCGTGGAGTTCTGTTTAAAAAAAAATTTAATGAGGAGATTAATTTATTATCATTAAGGATGGATTGCTACGGAATTCTGTTTAGAGACTGAGGATGGTGTTTTTATTTGTGTATTATTCAGCTGTAATATAAGATGCAATCAGGGATCCTATTCTCGAATGTCGATCGATGGGCTTTCTTATAGAATTTTTATGACTTTCCTTAAAGAACTTATGTCGTAGAGTATAGGTATATAAACTATAGGAAAGTCATAAAAATTCTATTAGAAAACCTATCGTTCGATATTCGAGAATATAGGGTCCCAGAACATATACAATATACATATATAGCGTTAATAATTATTATTACTGATGTCCTATTTTAAATGATATATTTTTTTAATTTTAAATATTTCGGGACTGAAGCCATCTTTAACTGCATTTTCGAAAGCTAAATTTATGAATTCACCTTAAAATAAAATATCAGTAGTCATAAAATCCCCTAAATTTATATCATGGGGATGTTTGATATGTTCATCATGTCGAAAAATTGACTGTCCAAATTGTCCAAACTTATTTGTCCAAAGCAGAGATGTTAGCTACTGGGCCAATTGATCTGACTTTAATTCCTTCGTAACAGGCGTTTATAAGAGACACCTGTTGAAGATGGTGAGAAAATTAAACAACCAAATTTGCTGTTACAAGATTTGCTGAATGAACTGAATCCATTTTTAGCCGGTTTCTATTTTTTATTGCCCATCATGCAATTTTTATAATAAAATTTTAAGCCCATCAGCCAATAATAAATGTGGAGGCAGTGTTAGCTCACTTGCATTGAGAAGTATCTGCGATCTCTAGTGCAGACGAACTGGCGAAGAGAGCGGCATATATGATGGAATGGCGACGAATTTAAGAGGTTAGACTAAAAAAAGATACGATTGATAGCCTTCTGGAAACAGAATAAAACAGTCAAATGCTACTACTGTCAGCTTTGCATGAACACGTCTTAATATGCTCAAGGCATTACAAGCCATGAAACCAAATTGGCGAGAACATTAATTATTATCCTCATTACTCGATGTCAAATGCATAAAGTCTAGTATTTGTTCACTTTTGGACCCAACCAAAAAACCAAGACTTGATTTATAAATTTTCGCGAGGGTCACTTGCCACCACTGGTGCAGCAAAACAAAATTGTTCCAGTAGCTATAGATTGAGGTTAGATTCATATAGATAGAACAATGGGTGGCGGACAAAGAGACGCTGGAGGATGAGAAGGGTGGGGGAGGAAGGAAATAGTCGTGGCTTCCCTCGGGAACCGGAACTGGATGATTTAGCTTTCGCTCCTGTTTAGCGCTAGTGGTGGAACACACAGCCTTGCAGCTGTATTTTTGACTCAGAAATGTGAAAACCATAATTTCAAATGAATTAAACTCGGGAAAAAATAAAGTGAAATTATTTCAAATCATTTCAACTCTAATTACCAAAGTGGAACATAAAAAGTATCGACAATCCGTTAGCCTGGTACAAATTGGTCAATCGAATACGGATATAGTTTGTTATAATTACAAATATGAATTATAGTTTAAATATAATTAATGAAGTTTTTGGCGTAAATGAAGAAAAAATAGATCGGAGCTTGAAATCATAATAAAAAAACAACCTAGAAATCAATTAGATCTTTATAAAATATGTGATTCATTCATTGGGAAAAAATCACGCAAGTCAGACGCCGTGAAGGGCAACCTTTTGACTATTTCATACAAGTACATTGTTAATCATTTAATTGAAATAAAAGATGTTAAATATACACAATTATCTCAGAAAAATGGTTCTTTCAATGATTTCAACACTAAAAATATTAGCAGTTGTCATAAGAGTGAATTCAGAAGGAAGATAAGATGGAACACAAAACAGCCCCCTCTAGGGGAGCAACAACCAACAACTTTTACTTATTCCATCAACAGACAATTTATCAAAGAAAATGATCCGTGGAGATTGCTATCGTAAGAAATGTGTTACCATTTTCTTTGTTCTCGGTATCAATGCTCGGGTACATTTTACTCTATCATACATAATAATATTCTATGACAGATGGCATATTACCGCCACCATATACGAATGTACAATAGCACAATATATACCCATCTTCTTTGTGTAGTTAGCTTGTTTTATTCTTATTATTATAACAATGAACATCAAGTACTAGGTACGTACTAAAATATACACTCGATATTTTCTGTCACTGTCAACATGAAGGGGCGTTGAAGGGAGGTAGTGACCACGTAAAAAAAGTAATCACAAAAACTTTTTAATTTTTCAAACCCATTATTTGTATCTTTGTAATACTAAGTCAATATAATAAGTGCCAATTTGAATAACTAAAAGGAACTTTCCGGTATTAAGATAATTTTTTTATCCGGAATATATTTTGAGGTGGTTGATAGACCAGCGGTTACGACGCCGGCTTTCGCACTGTGTCGTGTTTCATATATATATATATATATATATATATTTTCGGCGGACCAAGCGACCATCTTCAGTGGGGAATGAACAAAAACTCATTTTTTCTTTCATAAGAATCATCTAATGACAATAGCAAACACAATAAAAACAGAATTAGTGAAATTCGTCCAGCCGTTCACACGTGATGCGATTACCACGGAATATAGGGCATACATTTTTATATATAGAGATTGCTCTTCAATTATTTGATTACTAAAAATAATAGTGCTGTACCTATATACATAATCAATCAATCAATGTCCATTGCATGCCCGTAGTACTGACGTTAGGTAAACAAAATAGGAATTTAGCAGTTGAGTCTTCGGTGCCACCCGATATGGCTGTGCAGTCCAATCCAGGACAAACATATCCTACCACACTCTGGACACGGGTATCACCTCCGACGGTTGGGCCATGTCTTCTTACGTTATCCTGTCCCCTGACACTCCGCAACGACATCCCGCCCCGCCACTCCGGTCTCTCGGTCACAACTCTCTCCCAGTCCGATTGCCTACCGACACTCTTCAGCGCAGTGTGTAAGTTGTCCTTATCTCTTGCGCTGTCCACCGTGTTTTCTCTTCCCGTTAGCTAACTCTCCATATAGGATGTTTTTCGGGAGCCTATTATATTTCATTCGGACCACGTGGCCAGACCAACGCAAGAGAGCGCGAGACAAGATTGTGTCGATACTGAGGCAGTTTGATCTTCTGAGTACTCCAGCATTCGAAATTTTATGGAACCAACTTATACAAGTATCTGTATGCGCATGCATACGTTTATATTTAGATAGGTGTGTCAGAAAAAAGGAATAAAAATGTTACTGGGAAAGCAAATAATTTTTTTTTATTTCTCTCATAGTAATTGGCTTTGGGTTATAAGTTAGAAAGAAAGTTTTGATATCTGTTGACACCAATTTATATCAAGATATAGTGAGAGTTTCATTCACTGCTATTTTTGTTAAAAATAATTTGATGAGTGCCTCAAAATAACATAGCTTAAAACGTGGTTCGAATCACACTGGAATTTATTTAATTAACAACAACAACAATACTCCCTTTTACACCCCACTCAGGGGCATAGGGAGGCAACAAGCGCAATGCGATCTTGCGCAATGTTTATGACCTCCTCCCACACCATGTCCTTGTCCCTCAGCTCTGCTTCGAAGGAGCGGAACACAGTGTGAGAGGGTCTTCCTCGTCTTCGGGACCCTGATGGGAGGAAGAACAGCGCTCTCCTCGGCAAACTGTCCCAGCCACACAGCCAAGTCCATCTCCTCCCCAAATTTAATTAAACCATATTTATGGAATTTCTTAACATCAACGTCGACACTCGTCATGGGTTAAGGATTTAAGGGTTAATTCAACCATCTATGGCAAACGTTGCAAAAGTAAAAATGATCACACTTTTGAAATGGTTTTCTTGAAAAGCACACCCTCAAAAACGGCCGTTATACAACGAAGAAACTAATTTTCAATATTACTTACTAACTAATACTACAAAAGTTTTTGAATTTAACATTTTCACTAAGTTCATAAATTTTATTTCAGTGGGCGCCTTGCGTATTATAATATCCAAGCTACGCTTATTGACGCTAAACTTCAAGCTTACAATGTCTCTTGAATGCTTTCATTATTTTACTGCAGTGTCCTTATTCTCGTAGCGATCTTAATACGCTCTTATCTTGATTGACAATCATAAAATGGCGGATTGGTATTCACAAAACAAGATATCTAGTAGATATCTTAAAAATTCGTTATGTTTGAAATATCAGTATGAAAATGATCCAGTTTAAGATAGGATTAACATTAGATTCCGATAGTTTTGTGAATACGACTGCTTGCGATCGTGTCTTAATCTTATCGTTAAGTGATTTTTAAAAGCGATTGATTACGAGAATAGCCCTACAGGCAGTAAAAGAGATTAACATAATATGTAGAATGTTTTGTACTTGTCTCAAAGAATACTCCGTTAATAGTGTTAAGGCTGCTTTTCTATTCTTGGAAAATAAGGTATAAGTTAGCAAACAAAATAAGGGAAGAGAAGGGCCATAGTACCGCAGTGGTCCAACGTTTGGTTTAAAAATATAAGACAATTTTGGTGTAATTTCTAGGAATGAGGTGCAGTCGTATACCGGCCGTAATAGCACACCATAATGTCGCTTTGAAGCAAACGGTGTGGTTTCCTAGAGAACGGTAATAGACACCCTAATTATTTATTTTTTCGTAATATAACGACGACCATATTAATAGGCCGATAGGCAGACTCTTTCGAAGCTGTCAAACACAGAGAAAACACAATTAAAAAAAGCTGCTAACCTAGGGTAGCCCAGAACTCATAGTATATTATAACAGCCAGAAGACAATTATTATCTGCTTTAGAACTACATATTCAATATTAATCGGTACTTTACAGGGGACCCACTGAAGTTACGTGCTTGTGTAGGAGCATAAGACCAACCCGTATACCAAATTTTATGAATATCGAAGACTTTTTTTTTCTTTTTTAGCCTTTTTTCTAGAACAAGTGAAATTTTCTTTGGATACTTTAAGAGGGTTCCCCTGAAGGTACAGATCTCAACATTTTACTGACTCATCTACATCGAGGGGCTAGCCGTTCTACCAAATTTCAATCAAATCGGATAAGAATTACTATGAGTTATGGGTGCGCACACATTTTTGGTGTACGCGTACGGGTACGCGGAAATTTTCTTCCTCTTCTATCTCTTTTGCATTTTTGGAATCTACACCCTCGAAAACGTCGAGAAAATTAATTTCAGCGAAATCTATTTTTTTTTTTGAAATCCGATCACAAGACTCGTGTATATTCCATATACCTACTATGAGTAATACAGCATTACAAGATTTTCAGTACAAACAACAACACATCGCAGAGACTTCCTCCTGTTATCTCGTTTAATATATACAAAAGATCCGATTTTTTAGGAAATATAAAACTTAATTAAACGATAGGTAACTTTTCATATGATTTGAATAGCAAAATTTTCTGTGAGATCTACATTAAAATTTACTTTCCTCAAATTAAGGTTATTGATGTGTTGTTATTAACCTATGTATGGATTATCTTGATGTACGGCTGCTAGACATGGTGCCTATCTGAAAGAGATAAACGGAGACTAGAGGCTTTTGAGATGTGGTCCTACAGAAGACTACTGAGAATTTCCTGGAGAGACCGCATTACAAACGAGGAGGTTCTCCAAAGAATCGAAGGAGGAAGGCACCCGCTCAGGACCTTGTCCGAAAGGCGTGCAAGATGGATCGGCCATATAATAAGACAAGAAGGCCTCTTGCATGCCATAATGGAGGGTATGACCGAGGGGACAAACTCCAGGGGACGCCCACGCCGAGAGTAGGACGTGCGATGCCAGTCATATGTAAATCTTAAAAGAGCCGCACAAGACAGGGAGGAATGGAGGAGAAGAATTGAGGGAATTGCTGCAAACCAATCGTAAGATTGAAACCAGAGAAGAAAAATATGTGTTATAGCCTGTACACACCTGTAGCCTAAGTATGTAACTCGCATAGATAACTTGACATTGCGTCATGTTAAGGTAAACGTTACGTTACGTTTCAAGTAGACGCGAGAAATCACAGCGCGTAATCAAAAACGCATAGGTTTTCACTAAATTACGGTGACGTAGGCTTACATACTACCGATGTAATTAAAAACTGACAGTTGGCTCCGTTTTGGTACAAAACGAAGACTAAGTACGTTTTGTGTCTTACATACTTAGGCTACTGGACACGCGCGGTAACGTAACGTAACCAATGACACGTTACATTGGTTACGTTACGTTACCGCGCGTGTTCAGATGGGTACAGACCCTTAAATGCTTTGAGAGAGTTGTGAATGGAAAAGTGCGGAAAACGTTATAAAGTGAACACTTTTCACATTCCAGCTGAAATAACAGATAACTGTAGGTACAATTAATCTGTGTAAAAAATAAAACAAATCGATTTTGATTCCCATAAATTTAATTATGAATTTTCTTTACAAATTTCGCTGTGACTTTCCTTTACTGGGAGCGGGTAGAGCTGGTTGCCGGCCGGAACTCTAAAATATAATAATGAATGGGCGGGCATTAATAAATTAGAAGCAGAGAAGTTGTGCGATCATATCTAATTATGATCACAATTCATCATTCATTCTCTTATTCATTCGTTTATTTATTAATTACTTAACATATTAATGATTCTCACGTTATTCTCCTTCTTCGCGGAACCAAGGGACTGTGATTCTATTTAGATCTGGAGAGAGCTTTGCGCAAACATCTAGGTATAGATATAAAAGAAAGTCGGGTTAGTGCGAACACTTATAACTAAAAATAGACTGAACAGATTCTTTCGATGTTTGATTTTTTTGGATTCTTATCCGCTCCGGATAACAGAACGACCAATAAAAAGTTGAAAAATGCGTAAGAAATAATATGAAATACAATATTTAAGTAAGTATAGAACAGATTTCCTAATAACAACGTCATCTGTGAAAATTCTATGATAGCACAATTTTTATTTACCTACCTGACAACCATCGAGTTTCAAAAAACCGGTACGAAGATTATTGATAGAATTTATTTCAGGCTTCGAGAAATATTTTTTTTACATTCAAACATAATATTTTAAGCGATTCGTTTTATAAATTAAAACGCAGAAAGTGAATAAAAAGACGTGCGCTATGTTTGATTACTATGATGTGTGGTTATGGCGTTTGTCATCAGAAAACTTATTTTTTTGGTTTAATTAGCGAATTTTTATTTACCATGATGTTTCAGAAAGTAAGTAGATATTTTGGAAAGTAATACAACATACGAAGATGTTGAACGAAGTTTTTTTTTAAATGAATCTGGGCTCACCTAAAGTGAACACACTTTGGACATCTTTCACATAAAGCAAAGCTTGTGTTGTGAAAGTGGAAATGGTCGGCACCGGGATTCGAACCCACGACCTCCAATACGCTGTACGTACGAAAGTCACCGACTGATACCACTGGACTACCAACCACTTCATAACGGGTCAGCTTGTATATATGAAAATAACTATGGATAAGGAAGTATGAAATATTGTTCATCACTTAAAGATCACATACTAGTTAGAACAACGATAGCACAGTTCGATCAAAGTGTCTAAGGTTTAGATCGATGATGTTGGCAATATTACAAGTGGTCTTACAATTATTAATATTCTGCTCAGAGAGTTGGCAATGAGATTTTGTCAATGATTCTACAAAGAAAAATGGCAAAAAACAGGCAATAAGAATCCATCAATAATTATTCTTTCCAGAGAAATGGCATGATGAAGCAGAGTTTCAAATTATTCTACCTGGAATGAATATGGCGAGAGCAGCCAATAAGAGTTCTTTACTGATTTTGTCCGGAGAGATTGTATGAGGGAAAATAGCAAACGTATATAATAATTCTATTCGGGAGATTTTCAACACCATCAGAAATCTTTGTATTGGAAGTAGGCACGTTTATGAGGGTTTAACTTTATGCCAATACCGACCGAGTAGTGATAATGGGTTTAAAGTTGGTAACTATTGATACGGCGTCCCCATGATCCACGTTTAAGTCCTCCTTCAACGGAAACTGAAGAGCTGGCAGAATAACTTATAAATTCCTTTCTTAATATAATTTGAATCGCTTACATTTTGGCATCTAGAGACCGCAGGGTGAAAGTTCTGCAGTAATTCTTAATCTATAACATTTGTAAGTGGCACCTGTTTATAAGACTTACTTACTTTATCCACGTTCGCTACCTAGGTGGAGCCTGTGGTCGCCACAAATCCTCGCCAAGCATCTCCATCCTGGGCTACATCCAGGGCGTCATTCCAATTTAAGCCTACACCCTAAAGGTCCTCATGAATCATGACACGCTCTCTTTATGGCGAGTCTTGGTCTGTCGCGTCTTCTTGTATCAGTGGTGTGTAAAAAAATGAGAGATGGTCAGTTACCTACCTATTTATGAATTTCTTAGACTGATTTCACGCCACATCCTTTAGAATTGTTTATAGTCACGGAGTTCTCTTGTCAAAATCACTGGGCTTTTTCCATGCCATTTTATATCTGCAAAATATTCATCATCATCATCATCATCAGCACGACAGTCCTGGGTGGACCCTGGCTGAGTCAAGAGATTTTTTCCACTCCGTCCTTCTGAGTGCCGCCGTCCTCCAGCTCCTCAGTCCAATGACACCTGCATCCGTGTTAACACCGTCCATCCACCGTAGCTTGGGTCTTCCTGCTCTTCTACGACCTTCGGGATGTGTGAGGGTTAATCGTCTGGTCTGGGCTTCTTCGTTCATTCGTATTATGTGCCCAGCCCAGCGTAATCTTGCTATTTTGATTACTTGTATGACATCGGGATCCTTGTAGAGATCATACAGTTCTTGGTTGTATCGCCGACGCCATACTCCTCCCTCATTTATTGTCCCGTAGATTTTTCGGAGAATCCTCCTCTCAAAGACCGCAAGCTGTTGCTCATTCATTTTAGTGAGCACCCAGGTTTCAGAGGCGTATGTCAGCACTGGTCTTATGAGTGTTTTGTACAGCACTGTTTTAGTATTTCTACTGAGGTTCCTTGACTGGAGTTGTTTGATCAGTCCATAGTAACATCGACTGGCAGCCATTATGCGTTTTTGGATTTCCTCAGTAGTGTTGTTATGTGTGTTGACAAGAGACCCGAGGTATACAAAGGAGTTGACTATTTCAAAATTATAGTTAGCGGCGTTGAACGTGTGTGCTACGTGGTCTGGGGTTGCTGTTGGAGAAGAGATCATAAGCTTGGTTTTATCCTCGTTGATTCTCAGGCCCATTCTTTTGGCGCTCTCATCAAGGGCCAGGAAGGCTTCTCTAGTGTCCTCCTGCAAAATATTAAAGTTTGATATTATTATAATATTATCATGTTCTCAAAGTTTCGTTATAGAACCACGCGCGCGTTACAAGTTTGAAAACAAGTTGTATAATCATAATAAATTAATTAGTATTTAGGCTCCGTGAAGGGAGCTTCCAATCATTACCGCTAGAGGTAAAGTTACACTGGGCTGGATACGTGCGCCAATAGCATATGATCGGAGCACAGATAAACTTCAGGGTGGTGCCTACTCACGTACGGAGGTGGGCGTTACATCACCAAAGGCATCCCTATTATTATCATCCACATCTCTCATAAATGTTTTATAGGTAGCTGCTACTTTGGCAATGTCAGTCAAGTCTGTCAGTCTTCATAAGGGATATCTATTTGGTCTAGCAATGTGATCCCCAATATAAGACTTTTCTTTGTGCTACTTGTATTTTCCTTTTCAGGCGTACAGAAATGTTGCCTCAATGAGGTTCTGAAAATTATTCTTAATCAAAGAATACAGTAAGCCTGTCTCTCTAATAATGTTTAATATTCTTATCACAATCGCTAGTTGTGTTACTGATGCGCATTTTTGCACCAACCCTGTAAAGGTGGTAGTTTCTAGATCATTTATCAATACCGAAAATCGTATGTCAAAGTGAACACAAATACACTCTTCGACTCTTTTACGGTAAGCTACCTAAAGCTTGTGTCGTGAAAGAGGAAGATGGTCGGCACCTGGCATCGAACCAACCAACCACTTATGGTATTGTTGCCTCCCTATGCTCCTATGTAAAATATTCATTCTCTTCTTTAAAGGGAGAGTTAATGAATGAATCTACATAATAATTCAGAAATGTTTGTCTGCTTTCTATCGTATATGGGAGCATCACGCTCAAAATAGAAATGCTACGTCAGATATTAATATGCTCAGAGCCGTACAAAATGCTGGAGAAGGTTCTTAAATACAATTTGCTGTATTAACTTTAATATATTTAGAGCTATTTAAAAAACTCTATTTTTTAGGATCTTCATACAAATTTCTCAAAAAGACAGTAAGCCATCTTTTGGAAACAAAATTACTCATGTAAACGTTGAATGGAATCTTGGTATTACGGTATGAAAATGTAATAAAATAATTGTAGACTGATTTGTTATACATATAAATGTTATTCAAATCTTATTATTCTCAATAAATAAAGATTTAATGAAAAAATTTGCAAAATGATTCCTCCATTTTGAAGTTTGACAGCTTATAGCACAAATCACCCTCTATGGGTGGAATGCCTAATTAATTATCACACATTAGAGGGTGTAGGGAATGTAGCTAAGATTCAAACCACAGAGCTCTCTCTATGAAAACTTGCAAATTATGTCGGTAGGTTCGTATAATATTATGAGGTCGGTAAAACAAAAATTGTAAAAGTGTCATTCTTTTTTTTCTGTGCTTATGTCAGATATAGAGGTCTGTTAAGCAACGGGAAGCTAGACTAGAACCTGTTTAATTACCAACCGATCAAGCTTGACAATCGGAATCAAAAACGTAAAGCAAGACGGGTATAAGCTAGTTTGATTATAAAAGTGAATTAAACGATAGTCAATAAACTATGTAACATTAACTAATTAAATAACTGCAATGAAATGACGATCACAGCATTCTTTGCAGTCATAAGACTGTGATGTGAGCGAATGAAGCATTAAAAGTAAGAAAAAAAAACTTGATAATTAAAAAAAAAAACTTATTTTTCATTTAAATGAAAAAATAGATTTGAGCAAACGTAAAATAATAATATGACATTGTGACTATCTTTCAATAATCGAGCGATATTGAATTTTCAATGTAAGAAAAATACCTAGTGGCAGCAGCGAGAGAAAAAATAAAGTTAATGATGTGTAAAAGCCGAAGACTCCCTCCCTCCGAAGAGGGGAGGGGGTAGTATCTCTGACTTTTATCAAATAATTGAATCTGTGTACCGCTAGAAGAAGATCCTTGTGCTCCACCTTTGTGCCCCAGTACATGTCTCTAGTGTTTCAGGCTATTACCAATGCCCTCATCATTTATTTTTTAACGATCGATCCAATAAAAATGTGACGATTGAAGAAGTTAATGAATTTTTGAATTTAGAACATTAAAAAAATTCTATTGTTGACGTACCTACATCGGGAAAAATATAATATGGCCACCAGACACAGCTTTTATATTTGAGATCTAAGGCACACATTTCCTGGTAGGATGGAAATGCGAAAGAAATACTATGAAAGGAATAATTGATATTTAACCAAAAAACTATAATGCCTACTATAATAAGAATTTGAATTTTGCGAAAGAATTTTTCGTTAATGTAAGTACAGTACAAAACTCCACTGGAACATTTAAACAAATTATTTAAACCATGCAAACATACACATTTATATAAAAAGTGGCCCGTGATTTTTTTCCTACTCTACATTCACGAAAAAAATGTTTAAATAGAAAAACAGTTTTTAAATAGAAAAATGAATCTTTTCTCACTCAAAGTAAAATACAAATACACTCTTTGACTCTTTCACAGTAAGCTACGTAAAGCTTGTGTCGTGAAAGAGGAAGACGGTTGGCACCTGGGATCGAACCCCATATGAAACAGTATTGAATTCGGCATCGGAACTGCCACACTACCAGCCACTTCACCAATTTTTCGGGATAGGTATATACCTAGTGTTTTTTGCTGTCCTTCACTTGTCACTTGGAACACTTGTCATAAAAAGTGTGTTTGAAAATACAACGACATTTTTAATCGAATATAGACCGTTGCTTACTAAACGCAAAAGTTCCCAAAATTGCTTCATTTTCATAGTCACGCAGGTACCTAGATAGAAAACCCAACGAAAAAAATTATAAAACCCACCAGCATTAAACCAATTTCTTATACGATGTGTTTATTAAAAAAAAAAGAACTGTTTTTTATGAATAAAAAAAAGATGATGGGTCATCCAATATTTTTTTTTTCAATTTTCAGAAAAATGGAACTTGTAGCAACTAAGATTAAAATAATTATATTTTAATATTGAAATGTACTTAACTATTAAAATGTTCTGATTCTAAAAATAATGAAAATAAAAACCGTTTTAATATCCGATTTTTTGTAAATATCTGAAAATGATATCTAGAATTTTCATGGATAATGTTTTAACGAGAGAGCTGAAAATTATTTTATTAAAATTTATTCAAAAGGAAAATTTCTTTTTTATTAAAAATTAAAAATTTAAAATTTATGAGTCTGTGTTCACTCAAAGCGAACACTAATACACTTTTGACATCTTTCACACTAACCAAAGGGTTGTGCCGTGAAAGTGGGGATGGTCGGCACCGAGACTGAAACCCACGATCTCCAATACGCTGTACGTAGGAAAGCCGCCGACTGATACCACTGGACTAATAACCACTTTAAACATTGTAAAGATAGGTATATTTGATTTTGGATGAATCCATTCATTAAATAAGCATACCTACCATTGTTGAAGAAAAAAATTTTTGTGTATAACTTTATCATATTTTTATCTTATCACACTTTGTGAAGCCAGAACTTTTTTATTTCTTTCATGCTAAAATAAAAGTACCTATTGTCAACCATTATTTTGTACAAAAAAAACAAATAAATAACTAGCTGAAAATTGGACATTATGACATTAACGAATAAAATTTAAGATCATCACGTTGCTTTAGAAATGTGACAAAAAAAGTTTTATATTATCTCTATAATATAAAAGAAAGTCGGGTTAGTGCGAACACTTATAACTCGAGATCGGCTGAAAAGATTTTTATGATGCTTGGTTTATTGGATTCTTCTCCGCTACGGATAACATAATAACCAATAAAACATCGAAAAAGGGATAGAAAAGAATATAATATTAAAGTTAGTATGGGACGGATTTACTGAAAACACCACCATCTGTGAAAATATCCATAACAGCACAATTTTATTTACTTGACAACCATTGAGTTTCAAAACATTGGAACGCAGATTTTTTGATAGAATTTCTTTCAAGCTTTCAGAAACAGGACAACGCCTGTCGGGAAAGCAAGTTTTAAATAAAACAAGTGAACGCGTACATACCTATATGTTGGTAAGTTATTATTTATTTTGTCAAAGAAGAAAAACAATTTTGTAGATATTAATTCTGAAGTGTCGCCATCTATCGGTGCGTGAACGTAGAATTCGAAATTTTCACGGGGAACTAAAATTATTATTATTATGACGTAAAAACTGTGTACAACATATGGCGCGCATGCGTGGAAAATGGCCGACGATTTCCAAGATGGCGTCCGGGCCGTCCGGGCGAAGAGTGTTTTCTTGCTGGTTTTGTGAAAAATAATGATTAAAATGACATAGACCCTTAAGATAAATCATAGAAAATATATAAAAAACTATATTTGGAAATTAACTTTTAATTCTAGCTTTTAGTTCATTGTTTAAATTAGTATTTTAAAAGTGTGTGTTAAATTCAACTCAGGGGTGTGTATGGTATTTAGTTCTATGGTGTGTATCTGTTTTTTTACGATGGAAAAATGAATATTGATAGAGTTTTTATAATAATTACACTCTCTAATAAATAAGTTTAAAGCAATTATCATCATAAACCATAAATTATAATAATAAAATAATCATACATTCGGAAAATTCCAACATTAATTCATTGAGAATTATTTTTATTTATGTAAGATTTAATACAATGACAGCCGCTTAGAAATTAATGCAATAGACAGGTAATTACCACAAAAATCGACACGATAATATACCTAGATATGATTAGTAAATAAAATAATAATAATTTTAAAATTCGAAAAAGGTTGCGTTATATTGTAAAGCTGCCAGCGGTGGATCAAATTTAGGTAGGAACTTTTTCATTAATATTTTAAAAATCCATATTAAATGCATGATAATTGATATTTTTTTACGTTGATAAAACTGTTAACTTATAATTTTTTCGTTTCTAGCCGTTTTTTTAACATTATAATACATAACACCTTCTTCAATGTAATAATTATAATCAATGTAGAATTTCCCCATCTTTCCTTATGCAAAAAGTTCTCTTTTTTAAAACTGAATGAACTAAAAGTAATTTTGATGAGAAGGTAAACTGAACTTATTCAAATTACAGAAGTATATTATGTATCTGGTATTTGATGTTTTAGACAAGAGTGATTTGTGAGAAATTTAATGATTTTCCGTGTTTTCCTTGTATGAAAAACAGTGTACATGTGAAATTCAATATCTGTGTAGTTTTGAAGTTCCTATTTATTTATTTACCTATTCATCAACGGCAAATTGCCTTTTAAAGAAAAAAGATAATACAGAAAACAACAAAATACAAAACAATTACAAAATACACACAATTTTTTTTCATAACATTACAGTGATAAAAAGTACATTATTATTATCTGACCTTCAGATAGTGTTAAAAATCTGACATTTATTCATTATAATAGAAGAATACAATAATATGAGAATACATTTAATTAGCTAATGGATGACTGATGACAGTTGCCTTAAAGATGATTAGAAATTTCAATTTTCAATGACACATAAGAGGAGAGGTATTTAGAATACTTTAAGTGATTAAACGAGACGATAAGGGTATGATATATTTACAGAAGTATCTCAGGTCGCTAAATTACTATGCGTTGAAGAACATCGAAATACAACAAGGTAGGTAGAAAAATTCTATAAATCAACTATGACAAAATATTTGTTAAATGTGCCACTGAAAAAGAATGAAGTAATCAGTCGTAATAAAATTTATCCAAATAACAAGAGTCATTCATTGTCGCGTAAAAATAATTAAAACAACAGTTAACATATTTACTTAGGTTTGTTGGCGGTCATTGATTTTTCAACCATTTCCACTTTCACAAATGTGTATTTGTGTTCACTTTGAGTGAGTCCAGATTTATTTATCAAAAAAAAAAATGTAATACGTACTAGAAACGGAATCTTGTCATCAACTATGTCCATGAAAAGGGTGCCGTTTATTCACCTATGCGTTTAGTTGTTGCATTTTAAATTAAAATAAAATTGTATTATTTGCTATCCCGCTTCGTAATAATGGCGTATCTGGCGGTAGTTCATTTAGAACAATGTGTTTATTTGGATTTTATCTTGGATATGACCATTTTTGTCAAATCAAATCTCATCTCGGACAATTTCTATTTAGCTCATCTTTTTCTGTCCAATTGCGTATCTAACCAGGGAAAATCTACAGAAGGTCATGTTTTGGTCCTTATAGAAAGCTAATAAATATATTATTTGGACGCTTGTCTTCTTGAACCGATTTTGTTTAAGCAGAATTTGAATCCGCCACTCTAGTACTCTTACGCCGAAATGCAATCCATTGGCCCAACCAGCCAATGACTTACACTTCGATCGTTATTAATCTATACATACGTAAATCAAGTAGATGGGCAATATATTTTATTCAAACTAGAGGTGGACCAGTGTTCGAAATTCGAACATATAGGTAATTTAAATTATAAGTTTGAACATTATTGAGGTTCCATTGTCAAAGACTGCGCGAGCGCTATTTCACAATTTTCTATCCAAAACAATGACATGGATACGACGAATTGGAAATGTTTATAGGTATGTAGAATGTTTTTTCCATTATTATGAAAGACAGACAATATCAATCTATTCTCAATTTGACCACAGAAAAACAAAAGAATATATGCGTCAGTGTGAATGTCAAATACATTAGAGTGTGTGTGAGTGTGAGTATCAAATACATAACATTATAGTAGTGTGCGTTTTTTTATCTAGCTCAATTTGGGTCATACCTACTTTCAATGAGTTTGTATATCCCACCATTTCCAGTTCCACCTTCCATTTGAATATACCGCCTTCAAAAAGCTTTCTGCGCCTATTTTGAGGTGCTTTTTTATTTTACATTTGTTTCTACGAAGTAAATGATGTTTATAAGTAGTCTGTGTGTGTACGAGTATCAAATACATAACGATACAGTAGTGTTTGTAATGTTTTTTTTTATTATTTTAATCTATTTTTTATACATAATTTACAAAAAGGGTAACTTTTGCCACTCCTCTATATAAATTATAAGTGTGCGAATTTTTGTAAAAATGGTCACAAAGTTTTTCCTTCACGTAATCTCTTATATAAATTAAAGTCGGGTTAGTGCGAACACTTATATAACTCGAGATCGGCTGAACAGATTCTTTCAATGTTTGATTTATTGGAATCTTCTCCGCTCCGGATAACAGAACAACTAATAAAAAGTTGAAAAAAAAAATGGGTATGCATGATATAAAATTCAATATTTAAGTTAGTATGGAACGGATCATCTGTGACGCGCCAACGCCATCGCGTTTCATTCTCGCATACGTGATTGCCGCTCTTAAAGTAGCCCATCACACTTACTCCACCGCAAAGTCAACAAAATTATCAGGCATATTCGTTTCGGTACCTACTTCATAGGTGAGGTAGAATGTGCGCGCGCGCATTTTATATTCTCACGTTGTTCCCGCCTGAGCTATGAAAACGAATGAAATATGGATGTTTAAGAAATATTTTAACATTATTATTTTATTAGTATCTAACTTAATCGGATTAATTATGTATTTTTGTTTCTGGGGGTGCAGTGCACATATGAATGGGCCGCCTCTGGTTAGGACAACAGAACAATGTCTGTCGGGAAAGCTAGTGATATATAGATCTGATCTGATACATCTCTTGGAAACTCATCGTAACATAATATTTCTTTTTGTAGCTAGATTCTTTCCATCACCACGAACAAGATATTTTGATAGAAAATGTTACCCAATATTTTGTTTGCGAGTTTTGATTAAATTTTATTTTTAATTAAATCGTTTTGTTGGTAAATAATAATAATAATAATAATTATTATTTACATAAAACCAACGAAAACCCGGTTGAGCAATTAGATCTAGAGAATGTTTAGATAATTTCTTCAATAATTCAGTGCGGTCGGAATACAGAATGAACATCAATGTGTACACAAATACCTACATGGTACCAGTGGCGTGCGGTAGTTCAGCAAAATATTTTTCACATGTCTAGAAAAAGTTAAATCAGAATTAAGTAAACATAACTTTCAAAAATCGTCCACGTTCATTTCCAATTAAACAGTAATTGAAGGTCCCACACATGTAAGCTTGTAAATTTGATAATAAATTTTTTTTTGCAACTTTTTTTGTAGTTCGATAGGTGTTATCAAATTCTATAACTATGAACGAGTCAGTCAGACTTTGAGACTAGGTAGGTACTAGGTACCCCTGTAAATACTGGGATTTTCAACTCTACCAGATTACGTGTGATTACGTGATGGCCAAATCACTTGAATGCGAGCGAAAGGCCTCGATAAATTAAAAAAATAAACAATTTGACAGTTTACAATATAGATTGATGAATTGTTCGCGATGAATTTTACCTGCGATGAAATGTACTGACGATGAATTGTTCGCGATGAATTTACTGGCTATCCGGATATGGTTAAAAAATGTTGCTTAAACGTAATCATATCAGGTGCATAACATTTTTATGAAAAAAGGTTGCTTTTTAAAAAAAATGTAATGCCTTTGCACGCCACTGATGCAAATGTACCAGAACCGAACCAAAAACAAACCAAACAGAAGTTGCTGTTTCTATACGGGTAGACAATTATTGTTAAGGGTGCTCTACACGTAAAACGCTTCAGGCAGAATCGGAAAATCATTAACAAAACGAAGAAGAGTTTGTACGTACTTAGGTAGGTAGGTAGGTGCCTTATAACCCGAATTTGGGTATTTTTATGATTGAAACCATGCCCCGTAACAAGAGTGAAAATAATTGGCCTTTTATCTAGAAATTCTGTTTCAGTTAGAGGAACATTTTATTTATATTTACCTCGTTAGATTGACTTGTAGCTTCGTACCTACCTACATATTTCAGTTCACTAAAATTTAACTTAATATATCATTTAAAAGCTACCCGTCTTGCTTTACATATTCAAAAGATGATCGATTTTCGAAAAATACCAAATTATTTGATTGAAATTTTGCTATGAAAATATTTATATTTGGAAATTTATCTAAAAACTTTGGATACTTTTTATTATTCGAGTAAATTGAACGTTTTTTAGTGATAAACATTACTACAATTATGATTGAAAGTGTCAACCATGATTAAAATCGAACGTTCAAAAGGTATTTTTTCTATATTTTGAGCAATTGTTAACCAGAAATCGACAAGGATATTGTTGTATTTCTATTAATTAGCATTATGAAAAAAAAATACAATGATGATATTATGTGCTATAGTGTTTGCATATGTAAAGGCGTAGATGGAATTCAATGGAGTTTTCGGGAAACATTGTTTGATGTCTTGTTTATAATACCTATGATTAAATGTTTAATTTTAAAATTAATTATGTAGCTTTTCTCCCGTTATTAATTAAAAAAATATTAGGCTAGAGAAGAATTTAAAAAAAAGTTGCGTCAAACAATAGAAATTTTAAGAAAATTTAACGTCGGGAACCATCTTTGTACTTTTGACAATATAAACTTCTCCATTTTTGAATTTCGATTGTCATGTATTGAATTGAATATTGAATAATATTGAATTCTAATTTGTATAGAAATAAAATTATTACCTTTCAAACAAATAAATCCAACAGGGACATCCGTTTTAAATGATGTTTACAGCGGACAATTTTGAAAATCTAACCAACTATAAATCAACCGATAATTTGTCAAATGTCAATTATAATTCATAAGCTTACACTATAGAAATAAGTGGGTATTCTATTGGTTACTTATGTTCTCATTTTCTACGCAGTTTTCTTCACTTTTCTTTAATAAGTACCTCTTTCTGATAGTAGCAAACACACAAAAAGAATTATTGGTATATACAAAATAAGCTGTTCATCCGTGATGCGATGACCAAGGGGTCCATTTTTATATATAAAGATGATATATTATGTGGATGTAGGTACCTATTATTATTTAGCGATGTTATGACAGGTATTTATTTCCTTTCTTCAGTGATACAGTGCGACTTGTCTAGATTGGCTTAAAATGTTCGACTTAACAAACACGTCTGCCCCGAGGGTCTGTCCGCTCTGTACCTATAAATAGTGCAGGAGATAGCGGTAGGTAGCAGATAAGTAAGGGATCGCCTCACCAGACAGACACATTAAGGATTAACAAAGCGAGTAACCTCTATATTGATCCAAATATAATTAATGTTTTTGAAGTAACAACTAATGTAATAACATAAATAACAGTGATCTTTTGTATTGTATCGAAGATTATATTGTATTGTGCTGGCTGTTAAATTATTCATGAACTAATGTTGGCACTTTTTGTGATTTATACTTATAATGTTATTGTAATTATATTCAGAGCATGTTATAATTAGCAGGAGCTGCTATTTATTTTAGAGCCTATATTTTAAAACACAGCTGTTATTAAAAAAATAACATTATAATCATATCAGTGTGAATTTTTTTGAGATTGACAACAAGATAAAGTACCTACGTATCGTTTTTTTGTGACACATAAATTTACACATCGAACGAAATAAAAATAGACGAGAAATAATCCGCCTTCCCGTCTGAAACATTTTGTGATTTTTTTAGACCCCCCCCCTCCCCACAGTTAGTCTTTACGTGATTAATAGACGACACCATTTTAAATAATTAATATGCAGTATTTTTTATAATTTAATCGCAATTTATGCTTCATGAGTGATTAAGTTAGTCTTTAATAGGGTCCTAGCAAAAAACATTGATCAAAATGAAGAGTTTTTATTTTGTCCTATAATTGTAATAATATGATGTACTTATTAGGACTGTGGTATTATTCATCTTAAAGACTGGGGAAACAAAGAAAAAAGAATGTCATTAGGATACAAACAACTGGTTCAATATTTCGATTTTCCTTACATCTGCTTCTTATAATTTCTGATTCACAATTATGTTACCTATATATAAAACAAGTTATTTTAACCATCATTAACCATTATTGCAAATTGCATACAACTAATCATCCATCACAACGTGACGAATTTGAAGAAACACAATTGCATTTTCATATGTACCTAATGAACTATGATTTCATGAAAATTGTTCGAAACACAATTATTCATAAAACTCCATTCTCTTAATCACAATTCTTCGAAAACTCCATTCTCCTTATCACAATTCTTCGAAAAGTCAATTGTTCGATTATGTACAATTGTTCTAAAGCGAATTATTCGAATGAATATTTCTACGAATATATATTTTTTTTTTTTTTTTTTTAATTTTTGGCATATATTTCTTTTTTAATATTTGTATTAAGTTCTAAATGTATTCGGGGGAACAGCTGAAAGATATAATTAACTAACCTAACCAAAACTCATTCATGTACATAAATACAAGAAAGCTTGCTAACTCTAACATAAAATAAAAATTTTCGAAGAAATGTGCAATGTGCATTAGGAGAATTGTGATTTCGTATAATTGCCATTAGGTGAATTGTGATTTTCGAATTACTGTAATTCGAATGATTTACGTGTTACAATTAACTTTTACTACTTTAATATCATCCAAAATATTCATCACAATGGTATTATACTGACAACGTGTTGATTCAAATTTGATGAAATTCAAGACAAAAACTAGACACGTTGTCCTTTTAATATCGAAATTCTGCTCTTGAATAATTAATTCAAATGGGACTGCTCTTTTAGGTTACCCGTTTCATGCCGCTCTCGCTCGATAACGTAACCCGGCACTCGGCTCGTTTTTGCTCCTCGGTCGACCAGATTAAATCCTTCTTGCTGTAATAATAGTTTGTTATTAGAGAATTTAATGATGATAGTTTGTAGATTGGTTTTGGTCACAGCACCACAGATTATTATTTCGGCTTACTCTTTTGGAAACACAAGATACTGAAACCATTATAATAGTATCATCCCCGCAACCACCATGAAAACATCCTTCCTTTGTGTCCGGACTTTTTTATACTCTAAACTCTAAAGTTAATTTAATAACTTCCCAAAACATGGTCGTATTTTACAATCCTAAAAACAGAAAATCCCATTTCTATTTCAACTGCCATTCTAAACATTTTGATAGATAGTAGGTGTTTCAAAAATCTATGAACACCAACCCGAGTTATGTCAAAATGTCGTAGCTATTGCATGTTTTCTGTGTGGTTGTAGGAGTATAATAATAATAATATAACACTTTTCTATACAAAGGTGTCAGTATAGCCGGCGGAACTTATTGCCTGAGGCAATTTTTTCCAGTCAACCGGTCCCGTCCAATCTGAGACAGGCCAACCCCGGGTAGAAATTTCAAGTGAAAAAACACTTAGAAAAACTGTGACCCAACCGGGAATCGAACCCGGAACCTCGTGTTCTAAAGTCCACGCCAGTACAACTAGGCTACCGAGGTCGGTCGGGAGTATACTAATGCGCGTGAGTAGAGATATATAGGTATTTTATCAGCATACTTACCTGCTAGTCTATCATCTTGAACTTAATCGAATGGTTTGGTTCCCTTCTTCTTCTTCTTCTTCTTCGATCGCTACAGCTCAAATCGAGCCTTGGCCTCCTGTAGACAACGCCTCCAACTCATCCTGTCCTCCGCTGCGGTCCGCCAATCCGTCACCTGCAGGAGTTGTGCCGCATCCTTCCTAACTTCGTCTTCCCATCTGAGTCTAGGTCTTCCGACACATCGTCTTCCGCCTGGGTGACCCTCAAGGATCCTTCTAGTGACCCGTGAGGATGGCATTCTCTGCAGATGCCCGGCCCATCTCAGCCTACTCAGCCTGGCATGTACAGAGAGCCTGGGAGCCTTGTAGATGTTATATAGCTCTTCGTTGAATCTAATTCTCCAGGTTTCTCCATCATTCACGGGCCCCAAGATTTTACGCAACACCCTCCTCTCAAATATATCCAGCATCTCGAAAGATTTTGCCGTCATCGTCCATGCCTTACATCCATATGTTACCACTGTTCTTATGATCGTTTTGTACAGGGTTATTTTGGTCTTCCTGTGGACGTTTCTGGATTTGAGCATTGGTAGGAGGGAAAAGAATGTTCTGTTTCCAGTTGCGATCCTCCGTTTTATTTCCACATGGTATTCGTTATCTTTTGTAATGGTGGATCCCAGGTAGGCAAATTCATTCACTACCTCAAAGTTATATGAATCTTTAAAACTAATGTTCTGTCGAGGGTCATTTCTTTGGCTTCTGGATTGCTTCTTAACTTTCGTCTTGTTTTCATTAATTGATAATCCTATTACTTTGGCCGCTGTTTCTAGTGGCTCGAAGACTTCTTGTAAGGCTGTCAAGGAACTTCCCACTATATTCCAATAATCTGGCTGCTTTGGAAGTATATGTTGGAATTGGTGTTATTTTGGTACGTTTGTCGAATGACGTGTTCAAGGCTCAAGTTGAACAGTGTAGGGGCCAATGCATCACCCTGCTTGAGGCCCTGAGACACCATGAATTCGTCCGTGAGTTGTCCTCCAATCCTTACCCGACATTTACTATTACTCATTGTTGCTTTTATCAATTTGACAAGCTTAGTGGGTATATCAAATGTTAGAAATATCTTGTATAGTTTCTCTCTGTTTAAAGTCGACGAAGAGTTGATATATATCGACATCGAACTCCCAGCAATTGGTCAGGATATTTCGTACTGTGGGTTTTGGGTTTGGTTCCCATAGCAACCAAATTATTGTGTGCGATGAGTTATCATTCCCTCTACGTTAAAAATGTGTACTTTTCCTCCGTTTTTGTCCAGCATAATATATCATGTATGTAGGTATGATAATGGGGCTAGTACCCACCCGTTGGGTACCTACCCAATGCATATAAGTTTCATCACCAACTATCAATAAATTAATCGACATTATTATAGCTATCTTTTCGAGTTTGATTATTTTATTAGAGGTGTTTCTGTTTATAAATTTGTTATTGCTATTTTTTTATATTCTTAAACATACATGCTTTATTGTTTTTTGTAACATGCACGGTAGAATTTTTTCTCGCTGAGTGGAAATTTGGATATTGGCATTGATCACTCTCCCGAGAGTGGATTGCCGCGTTTCAAAGAAGAAGAAGAGGAAGAAGGTTTGATAATGTTTCCTCACTATCTATTGAAATACTGACAATATATAATTATTGACAACTACTTATAGAGCAATTGAATAATGATGATTTTATTTTTTAAATTTGGAACGTGATTTAATTTGAATTTACGAACAAGATGTCTTCAAATAATGAATATCAGCTATTTACATCGGCCATTTTAGTTAGTAATTCGCGGTAGTATTACAGCGTTGATGACCTAAGCTTACCTTACTGTCGTGAGTTTTTTTTTCTAGATTCCCGGCGACTCATTCTATTGGGAACGTATTGCGCCGTGGTTTTCGTAAGTGAGTTTGAGTTGAGAAAATGGGTGTGGGAAGAAGGGTGAAGAAATAAAACCATCGTCAATCCAAAACAACAAAAAAAAAGAGAAATAACAGGAACACGTCGTGTAGTCCAGATAACAAATATGATCATAGGAATAAAATCCAAATTATATGTGTTGTCATGTGGTAGTCACGTACAGGTGGCCGATTTTTAATATGTGTTGTGATCTTTATTGATATGGTTGTTTGTGAAGGTTCAGCAGCCCGATTCACGGAAAAGTTTAAGTCTAAGTTTAGTTCGAAGTTCGAACGAAGTTCGATTCAAACTTTTCCGTGAATAGGGCTGCTGGTAATAATAATTGTAGGCGGCGACTATCTACAGTCTATGTACCTATTCACGGAAAAGTTTGAATCGAACTTCGTTCGAACTTCGAACTAAACTTAGACTTAAACTTTTCCGTGAATCGGGCTGCTGATAGGTTTTTCTCAGAAAAGAAAGAAAGTCAGCTTGGATTTCCCGGATTCGATTCCCCAGATTCATTTGTTCGATTCCCCATACTCGTTTAGTGAGTCCAGGTTCATTTGAAACAACTCTATATATACTTTCGTTAAAAATGTGCATATCAAATTGTGTTCATGTTAAAATTCTTTCTCTTCTTCTTCCATGTTCACTCTTTAGACGGAGCAAATGGACTCCACAGGTCCTCACCATGCTGCCCCGTCCAGTGTCCAAGCAGCCCTCACTGCTTCATTCCAGTTGAAACCGGCTCCCGAAGATCCGCCTCGTGTAATCTTCTTATACTTTTGAGGGGAATGCCTTCAGCGCGGTAGAGGCGAGAATGATGATTTATAATGCTAGTATCCTCCCTGTACTATTCGATGACTGTCAATCCTGGCACCTAAAGTATGACCAAAACACACACTTTGATTTTGAGAGTTTTGCCTCCAAATAATGCTAGGAATCGTTCAGTATGATTTTATGCAGGCCTTGATGGTCTATTTTCTAAAAAACAGCGTGTCAACCAAACGTGTCAGTGTAGAAAATTGACAGTGTGGTTACTGAAGTAACAAAAACATTTTCAAAGATAGCCGCCTTGCCATACGACCCACCGCTCCCTAGGAAACCAATGCATTAGATTAGAGAGCTAACCTCCCAACCGTTTGTCACCATCTTAGCCTCAATTTAAACATCTATTAGAGTACCACCCGGTACATTTAAACTGCCAACTTTAAATTAAGTAGCAACTCCGAAAATTCTTGACTACAATTCCACAATTTTTTTGTTGACCCAGAATCTGACTCACCATATTATTATACATTTGTTAGAGTTACCAGGTTTCTGAAATAATCATCGATGTTTCCTTTACTAAGGTGTAAATGTGAAATATTCCAGGCAGCGGTGGGCCTATAATTAATGTAGGTGTTATTTTGTAATCATATTATTATTACCAGATATCTACCTAGATGGGTGTTGTGTTTTATTACAGGGGTTGGTTTTAGGGTTGTCAATATTCTCTGTGGCAACACCGCGAAAAATATAAGAATTAAATTGTATGGGAGTTATATAAATTAAAGAGTAGCCGAAATGCATAAACAAGCATAGCATAAGGTTTGAGAGCACCAAGATGGACTTTCACTTTTTGTCACCAGAAGTGATTCAATACTCTCATGATCTAAATCTATGACCATGGATTTCTACAACCATCTTCACACAAATGCTTTGGCATTTTTGAAGGGGGTAAAATCTGTGGAAAATGGTTGCTCTTAGAAAAGAATGGTGATTTTTGAAGTCAACGTTCCAATAAAATTGCTAAATGAAAAATCTAACGAAAACTGTAGCCCTAGTATAAATTTTCGATGAACGAATCATCGAAAGAGTTTCGAAAATTTTCCATACAAAAATGATCGAACGATTCGATCGTTTGATTTTAGAACACTATTTGCACGTTAATAAGCGCTTATTAGCGTGCACTTAGCTTTCGATGAAACTCGTACTAGCCCCGCCCCACTGGCGGGGTGGAATAAGAATGAAATGGATTAAAAAAACATCGATTCCGTCCTTAAAGACGGACACGCTAAAGGTTAAAGAAACGGAAAGGGAAGAAGGAAGGGGGTGCTATATGCCACATGACTTCTGATTGATAATTCAATATCTGGAAATTATTGTATAGGTTGGTTCTTCACTCTCTGATTCAGATTTATTCATTACCGCAAAGGATTACTCTGTAATAGTGATCTTATTTTAATATCTGACCGTAAAAATGACGAATTATTGAATTTCATGACGAATAAAATGAATGAACTTGAAATAAAATTTAAAGCGATGGATGCACATATCAACAACGAAATAACAAGTAAAATGTCACTGATCGAGGATATTAGCGTCGAGAATAATCAACTGAAACTGCGAATGGCGACATTAGAGGAAAAGATCACAGAGTTGCAACACAATCATATTGATGAAAAAAATATATTACTTGACACCCTTAATTGTCTCAAATCAGAAAATCATGATGTTGTGCAGCGCGTCGATGCTTTAGAGGCACAGCAGAGGAAGTGTAATTTGGAAATACAAAACATTCCTGAAAAGAAATCTGAAAATCTTATAACCATGACTCTAAGTCTGTCGTCCAAACTTGGTATCACTTTAACACCTGAAGAAATCGTCACGGTGCACAGGGTTGCTCACAAGGATCGACAGGTGAATAGACCAAGAAACATCGTAGTAAAATTTTTTCGTCAAGCAACCAGGGATGCTCTACTGTCAGCATCAAGATTGAAACGAGATGGACTCTCAACGGAGGGGCTGGGCTTGGGAGTTGTGAACCAAAATATTTACATACAGGAACACCTAAGCCTAAAAACAAAACTGCTATACAAAAAGTCAAGAGCAGCAGCAAGAGAGAAAAAATACAGGTTCACCTGGGTCAAAAACTCAAAAATCTTTGTGAGGAAGGAGCCTCAAAGCCCAGTAATTACCATAAAATCAGAGAGCGACCTGGAGAAAATGTAAATTTTTATGAGCCTCTTTTAATTTTTTTTAACCTTTTTTTACTTATTTTTGACAATTATTATTGTACCACCCTCTTTTGTTCCCTCCCATGTCCTTTCCTTAAAACTTACCTGGGAATTTTCGGATGCGGTAAGACGATGCGAATGGGAGTGTGTTGTCGGTGTCGGTCTGCCACTGTTGTGAAATGAGTCTTAAAATTATCTACCAGAACTGTAGGGGATTGAAATCCAAAACACACATATTTAGGGACAACGTCCTTACAAATGATATGGACATAATAGTTTTGACTGAAACATGGTTGAATAGTAGTATTTACGATAATGAATTATTCAATAATGATTATATGGTTTATCGTAGAGATAGGGATCTATTTGTGACAGGCAAAAAGGATGGCGGAGGTGTACTAATTGCCATAAAGCGTGGATATAGTTGCACAAGAGCTCCCGAATGGGAAACCATAGGTGAGAATCTGTTTGTTTCTTTGCAGCTGTCAGGAGGGAGTTCTAAACTTTCCCTGGTTCTGGGCGTGATATACATTCCGCCTTCTTCGTTGCAGGAAACCTATAATTCTATATTTCAAAAAATTTCTGAACATTACATTAATGATACCAACATAAACTTGTGCTTACTAGGTGATTTTAATATCCCAACTATTAAATGGGCAAGGGGATCTCCAGCGGATTTGGCTATGAGTCCAGCCTCATTCTCGGGTGGTGTGGCTCAGTCTTTTGTTGAATTTATTTCATTCCTCAACCTTCTCCAACGTAATGATGTAGCTAATAATAATGGAGCTATACTCGATTTGGTTCTGTCCGATTTCACGTGTCATGTAAACAGATTTGACTCCCCATTGGTATTGGAGGATGGTCACCATCCTTCACTATTAATAAACATGCCCTTGAACATAGTTAGTGATCTGGCTCACAATGATATACCTAAATATAATTTCTTTAAAGCAAGGTTTGATGAAATAAACTTTGAGTTGCAGGGTACTGATTGGGAGATTCTACTTGCCAACAAAACCACCGATGAGGCTGTTGAGACTTTTTATACGTACTTACTTGGTGTTGTTGATAGATACACACCAAAGAAACGACCACAACAGAACGGGTTTCCCATTTGGTATTCTGCCAGTACGATTCATTTATCAAAAAAGAAAACAAAGGCCTGGACTAAATGGAAAAAGTATAACAATGGTATTGACTATGATTTGTTTTCACTGTTAAGGAATCAATTTAAATCGGCCAAGGTTGCGGACTATAAGGCTTACATAGCAAATTTAGAGGCATCACTTAGGACTAATGTAAAACCTTTTTTTGCATATGTCAATAGTCTCAAGAAATCAACGGGTTATCCTAAAAGTATGTTTCTGGATAATGATGTTTCTCAGACGCCTGAAGGTATTGCAAATTTGTTTTCTACTTTTTTTGGTTCTGTATTTGACCCAACCACAAAACATGGTAATCTTGACCACTCCTCAGTTTTGCCCATTACTAATTCATGCTTGTCAACAATCAAAATACGCAAATCTGATATTTACAGTAAACTTTCCAATCTTGATGTAACTAAGGGAGTTGGGCCCGATACTATGGCTCCAATATTGCTGAAAAGATGTGCCAGTCATTTGACTAAACCACTCTTCATGTTGTTTAACAAAAGCATATCAGAGGGTTGTTTCCCATCGAAATGGAAACAAGCTAAAGTGACACCTATTCACAAGTCAGGCAACAAGTCAGACATCAGAAATTACAGACCCATTTCGATTTTGTCACCAATTTCTAAAATTTTTGAGGCTCTTGTTAGAGAACAAATAACATATTTTTTGAAGCCCTATATAATTCCACAACAACATGGTTTTATAAGTGGAAGATCAACTACTACCAATATGGTGGAGTTTACAGACTTTCTCTTTTCTGCAATGGATGATAGGGTGCAGGTTGATGTGACCTATACTGATTTTCAGAAGGCGTTTGACAAGGTTAACCATGTCATCCTTGTGGAAAAATTGAGGTTACACGGAATTCACGGTGATCTGTTGAGATGGCTGGAATCCTATCTTAGTGACAGACTCATGACTGTAACTCTTAATGGTTACTCCTCTGCCAACGTGAAGATGACATCTGGCGTTCCGCAGGGTTCTGTCTTGGGCCCCTTGCTCTTTTTGATATTTATAAATGACATAGCCAATTGTTTTGTCTACTCAAACTTTGTACTCTTTGCTGATGACCTAAAAGTATATTCTAAAATACATGGCGTGACTGATTGTGACAGAATGAATGATGATTTGAACAGACTAAATGATTATTGCCAAAGGAATAAACTCTATTTGAATATCGATAAGTGTTATACTATTCGTTTCACCAAAAAGAAAATAGCTATTCCATATACTTACAATTTACAGGGACATGGGCTTAAGGAATTGACTCATACCAAGGATCTGGGAGTAACTGTGGACTCTAAATTGCACTTCGACCAACACATAAATAATATCACTGGGGACTGCGCCGGATTGCTAGGTTTCATTCTGAGATCAACAAAAAAGTTTAAAAGTCATGATTCAACTCTCATTCTTTATTGCAGCTTAGTGCGAAGCAAACTGGAATATTGTTCAACCATATGGAACCCATACTTTAAGAAATACATTGATCAGGTTGAAGGTATTCAAAACAGATTTATTAAATTTATGAATGGGAGATATAGGGTAGACATGACTAATTTAACTACACTATCTAATCGTCGAATACTTCTTGATATGACCACTCTGAGAAAAATTTGTACCTCCGAGTTTGACACGCCATCATTACTCGAGCGTGTCTTATTTCGGGTGCCATCACAAACTCGTTCATGCAATCTATTCTACATGGACAAGCCCAACACGATTGCAGGCCTTAGAAATCCCCTATACAGAATGGCCGACACTTACAACAAAATCTTCTCTGACAGTATAGATATGTTCGCGGCGTCTTCACTGCAGCTTAAAAAGAAAGTTCTACAATGTTTACAATCCAGGTGAATCTTTCCTTACTCCTTCCATTTATCCTTTCCTTCCCCTTCTTTGAAATTTTCTTTTATGATTTAATATTTGTATTTGTAATTTATTGTTTTTTTTTTTCTGTTTGTAACTGATTTAAGCTATGATTATATATCTCAAGATTAGTCAATTTGTATGCACATGTAATTGTGGAACAGAAAACCTCAGCTTGTACCTTACCTTCATGTTTTTCTTATGTATATTCATATCTGTTTTATGTTTGTGTATCATATCATAAATAAATAAATAAATAAATAAATAAATAAATAAATGCTTAATTTTGACAGATAATAAATAAATAAATAAATAATAATAACAATTCTACCTGAAACCCTAGATGGGAACATTGGGAGGCAACAATAGCTCTCCATTGCGCTTACTTCCGCCTTTCAGACCTTATCAGCCAGCTCTAGACTCCGTCATAGCTACAACATAAATTTTCTAAACGCCAGAATAGGAAAGATGAACAAATTACGTAGCATCGATATAAACAAAAGGCGCGTGAATTTTTATTTGAAAAACTTCGGGCTTACGACTATTTTACTAGTGATTCAATGGCGGCAGTGTTAATGTAATCATTTTACTAGTGATTCAATGGCAGTAGGGTTAATGTAATCATTTTACTAGTGATTCAATGGCGGCAGGGCTAATGTAATCATTTTACTAGTGATTCAATGGCGGCAGTGTTAATGTAATCATTTTACTAGTGATTCAATGGCGGCAGGGTTAATGAAATCATTTTACTAGTGATTCAATGGCAGTAGGGTTAATGTAATCATTTTACTAGTGATTCAATGGCAGTAGGGTTAATGTAATCATTTTACTAGTGATTCAATGGCGGCAGGGCTAATGTAATCATTTTACTAGTGATTCAATGGCGGCAGGGCTAATGTAATCATTTTACTAGTGATTCAATGGCGGCAGAGTTAATGTAATCATTTTACTAGTGATTCAATGGCGGCAGGGTTAATGTAATCATTTTACTAGTGATTCAATGGCGGCAGGGTTAATGTAATCATTTTACTAGTGATTCAATGGCGGCAGGGTTAATGTAATCATTTTACATCTTCAACGTTCCCTTTTTGGTGCTCAAATCAATTATCAAAAGTTGGAATGCCATATTTGGACGAAAATGGTTTAAGTATAGAAATATCATACAAAATAATAATTTAAAAGATATTGAATTTTATACATAAAGCCATGGTACGTTTACAAAAATCCCATTTGAAGTGGTAGGTAGACTGGCGGTTACTACGCCGGCTTTCGTACTGTTTCGTATCGGAGGTCGTGGGTTCGATCCCAGGTGCCGACCATCTTCCTCTTCACGACACGAGCTTTAAGTAGCTTACTGTGAAAGAGTTAAAGAGTGTATTTGTGTTCACTTTGAATGAGCACAGATTCATTTTTATATAAAAAAAAACTCTTTTGAATGGGGTTCCGCCACTGTGTAACAGGTAGTTAGTTACTTTACCTTAACTAGAAGCCATGGGACGGGTACGATTGCTCAGAAGATAAATCTAGTAGGTGTAGATATTACGTTAGTTATAATGTATGTGCGAATATATAATTGTGTGTAGGTCTATCTGATTGTAGCATATTTGCATATTATAATCGTTGTTTGCAAGAATCGCGTGGGTCCAAAATCGTTTAATTCAACATTGTCAGCGTAAACGAATTTAAAAAATTATCACGTTTTCATAATGTTGATTTTATAAACAAGTACAAAATCTAATTAATACTGAATCAGAGGTAGGGAAAAGATTTTTTTAACTTGTGTGTGTAAGCGGATTTATTGCGCCTTACCTATAAACGCCTTTTTTGGTGAAAATTCAAATATATCTAGGTATAATATATTTTTAAAATTTTTATCCTTCTGACACACCACACCAATTTTTCCATCCAATTTTTCGGGACTCGGAAAATTGTATAAAAACCTCTTTTTGCTTATTTATAAAAACATCACGAACATGAAAAAAAGTCTGGATATCATTTTAGGCTAACTTTTAATACACCACATGTTTATTTTACATAGAGATGCGGTGTATTTGTGAACTAATAGAAGAAGTATTTTAATTTTTTTAAGTAAATAAAGGTGGACATACACACCCACAATTGACACTTGTCTGACAAGGTTTTTTTTAAATGAACATGCAACGACAAGCCTCAAATTTCAATGTTTCAATTTCGTATATTGTTTATTCTTTCTCTCCAGAAATAGAGAATTGCTCTAAATAGACAAAATCATCAACCCGCGTACAAAAAAATGCATAAATCGTTTTTGAGGTCTCGTTGAGGATCATCTAACTCGGGGCCCACAGTCAACAATCATATTCTCAAAATGATTTTATAATGTGTATTTTTGGACTCGTTCTATTTGCGCCTCGGTCTACTAAAGTTAATTTTGGAAACTATTACATTCAGAAGTTGTACTCACAGAGTCACATTTACATTATTTAAGGGCATTAAGTTATCAGCGTAAATACATAACTTACGCTTTTCACATATTACAGATCAGCGCTTTCCAAACTATATTTAGCACAGAAGCTCTGATATTATTATTCAACATATAACATGCAGGTAGCATCAAAACTGCATACCCTTTCTTTCTCATAATAATGAATTCATGAAACATTGTTGATGACAGAATACCTAAAAAGTAATACCACGTTGAAAGTACCTAAGCATAAAACATTAAATTTTTTTTAGGATTAAAGTCATAAAATTGTTATTTTTTAATGGAAGTTTGTCGCCCGGTTGCACAATCTACATTTTACATTATGAAAATTGCGCAGACGGAGGAGTGTTAAATTTCGCACATTTATAGATTATGTAGAGAAGGAGTGGCGATTGCCAATATTTTTTTTTTAAATATACAAAAAAATGCATTAGGTCAATAAAAAAAAAAACACTACTGTAATGTTAAGTATTTGACATTGACACAGACGCATATTTATTATATTTATCTGTGGTAAAATTGATAATAGAATTATACCTATTGTTTGTCTTTAATTATAATAGAAAAAACTTTGTACCTACCAATCAACATTTCAAAATATGACGTATCCATCATCCATGTCATTGAAAAAGCGTTCGCGCAGTCTTTGTCAATGGAACCTTAAAAGTGTTCAAAGTTATAATTTAATTAACCATATTAATTGGTAATTCTCTTTTTTCAATTTGAGGCGTAAATGACTTCCAAAGTCACTCGAGTACGGTTGGAGGTCTTTTACATTTCAAAAAGGCGTAAATGAAGACTGTTAATACATAAAATAACAATATGTGTATCGTAGTTTTATATGTATTTATTTAATTTGTATAGAAAAAATAACAACTAATGACTCTAACAATTCATTACTAATGTTCGATTTTTAAATGGAACAAACCACTACGGGCTTACGACCGTCTTCTACTGTTATTTCGAAGGCTGGCTTAGTGTGATCACTTTACGTTAACAACGTTCGCCATTAGGTGGTAATGTTTGTCTCCGAAACTCTTAATCATGAGAATTCTCAACATGTTCAACATGTCGAAAATTCTCATGTATGCAACAAGTAGAAATTTAATAATAAAATGAAAAATAGAGATAAAAGTTGGAAATTGTTGAGAACAAGAGAGCAACCAAATTTAAAGACTGCGACTGCTGTCATGTATTTGGCGCCAGGATATGACTATTAATTTGTATTTTTACTGCTCTCTTTGTTATCTTTTTTTTTTCTTTAAAAGGCAATTTGCCGTTGATAAATAAATAAAATTCTTCTTCTAAACCATGTCGTGTTTTATTCGTATTAGTGAGTCATTGACACTGTTGTCACTTTTTTCTTTCATTGAAGCTTGTATATTCTTAAAACACGTAAAGTCTAAAATACAACTACGTAGGTATCTAGTAATACATTTGACATTTTCTTTAATTCAAAATATACAAATTTTAGTATGTTTGTATCCAGACAACGATTTTTACCTGTATATGTCGGTAAATGTCTGGTGGGTGTTCAGCCGACTTCCTGTATAATTAAGCTTTCTTAATTAAGAGGTTCTTCGCCAGCCAGCCAAACACTTAATTACACACACAGTTAGTTATCTTTATATCCACCAGACGTTTAATTAGATTCCTAGGCCATATTTTACAGGAGATTTCGAAGGAACTAATCGAAAATTATATTTGAGCAGTGTCTTACCCTAAAAGCCGAGTTCTTGGAGTTTCAAAGTGACCAATATGTGAAAATATATGTGTAAATTTCATATTTATATTTTATAAGTATGGGAAAAAAGTGGAATCATATTTCAACTACTGAGATTTTAAGCCAAAATAGTTATTTATGCCCTTCACTCCGCCTTTCTTTTATTTTTATATCCACGACCAATAGTAAAAGGACATATTGTCTACTGCCAAAAACATGGCAAAAGATTGAGGTATATATAGTCGTATGGTTAAAAGGCGCATCAAAGTCAAAATTATAAAATCAATTTAAAATCCCTCAGCCAATTCTTAGCGTCGGTCATCAGCAAATTCAAATTCTCCATCGAGCCAGGAAACATAATATTATTATGTACTGGACAATCATGCACAATTTATATGCTGTATCGTCTGTGTGTCGCTACCACACTCACATCGGGGACCATCGAGATATTTCTTTTTGAGACAATTACCATCATTTTTTCTCGTTTCTGAGACACAAAGTATTCTTATGCACAAATTAAGTTAAATCATCGACTTCTAGAGCAGGACTGGTATTAGATATTGAAAATCACTCAGATAACGCAATTTGTAACCGTACAAAAACGTATTTAATTTAACTTCATTTTCGATAGATGTTTATACATATTTTAAAGCCTCCCATTCACGATCACTCCATCCGTCCAAATGCAGCGATGTCACTCCAAAAAATAACAGTGAAATGGATGCTGTGGAGTGATAGGGTGAGTCGGATATCCATCAGTACAAAATTCAATCTCGTCAAGCCACTTCAAACGGATTGTCAATGGCGTAACACGAGTGGACCTTGTCTGTCAATATTTTGTTTTACAAACCATTTAGTTTATCATAATAAGGTTTATGTTTTTTACAATAGTGAAATCTGACAAAGCTATGATTTGCTCACAGGTGATTCTTATTTCAATTTTTTTTTATCTTTAATCTATAATTAATAAAGGAAAGTGCCTGATGACTGACTGATTGACATACTCACTCATCAACGCACGGCCCAAACGGCTAATCGTAGAGAAGTGAAATTTGGAAAGCAGGTAGGGTTTAATACAAAACCTTCCATTAAGAAAGGATTTTTGGAAATTCTACCTCTAAGGGGGTAAAAAATAGGGTTGAATGTTTTTCAAATTATGCGAATATCTCGGAAACTATACATGGTACGAATTCGAGATTTGGCATATGAATTCTCCTATAGAAATGAGTGTTAGCATATTTGGCATTTTTTTCAAAATTTTACTAAAAGGGATGAAAAAGGGCACATAAAAAAGGGATGATTTTTAAGTGGCTCCTAATAAGTTTAAAACTGGTTTTATCGAAATTTCAAAACAATAAAAATCATATAGAATATAGAAAAAATAGATTATTATTCAAATTGAGGGAAATGTCTTGTTTTGTTAAGATTTTGATAAAGGAAGTAATTATTCTATTTACACTTTCCTAGTGTTACTGTAGTACTGGAGAAACATCCTGCTCCACCCTGCGTCCTCCTTTCCTCGCTGATAATTTATTTCCTAAATTGCCTTTCAGTTTAATTACAAACAACACAATATAATAAATGTGTGTTATCATCAACACGCGTATTATTCACTCCGCTCACCTCGCAGGATATTAAAGTACAAATGGGCGGTGTGTATGTTTGCTCTGCTAACTGTCTAGGTGAGAAGCCCCACGTTTGGGCGCCATATTTACCATATTGAAAGTCAAATTGAAACAACAGTTACTGTTGTTTCAATTTGACTTTCGATATTTGAGGATTAAGAGGATTTTGCAGAAAAAAACCGTTTTTGCACATTTACTTAATAACTCCGCAAGTATTTAACATACGAAACTGAAATTTACGTTTGATTGGAGAATGATTTATATCAAATAGTTTAGCTAGTTAGCATGATTTTTGAGTAATTTACTTTTTCTGGAACGTTTCTTGTTCCATTACTCGAAAAAAAAATTATAGATACCTGCGTAAGTTGTAGAAAAATGTAAAAATAATCTTAATAATACTGTTTCTTTTCCCTAAACATGATATCTGTTTAGCGTTACAATGCCCTTTAAATAAAATAATTATGTTTAGTTCGAACATAAATTTTTCGTGAATACTCCTGAAAAAAAAATAGCTTTTATGAATCATAAAATAATCAGTTGTAACTGTTCGAGTGTTGCCATATCTATCTGTGTACTTCAATATATTATGTAAGTTTCCCAAATCCCAATACGGATTTTTATACTGTATTGATTGGAATATTGCGTATCTGCTGTTCATGGAAAAACGAACCAACACGCGGTGTGTCGAAAAGGCTAAATAGATTAACATTAATTTATTTCTAAGAAACTCATACAAAAAGAATATTATTACGAGAAAATGTGAGTTTATGAAAGTTGGCAAGGCTGAATGCAAGGAAGTCTAGGGCGAGGGCTACGTGCAGAACATAATGCCACCGATGTAAAAGGGGAAAATAATTGAAATATATTATCTCATAATATCTCGTAAGGGATATGACATAACATTTAAATGATAAGGGGTAGATCTATTCAAAGGTTAATACGGTAGCGAAATTTGCGAATCATTTCACTAAATTAATAAAGATGAAAGTTTTCCTTTTCATATATATTTTTTAAAATACTCTCGGGTAAATTATGCCATTAACTTTTCTTGGTGTTAAGTGCCGTCATTTACCGCCGCGGCGTGAGCAGTTGGCGGTCTTTGAATGACATTTCTCATAACAATCACTACCTTTGTTCTCGAAATATTTTACGAGTACCTCCATGTACTTTACGACTATCTGGTGACTGCGGCTGCTATTGCTTTTTCTACAGCAGAAAAGCGGAATATTGTTTAATGTTTCAAGACAAAATCTCTCAGTGTTTTATTTGATAGTTGTAATAAGCTGATGCACCTTTCGAATCTACATAAATTTAGTGTCCTTTGACAAACCTAACTTTTTTTTACGAACCAATCTCTCTCATATTAACAAGCCATTTAAAATCAAATACATATGTCTTATATACAATTTTCAGTTTGAATTAGTGTTTCCGCGAAATTTATGCTCAGAGGAGTGTATGTATATTTTTCAAATTTAGCCTTTAGCTTTTAAGTGTGTGGATGATCGTAAGAAAATATACCACAAAGGTAGGTATATTATGGTTTATATTTAGCTTATTGAAAAATCGAGTTTTCCCTTGGCAAAATAGTCTTTTTGTTGGTTCCCTGAAGGAGAGCGTACAATGCCTCTGTTGGCTGGGTTCCAACGAAAACATCGTATCTCAAGGTAGACAAATGGAATTATATTGCTACCCTCTTTAGCTCGTGAAGTCTTCCGGAGAGATTCTCCCACCTTACCGGGGAAGCGAAAATGTTGGACGTATTATCGTCTAAATTATTTCTTGTTATTTTCTATACTTTGATTGATGTCCTAACAGAAATGATTTCCTTGTATCTCTGATGATTTGATTTTCATGGAATTCCTACTATTTTGTATTTAAAAAAAATAATGGTTTCAACGTTTAGTTTTAACGAATATGTAACAACTAAAAACTGCGGGCTTACGACCGTCTTCTACTGTTATTTCGAAGGCTGGCTTAGTGTGATCACGTTAACAACGTTCGCCATTAGGTGGTAATGTTTACGTCTCCGAAACTCATGAGATTATCATGAGAATTCACGATATGTTTAACATGTCGAAAAATCCCATGTATACAACAAGTAGATATTAAATAATTAATGAAATATAGAGATCAAAGTTGGAAATTATTGAGAACAAGAGAGTAACCAAATTTAAAGACTGCGACTGCTGTCATGTATTTGGCGCCAGGATATGACTAAAGTTTAGTTTTAAGTTTAACAGTTTCAATGGCTATTTAATAATTTACTTTTTTTTTTCACGAAAACCCGTAAGGATGTACGTTCGGATTCGGCCAAAGGTATAGGATTTGTTGTGAGTTATCAGTAAGAATTTAACCACCTTATAAACAAACGTAAAAATGATCTGAAAAACTAAATCAGGATTCGGAATGGAAAAAGATGGTCAAAAACCCGTGTTTCCTAAATGCAAAATAACTAATTAAAATAATAATCAATCGCTATTAATGTTGAATAGTGATATACACAAAATAATGACCGACCACTTTCAACATGATTGAGACAGATTGGATAATCTTCTGCAATACGCCTGCCAATTCGACAAATCATTACACTTTAGCCAATTTTTTTTATTTATGTGGGTTCCTTTTTACTCCCTAAGTTTTTCCCTCCGTTCACTCAATTGCATAAAAATAAGGGAGTATATTTTAAAATTCGAAAAAAAAAAACAGATCGGGACCGTGAGGTTTACCATCTCACGGCGTTAAAGCCCTACGCCCTACAGGTCAAAAAAGATGCAAGAAATAAGCCTCGGACGTCTGGAGGGGGTTCAGCCAGCAGGTCCTCCCCCTGTCGTGACCATAGTATTGCGCGAGATTGACCGCAATGGAGAGGTCTTGTTGCCTCCCTATGCCTCTGACAGGGGTTTGAAGGGCGAAAAGATACCTAGATAGATACATAATTTTTATGGTACACATCGCTCTGATTATATTTAGATCCTTGTGAAATTTTTTTCAGAACTAGATTTTAACGATTTTACAACAACCAATTTTCAATGGAAGATGTTGGATTTTAAATTGTATAGGTACTCGTATTTCGAATGGTATCCTTCCGAAGGCATGGAATTTTTCCCCATGTTTAATATGTTGGTAATTTATGTTTGGAAGTTTCGGGGGTTTGGACATTACAATCCGATTGCGATCGTTATAAATGTAGGTAAAGTGATCACCCAAACCAGCCTTTGAAACAACAGTAGAAGACGGTCGTAAGCCCGTAGTGATTTTGTTCACACCATTCAAAATCGAACATCATTAGTGAAATGTTAGAAGCATTGGTTGTTGTATATTGAGGATCATATTTTTATCGAAAGTACCTAATAAAAATTGCGCGTGTGTCTATGAACTTCATGCAGACAACTGATTGAAAATAAAAAAATATCCTCAGTAGGTGCCCTTAAATTAAAGTAAGAAGTAGTAACTTTACACTACATACGTACTTGATATATAAAAAGAAGAATTCATTGTAAAATTGATATAAAGAAGAAAGTACTCATTGTACGCGTAAAATAGTAATAGTAATAATAATTGTACATGAATTATATTTTTTTTGACACTGTCACCTCTTTAGTACTGACTCGAGCTATTATGGAAGAATAAAATAAATGAGTAAATCGGATTCAGCGTCAAGCGCCTGATGCTCGAGGCTTGGCGATGGGACGCCTGACGGTTCGTAGGCATTAACTTTTCAAAGATAATTGAAAAGTAAAAAAAAAAAAACTGTATCAGATTTGTACCTACATCTCAGTAAGTATATTTGGAAAGCGATATCTTGAGCTTTATAGATAGAAGCGATGCTATCAGTATCTTTAGCTTTATAGATAGAAGCGATGCTATCAGTATCTTTAGCTTTATAGATAGAAGCGATGCTATCAGTATCTTTAGCTTTATAGATAGAAGCGATGCTATCAGTATCTTTAGCTTTATAGATAGAAGCGATGCTATCAGTATCTTTAGCTTTATAGATAGAAGCGATGCTATCAGTATCTTTAGCTTTATAGATAGAAGCGATGCTATCAGTATCTTTAGCTTTATAGATAGAAGCGATGCTATCAGTATCTTTAGCTTTATAGATAGAAGCGATGCTATCAGTATCTTTAGCTTTATAGATAGAAGCGATGCTATCAGTATCTTTAGCTTTATAGATAGAAGCGATGCTATCAGTATCTTTAGCTTTATAGATAGAAGCGATGCTATCAGTATCTTTAGCTTTATAGATAGAAGCGATGCTATCAGTATCTTTAGCTTTATAGATAGAAGCGATGCTATCAGTATCTTTAGCTTTATAGATAGAAGCGATGCTATCAGTATCTTTAGCTTTATAGATAGAAGCGATGCTATCAGTATCTTTAGCTTTATAGATAGAAGCGATGCTATCAGTATCTTTAGCTTTATAGATAGAAGCGATGCTATCAGTATCTTTAGCTTTATAGATAGAAGCGATGCTATCAGTATCTTTAGCTTTATAGATAGAAGCGATGCTATCAGTATCTTTAGCTTTATAGATAGAAGCGATGCTATCAGTATCTTTAGCTTTATAGATAGAAGCGATGCTATCAGTATCTTTAGCTTTATAGATAGAAGCGATGCTATCAGTATCTTTAGCTTTATAGATAGAAGCGATGCTATCAGTATCTTTAGCTTTATAGATAGAAGCGATGCTATCAGTATCTTTAGCTTTATAGATAGAATCGTATTGATAGCCATGCCCTGTATTGGACATATAAATTAGTATTCCTGAAATGGTCGGCAGGTTTTTTGCTCCAAACAGCCGCCATATTTGCCGCCCCGCTATAGATTATACTTAATGTTCGGCTGTTGATAATTTCATTCAGATTGAAACGTTCGTTTTTACCCTGCCCCGAGAGTAATCCATCAAAAAAGCATTGGAATTAAACTGTGTCCTTAGCTCTCCCGCATGTAAATAAATAAATGCCTGTGACCGAAAAGTTAGTACACTCGTAAACGGAAATTTTATTATTCGTATAACGAATTAACGACATTAATGACTTATTATTTGTAGTATGAGTGGAGTAATACTAGAAATGAGTAGGTAATTCATTAATGCCAGTTAAGTACCTACTGTTTTTATTTGGTAATTCAATGCTTAAATACATTTTAAAATCAACCATTGTAGTGACCCCTTAATAATTTTTCTGACTCACTTTGGCTCTTGAAATTAGCATTTGTGGCAGATTTTTTTTATCTACTCGATAATTTAAACAAGAACCTCCAAGGTAGAGAAGAAAATATTTTAACAGCTAAAGATAAATTTTAAGCATTTCATGTAAAACTTCATTGGTGGCCAAACTCTCTGCAAAGCAATATATTTGAATTTATTCGAAGACTGTTGAAGATAATGCAACATACCAATCACTCGTGGTGAGGGCTCACATTCCTTGCATGATACACAGCTTGTATAATTTGCAAGAGAGACTATTAACATACATTCCACACTCTGATGCTCCCAATAAACGTACCTATATGGATTCTACATCCTTTCTTGGATAACTCATTAGAAATACCTGATCTCACAACAAATATTAAAGAAAATCTTCTCCACGATTTGACACATTTTTGAAAAATAAACAATCACATCCTTCGCACTGAAATTAAATATTGTAGTATTGAACCTTGCATTTCCTTTTGCCGGCGACTCCCGAGTTCGAAGCCGAGTAAGGCTTCGCGATCCCCCAAGGGGTTGATAACCACAGATTGAAAAACACTGATCTAAACTTAAAAGAAGACCTTATTTTACTGGCTCAAAATCAGCTTTTAATTTGTTGGTTTTGTATGCCTGCATCTCTGCAGTTATCTACAATGAAAATGTATTTAAAAGTATTTTCTTTGTATAAGTGTCGTTTCTGTTGGATAATCATAACATACCTTCTTTGTGTATAAATCTCGCCGTTACGTTACCAAGAGAATTAACATCATGGACGAGTGGTAATATTAGCGAAATACTTAGAAAGAAGCCTACTCACTTAACGTTTTTTACGCAAGTGATATTCTTCCGCTGTTAGAAGTTGAAGTGTTCTGGACCAACACACATACACTCGCACACCAGCCCTTTTGCAACTTTATCCATTAGTCAGAAAGTTTATGTCCCGCAAAAAAGTTCAAAGAGATATTAGGTATAATGGTTATTACAACATTCTAGTTTAAATTTTTCGCATTTCTACTCATTCATAGTCCAGCCCTCGTTGGGAAAGAATATTTAAAGAGAGTTACTGCGAAATGTTATTAAAATGTGACCCTCGCCTCGGTTGGGGCAATTGTTTCAATTGCCTAACGTATACGTTTGTTTTATTGTTACCTACTTCATTTTCATGAATACGAGGCCAAGTTTGCACTTTGATTTGAAACTGAAATTTTGCACTTTGAAATTTTAGGCATCCATCAACCATCCATCCATCAACTGAAAATTGGGGGTTGTCTTTTAGAGTAATTAACAAGTGTTCACCTGAGGATGTATATCTGAGAAAAAAAAATAGAAATTCTGGTTATATTTTTTTCAGATGAAATTTCTAAAGCTCTCTTATTCCTCTCCCCTCCCTTTCTACGATAATCAGAAAGCAATTTTGACCGGTATTAAATAGCGTTATCCCAAAAATTAATTTCAAAGATGAAATTTAATAAAATGAACGATGGAGAATAAAAAAGTTAATTATCTATGGATAATAATTCTCAGAGGTATTTGAAGACGGTAGGTAGATACAATTTCCACAAAATTTTGCTAAGAAATTCGAATTTTAAATACGCGATATTATATAATATCATATTGAAGATTCATTTGTATTAAAACATAATATTATGTTAACTAAACAAATTTAACTTACTTTCATCACGGGAAATAATATGCATGTTTGACAATTTAAATTTTTTACATGTTAACTAGTTTTATTATCTTATATCTCAGTTATATCGTCCCTCAAGGGGTCTCATTTTACTTTAACACTTTGAGAACTGCAGAGAATTGGAATTTTCTTCCCGTAGCAACAGTTGTATGTAGGAATCTCTGATCAAGTACTAATCCCATATTTCTTTGATTTCCCGCAGCCATCTTTATTATTGTCATAGAAACCGTAGGCTTGCACAGGGGTATGAGATTTTTCGAAGTATTTAAGATGTTGATTAAGAGTTTCAAGGATTTGAACATTAGAACCTAATGGCAAACGTTGTTAACGTAAAGTGATCATAATGAGTCATCCTTTAAAACAACAGTACAAGACGGTCATAGTGGTTTGTTCATCTGTATTAAAAATGGCGCTATGTTTTCCATAGTCAGCGCATCACGCGTGAATAGCAAAATCAACTTCGCCAATTCTTTTTTTTGTTGTATTTGGTATTGTCAGGAGAAGGTTCTTGTGAAAGAATTAAAAACAAGAGTGTTAAGCGCAACATTAAAAAAATTAAGAAAACTTAAAGTAGGTAGGTAACCTTCTTAGTGCTTTTTTGATAGTACTTTCCGTATCCGGATATCATCAGATGCGTGAACCCCGATACTCGGCCTCTTGTATACCACTGTTACTCGCTGTCACCGTGTCTTGGTGCGTGCACGTTGTTCCCATGAGGGGACATGCGAAGAGATGCTGGTTGGTTTGCACCTCGCCATACTCGCACATGTCATCCTCTCTGTAACCCCACCTCTTGAGGTTGCTGTGTAGCAACATGAGACGTCCGTTCTTAATCGATTTAATGCTCTCCATTCTGCTGCAACACGACGTCGGATTGCCGGAGGGGCAATACAAACAATAGGGTAAAGCTTTTGAGAGGGTACCGGTTTTAAGCAGCTAGATATTATTCTTGCTGTTTCGTTAATTACCACATCCATCTTTCCTGCGTGTGCTGAGTTGTGCCATACTGGTGCAGCGTATTCGGCAGCTGAGAAGCAAAGTGCTAAGGTCGAGGCTGGCAGTACTTGCGGTTGGGCTCCCCATTTAGTTCCGGTGAGCTTCCTAATAATATTATTTGGAGCACATACCTTCCCAACGGTCTTATCACAATGTCTCCGAAAAGTTTAAGAGCGGTCAAGCTGGACACCCAAGTATTTGGGCGCATCACAGTGCTCTAACATCTGTCCCTGCCATTCCACTCGTAGCAAAGCAGAAAGCTTTCAATCAGTTTCAGAAGGAGTTTACGGTGGTTTTTGATAGTTGGTGCGATTGACAGAATGGGGATGGAAAATAATATATGGCTTAAAACAGATGCATCGGTCGGAGTTACACAGATTAAAAGGTTATTAATTTACCATTATACAGTTTCTAATTCAATATTCATATTTTGGACCCAGGGCAACTTCCGTCGGAAAAGCTAGTAACAAATAAACAAATAAAACAAAATTTAATTTAAAACTAAATCGAACATAATTTTTGTGAATAATAATTGTTAAAATCATTGGTTGTTGTCTACTTAATAAGTATTTATAACTCGAGATCAAACAAAACATATTATTTTCTTACAACAATTGACCTTAAAAAATAAATATTGGTACGCAATTTTTTGTGATTTTTTCGAGCATTCAGAAATAATTTTTTAACATTCAACGTATTTTTATATAAATCGCAAATGCGAAATCAACATTCATAGTAAGGACTACAGGACAACGTCTGTCGGGAAAGCTAGTATAATAATATGAAGAAGGTGAAAGTTTGATGTATACACTACAGTTAGTTGAAAGATTTGTTTAATGTTTCTCAGCACGTCTTAGCACTGTGAGCTGCTGGTCGGTGGGCCAGTTGGCCGTTGCGGCCCACCCCTAGTGGTTCCTCCGGTTGTTAGTTATCAATAGAGGTCCCTGGTGGGCGCTAAATCAGTTTTATTGTTTCACGTCATAACTCATCGGGCCGTCGCTGGCGTGGCTCGTTTAACACGGACCTTCTTACGAAGAAGGAAGGAACTCAAACTGTTTTTTTTTATTTGTCTTATCTATGTACCTACGTCGTAAGGGTGATAAAAACAAACAATAATTTTACGATCCATAATATGATTGTTTTTTTTTTTAACTTGATGTTTGTGTTATTTTTTGTAAGTGTTACGCATTTCCTGTGGTACATTTTCTTCCATTGTTACGGATAATTTGGTAGCGAAACGTTCTCACCACTTTTTAACGAGAAGGTATTGTCGTTGAGTCAGTTGGCCCAGTGGCTTTAGTGTCCTGTTTGCTTGACACGTCTAGGGATGTAGGTTCAAGTTCTGCACGGAACATGTCGACGATTACTATGATATCGAATTTTGGATATTTCGACGAATTTGAAAACCTAAATGGCGATCATCGATAACGTAAAGTGACCAAACGAATGCAATGAGTTCCTAAGGAGCGGTCCGTCGCGTCGCTTGATAAGAAGGCCGTCATTGATAATTGCGACACAGTTTTTTTGTCAATAGAGCAACAACATAGACAATGTTTGATATTTAAATGGAACAAACCACTAAGGTCTACTTCTACTGTTATTTTGAAGGCTGGCTTAGTGTGAACACTTTACGTTAACAACGTTCGCCATTAGGTGGTATTATTGTTTAAGCCTCCGAAACTCCTAATCATGAGAATTCTCGACATGTTCAACATGTCGAAAAATCCCATGTACCTACACAACAAGTACTTACATTACCTAATTACACAACAAGTACTTACATTACCTAACATTTTGTAACAATACTGTTAAACTGTTGTAATTTTTTTGGCTCCGATAAATTAAATCTATATCGCGGTTATTAAAGTGAAAAATTGTAGTGAGAGTTTGTAATTTTGAGGATTAACCAGTCGGGAGTGTTATCTGATAGTTTGTTTTGCTGTGTGTTTGATAACTGAGGAAGAATAATTGAATCATAAGTGGGCCATCACCGGGAGTATCTGAGATCTTATACAGGGTATTCCGTGTCCACTTGATATTCTTGGTTGTCTGCATCAGGAGAAGGAATGACGAGTCCTTTCGAGAGGTCGATGAAGACGCCAAGATCACCAGATGGCATACATAGATCAGCGTCTGCGGGAGATATGTCGGAACTAATTAGATGTGAAACGCCTCCTAAAATTGTGACCGAACGGAAGTGTGCATTGAGTAAAACCAAAGAAATATTGGAAAACATTAAGTTCACCGTATTAGATGGAAAGGGAAAGATATCGGTGGGGAACAGAGAAAAAATTTTTGATGACCTCGATCAAATTTACGACATTGTGAACAAAATATTGGTGGAAAACAGGGAGTCAAGGTCCAATTGTTTGGAGTCAGTACTGACCACAGTGGCAAGAGAGGTAAACGATATTAAAAGAACTGTATGCAGAGATGGAAACCGCCCCAATGATCGAATAGAGGAGAAGTCTCGTGACATCCCAAGAAGTAAGCAAACGTTCTCTCTGATTGTTTCTTCTGTTGAGAACAATCTTGCTCCAGAGGAAATTGAGAAACTTCTGAAGAATAATCTAAAACTGGCATCATCTGGAGTAGCAATTGTGTTCACGAGACGACTAAAGCAGGGAGGTCTGCTCGTATGTTGTCCTGCTCTCAGTGACGCACAGCTTATGGAAAGTATGATAATGGAGAAATTCCAAGGTGTCTTGAAAGCCGCAATGCTCAAGAAGCGACGGCCGTGGGTGATTATCAGAAACCTGACATCGGATTATGACACGAATGACTTATGCAGCGACATCATACACCAGAACGCGGAGCTGAGGACCCTTGGCGCTGCTGCTGATCAAATAGTGATAAAGAAAAAGATAAAAGTTAAAAACGAAAGCGGTCAAAATCACATTCTGCTGGAGACCACCCCCGAGATAAGGCGATGCCTCGTGGAGGAAGGACGAGTATATGTTGGTTACCAGAGGCTGCGAGTTGAAGATTCGAACCCTGTTGCTCAGTGCTACCATTGTTTGGGTCACGGACATTTGTCTGCAACCTGTCTACATAAGGATAAGCCAACCGTGTGCTCGCATTGCGCGGGTGATCATCATTACCGAAGCTGTGATAAGAAGAAAAGCCTACCGAATTGCGCGAATTGTCTGCGCAATAACGCAAAATACAAAAGTGCAAAAAAAACTGACCATAGTGCAATGGATAAAAATAAATGTGATAGTTATAAGTACGCGTTGTCGCGGGCATTACAAAAAATTGAATATTGACTATTTTTTGAATTTCAGGAAAAAAGTATCGTAATGACAGTGCAAAACATTTTACCCTGTATTAAATTTTTTTTGGTAAGTGTGTATTGGCTATTGAAACATACCATCTTGAATAGTTTAAAAAATGTTTTTAGAATACTACTAGCGCTACTGTGTGAATGGTGGTATATTGAAATGACCCTTAATTGCAGTTGCATTAAGGAGCACATAGGCTTATCGCTGACTGAAATGCGTACTAATGAGTTGATCGGCATAATAATAATTTTTGTGTGGTTTACGCGCGGTTGTGTGTGTGTGAACTTATCGGCAGCGCTGGTGTGGAGAGAGCGGGGCCGATGCAGTTGGCGCGTTGGGTCTATGTATGTGTGTGACGTCTGTATTGCAATCATTTTGGTCTTTGACATAATATTATTATTATTGTATTGTGTGATGTCAAATTATAAAATGAATATTGGAGAGTGCAATAGTTTTGTAAAGAATGTAGAAGTGTGGTGCGGACTTTTCGCTTTGGCTCTCTCGGGCGAGGGACTTGCTACCGATTTTGCGAGGGTTTTTACCGATTCTCATTGTTTTGAAAACAGCTACACAAGAATGACTAGAATGAAGGTGACTGATGAGAAATTGCATTCTGTTTACCACCATAGATGACGGCATACAATTATTTAGATGGTGATGAGGAGGTTCATTTCTCAAACGAGGTTGACTTGCGTGAATGGATGACTGGGGTTCGCAACAGGCACCGAGTCTCGTGTGTATATTCTGCTCTACATGTTAATATAAGATCCTTGCTTTGCCACTGGGATGAATTGATGATAAGGTTGGGGGATATATTGCGTGAAATTGATGTCCTGATATTAACTGAAACGTCAATTAAAAAGGATGTGGTAGATATATACCACATCCCAAACTACGAAGTTTTCACGTTCTGTAGAGATAAAAGAAAGGGGGGTGGGATCAGTGTCTATATTAAGAAAAATATTGTGTTTGAGAACAGAGATATTCCTTTCAGGTATTGTGAATCTGTTTGCGGTGTGTTGAGATTTCCGAATGGCAGAACTGTGCATTTATTAGCCGTTTACAGACCTCCTAGCCTGAGTAAAATGGAATTTATAAAAGAATTGCATGAGTATGTGAGTGAATTAAGTTTGAATGACAGTGTACTGCTTGTTGGAGATATGAATATTGATCTCATGACAGAAGATAGCTCATCTAACGAATATCAGAGCATGCTGAGCGAAAATTTTATGATGAGATGTATTTTTGACGTTACAAGAGAGGCTATTGTTGATGGTAGAAACAGCAGGACTTGCATTGATCACATTTACGTGCGTCCGTGCGAGTCCACTACTACGGTGCATAGTTGTGTGTGGAGCGTCGCTATAGCCGACCACTATGGGACGGCAGTGACGCTTGGCTATCATGACGCTGGCAATGATGTTAGCGATATAAGTCGGGGCCAAACTGTCATATCTCGAAAAATATTTAATGAAAAATGTAAAAATATAAAGTGGTCTTCATTGATGAGTGTAACTGATAGTGAGGTATTGTACAGTAAAATAAAAAACCATTTTGATTGTCTTTATAAGGAATGTTCCGCAGAAAGAAAGATAGGTGACGTACAAATTAATAATAGGAAAGGTGGCTCGATTTGTGAGTGGATGTGCCCGCAACTGTTGGAAAAAATTAAAGAAAGAGATCGCTTGTTCAGAAAATGGAAGAGTAATCCTACAAATAACATATATAAAGCAGAATATAGTGTTTTTAGAAATAAAGTTAATAACTTGATTAAGAAAGCGAAAGCAAATTATCATTTTAGGATGTTCAATCAAAATTTGGGAGACATTAAGAAAACCTGGGACTCTATTAATTTTATTTTGGGTCGTAAGTGTAAAAATAATTGTGACGAAGTAATTTTAAAACACTTCTCAAAAAACAACACGAATAAAGAGATAGCTAATCAATTTGTTACTTTTTTCACGGCGAGTATTCAAAATATGTTGCATGAGTGTAGCGTTAGTGCGATTAACATCGCACAAACAGCGGCGAATCACTCGATGTATTTGCCTAGGGCGCAGGTGACCGACATTATTGATATCGTTTCAAAGTTAAAAAATTCAGCTCCGGGAGCTGATAATATACGGATTTCAGACATTAAGCACAACGTAAACCTGCTGGCTCCTGTCATTACACAACTAATAAATTTAATTATAGAAAAGGGGATTATTCCTGATCAATTAAAACATGGTATTGTGCGTCCTATTTATAAGTCTGATAAAAAATCTGTGGCTAGTAACTACAGGCCCATATGCATACTCCCAGCACTGGAAAAAATATTAGAGAGATACTTGTCTAATAGGCTGACAGATTATCTAAGGAAACACGATTTGGTGGATCCATCGCAGCACGGTTTTCAAAAGAGTAAAAGCACTGAAACATTATTGTCTGAGTTCTCAAATCTGGTAAACTGTGAATTAAATAAAAAAAATCATGTTTTGGTAATGTTTATAGATAACTCCAAGGCATTCGACACCATTAGCCACGGAAAGCTCATTGCAGTTTTAGAGTCCATAGGTATTAGGGGAAATGTGTTAAAGATTTTTGAAAATTATTTTAAAAATAGAAGTATAAGTGTGAAAATTTCTGAATCATATGGTGATGTTAGAGGCATTTTCTCGGGTGTGGCTCAGGGCTCCATACTGGGCCCAACGCTGTACATAATATTTGTGTCTGTCATGAGAGTGTTGTTTAAGCATGTGAAACATTTTGTATATGCTGATGACACTGCATTGGTGGCCTCTGGTCCTGATGTGAGTGAAGCAAGTAGAAAGCTACAACTGGACTATGATAGGCTGTTGAGATGGTCTCATGACTGTGGACTATTGATAAATGCCAAAAAGACCAAGTTAATGCACATTAGAACGCCTCATGCGAGGGTCCAGTTGTGTCCCGGTGTTGTGTCTCATACGCACGAATGTATTCACTCCAACGTTGAGCTCTCCAGTGAATGCGAATGTCCGCATATTTCAACTGTACAAAAATACACATATTTGGGAGTTGTTGTGGATGATGGATTCAAATGGGATATGCATGTCGATAATGTTTGTCGTAGGTTAAGAACTATAGCTGGTAGGATTTTTAGAATAAGAGATTATGTGCCCAAATCCACACTTCTGGTGATATACAGATCCTTGGCTGAGTCGATAATTAGATATGGGATCGCGAGTTGGGGTTGTTGTACAAATACGAATTTGAAAAGAATTATGTTAGCACAAAAGTCAATTTTAAGGTTAATTGTTAAGAGGGACACTATATTGTACGTGAATAGAATGCGAAGAAAGGATTACTCGGTATATTTTAAAAAAGTGAAGGTATTAACAGCTAAGGGTCTGTACTGGCAGAGGTTGGTCCTTGATCAGTTTCTAAAGGATGATTTTAAAAACAAACCGCAACATTTTCATAGTACGAGATTTAAACTGAATGACGGATACAGTGTTCCTCAATTTAATAATAAATACGGCAAAAGAAGGTTAGAGTATAGTGTGCCGAAGCTGCTTAATATGATTCCCGCGACTATTAAGAGGTGCTCGAGCAAAGATGGACTAAAGAAACTTATCAAGGAGTGGTTGCAGAAGTGTGGATTTATTTATAACTGATATATGTATATAATTCCTGTATATAATGTGTAAATAGTCATAATATGTTAAGTGTTTGTATATTTTGTAACGATGTAAGTGAAACATTATTGTTATTTTCGAATTTATAAGTGTGTATATATAAGTGAACACGCCGACAAGTCTTCTGTCGAGACTTGGCGTGACACAATAGTGTAATAGTATATTATATGATATTTTTCTTCAATAAAAAAAAAAAAAAAAAAAAAATAATAATAATTAATGAGATATAGAGATAAAAGTTGGAAATTATTGAGAACAAGAGAGCAACCAAATTTAAAGACTGCTACTGCTGTCGTGTATTTGAATTCCACCCACAAAAACAGAGATTTTATTCAGCAGGGCTGCAGCATAATTCACTTGCCTTTTTTTAAACCAATGTTTATTTCTACACAGTATCTCGAAAGTGTGGAGAATCTTAGAGCTTAAGCGGGAGCTGTTTTCAAATTTGATAACGTTTGAGAGTAGATTACCACGCCATTTCTGGCTTGGGTCCAAAGGGGGCAGCGTCCCGGTGGCGTATCTACCTACATTATCACATACAATTACAAACCTCTTGTATATTTTTAATATAATACCTATTATACACAACAAACTCCCCTTTTTGTTCAATTTATGAAATACCGTTTTATTTTCCATTTCCCGACTCGCTTAAGTTTGCTCCACCCTTGATGGCCTCTTAGGATACTTTACACGAGGCTGCCAGTTCTGTACAAAAATAATCAAAATTCACCTTTCGTAACCTTTGAATTATGTTCGTTATTTTTTTTACAACCCAAGACTTATGTTACAATGTCCGTTAGTACCTATCCATAGTGGTCGTATCTATTTTTTGTTGAGGTTTAACTTCTATTTTATACCAATAAAAAGGGGATACATGATAATTTATAAAATATGTTGAATTTACTAAAAAATGAAACGAAAAAAATTATAAAATGAGGTTTGGTTTCAAAAATAGTTATATTTTCGACTATTAATATGGATTGGATTTACAGACAAAAACGCTATCTGTAAAAAATCCATAAAAACACAATTTTCATTTACAACATGACAACCATTCGCACAAATCACTCTTTGAGGGTGGAATGCCTAATTAATAATAAAAAAAAAATGACAACCATTCAGTTTCAAAACCTTGGTAACCAGATTTTTCATAGAATTTCTTTCTAGCTTTCAGAAATACTTTTTTAACATTCCAATTTTTTAATTATGGATAACTTTCTCGAGACTGGGTGACCTCATTCCGAAGAAGAAGAAGAACTTTTTTATATATTCATAGTAAGTACTACAGGACAACGTCTGTCGAGAAAGTCAGCATGAAATTTATTTCATACTGACTTTCTCTTTTAAGAAAAGAAAAATAAGTGTTCTACATGTCTTCGACATCTATTGAAAGACGAACCACTGTCTTGAAATTTTGACAGGTTTGCGAACAGAATCATCCAATTAAAATGCGTGAAACACTACTTTTTACTCATAGTATATGGAATGTATTGTGATCGGATTTCAAAAAAAAATAGATTTCGCTGAAATTAATTTTCTCGACGTTTTCGAGGGTGTAGATTCAAAAAAAATTTATAAGAGGAAGAAAATTTCCGCGTACCCGTACGCGTACACCAAAAATGTGTGCGCACCCATAGTAATCTTCTTATCCGATTTGATTGAAATTTGGTAGAACGGTTAGCCCCTCGATGTAGATGAGTCAGTAAAATGTTGAGATTTGTACCTTCAGGGGAACCCTCTTAAAGTATCCAAAGAAAATTTCACTTGTTCTAGAAAAAGGGCTAAAAAAAGTCTTCGATTTTCATAAAATTTGATATACGGGTTGATCTTATGCTTCTACACAAGCACGTAAATTTTGAGGTCCGTAACTTCAGTGGGTCCCCTGTAAAGTACCGATTAATATTGAATAATATGTTGTTCTAGAGAAGATAATAATTGTCTTCTGGCTGTTATAATCTGGGCTACCCTAGGTTAGCAGCTTTTTTTTGTTTTATCTACCTACTTTTTTCTTTTTCATTGATTTTTATAAGGGTTATCTTTGTTCGTTGATCCAGTTTCTTTTTAACTAAACTACCAACCGAATGTTTGTGTATTTTCTCAACTTCCCTGTGTGCAGGTCGTTGGATTAAACTCCTTGGCAGATATCTGAAACGACCCAAGCTCTAGCTGCGCTTGTGATAGCATCGCTCGCAACAGAACAACTCCACTAATAAAATCTATTGTAATGCTTACCGTTATTGGGACCTTGCCGAATATAATCATATCTCCCGTCCTCTTTGTTAGAATTCTTTTCTATTTTTCTCTATCCGTGCAATCTCTCGGTTCCTCTATCACTTTGTTTCAAAGAATGTGTATTTTTATGACAATAAAAAGGATTTTTCATTCGTTGTTTTGAAGACATTACAATAAACCGTTTAACGAGAGAAAAAAAACGTAATGTTTTAGAATATTGTTTTAATACATGTACAACTTTGTTTTATTTACTGCTTTCATTATTTCTCCCCTTTTTCTATTTTATTTTAATCCCATTTTTGACCACGTATCTGATGTGATATCAGAGAAACCCTTTACATTCTTCTGGTACCTATGGATTATCTTTCATTGTCTTTTTATAGTTAATAAGAATAATAATTAAAGACTATTATTTGGTTTGCTTTTTTTTGTATTTTACTTGGAATTTTTTTTATTTTAAATTATACCTACACAAATGTGACATATTGAATTTATTATCAAGGTGCTTTCGTTAGAAAAATCCTAGGCAGAATATAATATGGCCCTATAAATGATGGTGAAACATAGCGTAAAAGACAACAACGAGCTCTACGAACTCTTACAGAAAATCATCGTAGTCAGGTTCATTAAGATTAACAGACTTTCGGGCTCTGGGTCAGCATAACTGGAAAATGGCAGGCAATGACAGATGAGGATGGAAGAGCTCTTTAGAGGCAGCTAAGAGCCACCACGGGTTATAACGCTGAAGATGATGATTATAATACTTAGGCTACTGATGTTGGTGACAATAATAATATGAAAACAACATAAAATAAAACAAATTAAACTCTTTTTTATGCAAAAGACTAGCGTTATATGAGTGTAATGCGAATAAATATGAATACCCAATTCCTACACTATTTGATTAAATTTATAGAAAAGCAATGATGTCGTTTTGATGATTTTTGAAAAGGTTCATTTTAATTGCGTAAAAATGCATAAAACACAATTTATTGAATTAAAATTAGCTTTATACATTAAGGTGTTTAAAAGTATTTGATGACAAAAAACTCCTCTTGAAGAATTTTGAAAATCACTTGACCGAATGGTTTTGTTGGTCTTATGATCGGAAGGAGTTCTATCTTATTTACATTAGGGATTAGGAGCAAGTATACGTGGCTGAGTGTATGTAGTCTGATATCAGTTTAGGGCAGATAAAAGCTTAAGTGGTCCTAAGCCATAATGATCCTCCAGGGGGTGAGGTAAGGCGCAAGGGAGTCGGCTCACTATATTGTGTCAACTAAACCACGTCTTGCCCCCCGTAAGATCCTTCCTGTCACCCTGACCTGGATGCAAATTTGAATATTTTTTGGTGTGTTTATTGTATAGATTGTACAGATAATAAAGTAGGTATAATGCTTAGTTTCGAAATTTGTTGAAATTAAGGAACGAATTGTCACATAATTAAGAGTGTAATAAATTTTCGGAGAAAAAAAGAATAAAACAATACAACATGAAATACCTTAAATTATTAACAAAATATATAAAATAATGCAAATCACAGACGTAACAAAAATGTGATGTCATTTACCAGCCTTCACACGTCTAGGATTGAACGTCTATTTTGACGATTCTCTGCCACTTGCAATTCTATGCCATTGATTGCAGGCCACTCATCTGTGGCCTACCTGGGTTTTTATAACCTGTTCTTGGTCTCGACTCCAGGGTTTTTTTGGTCATCTGTCATCTTAATTATGTGTCCAATTTTTCTTTTCCTTTTTCTAGTTGTCTGAGGGCTGTATTGCTTGAAAGAAAGGCTAAACTAGTCCACTGGACTATGAATTTATCACTCATCCCTTGACCAAGGTTTTAGTTTGGATCTTCTCACCGATGTTTGATTGATTTTTAGTGCAACATTGACTTCCATCTGTTTTGATTTTATATGGCATCATATTTTAATTAAAAATTTTAACTTTTGTATTAATTTTTGTAAACTGTGATCTTTTTTGGATCTCATTATATTTCGTGATGATTGTATTTTTGTTCTTGTGCCGATTGTAACATGTTATCAAATATTTTTTTTTATCAAACCTTGCATTTTAAAGTTTTAACGGAACACAATCAGAATTGGACGTTGAAATCTTCGATGTGTTCAATAATGTGAATTATTTCTTGAAACAGATTGCCTAACGTGTGTGTAGTCAAACTATTGAATTGCTATATTGTGACACGAAGCCGTGTAGAATAATGTAGGATCCTGGCATTTGAATTCTAAATTAGTTCCGAATGATTATTGAACGTTCACGTCGAGTCAGAAAGTTCGTACAAGTTTGCGTGTTTGTTGCAAGGAGACGGAAAGTTAAAGCCAGGGTTTCCTTCACATTTGTTATGCCGAAGTAGCTGTTGAAATTTCATGTGACTCTCCGAGAAGTTTTGATTTATTTCCCGATTGCTGCGGGATGAATGGTTTGAGGCTTTCTTGCAACGTTTTAGGTTTCTTTGTTGCCACACGTGAAGCCTTTGTAAGTTTAGCAAGCCAGTTCCTAACGAACATACTACGTAATGCTTTTAAGGCTATCCGGAACGTAGATTATTATATCGGTGATTAAAAACCATTTTTCAATACTTTGATTTGCAATCAACAGTTTATTGAAATAGCCTGTTCAATTTGAGCGTTCTATAGCCGAAGTTTTAACTGCCGGGAAACAGTAGGATCGCTGGGATATCCGCTAAACCGTATTTCTTTAAAATATAATATAATAGCTTTCCCGACAGACGTTGTCCTGTGGACCCTTTGGTCCTAACCACAGGCAATCGGTTCATTGTGCACTGCGCCTCCAGAAACAAAAATAAACTAATAATTATTAAATAATAACATTAAAATATTCATCCTAAAACGTCCATATTTCATTCGTATTCAAAGCTCAGACGGGATCTACGCGAGAATATAATTATTTGCGCGCAATTTGGATGACTTTGTATGAAAAATTTCTAAAACGGCCGAAACGGTGGAGTAAGTTAAATGGGCTACTGTTAGAGTGGCGATTACGTATGCGAAAATGAGAGGGTGCAGGTGCAGAAGACAATATTTTGTTGTTAGATTTTTTCAAAGATGGCGTTGCATGAAATTCGTTCCATACTAACTTTAATATAATGTTTTATATTATTTCTCACCCATTTTTCAACTTTTTATTAGTTATTCTGTTATCCGGAGCGGAGAAGATTCCAATAAATCAAACAGCGGAAGAATCTGTTCAGCCGTTCTCGAGTTATAATTGTTCGCACTAACATGACTTTAATTTATATTAGAAATTATGGGTGTTTTATTATTGCGTTTTGTCTACAAATCAAATAATTTCTACACAGTCTACAATAATACCTACTATTTATTTCTGCTTCCTGTTTGTCAGGTGGGGATGCAACTATTCATCCTAATAGTTTTATTAATTAGGCGTTTCCACCCTCAAAGAGTGAGTTGTGACATTCTAATAGTAATATCTAAAAATATGAATATTTAATTGCTTACGTTTTTATAATTTTGGAGTTGGTTCGTGTTATGATTTGAATTTTACAATAGATCAATATCTCCGAAATGGATTGCCACATTCATAAATGCATTACTACATTACATACCTACATAATATTCAATCGCACGAATTTTCCAATAAAAACGATTTGAACTTATTTAAAAGCTCACAGATTCACTCAATCACAACCTATTGAAATGTGTCATTTATATATTCACCCTTTGAACGCCTATTTTGGAATAATTTCAAGAGCAAATATTGTTTGTGTGATAGGTACCTACACTTTTATAAACAAAAATCAATATAAACGACTGAAGACAATGACTATTATTCTGAAATGAAAAACAGATGATTGAGTTGCGTCGTATCCAATTTTTATTGAGACTTTTGACATTATTTATCTGTTCTGAAAATATTTTATCCAACACATTAATTGCGTAACTACTGGCAACCGATTAAGTTCTAAGCCAAAACTTCTATTCTGCGATAGCGAAATTCCTCGTATCCAATAGTTGTTGCGTATTTTGACAGTTCTACCTATTCTGAGTGCATTTAAGCCAACAAAACAATTGTGTAACTACTGGCAACCAACCGAGTTCTACGCAAGAGCTTTTTTGATGTTGTTTCAATTAAAGGCTCATACACACAGTGCCAAGTAGCAAGTGTATGTGCGAGTGCAAGTTGCGCAGTAAAATTGCAGGATCTAAGTGAGTGCATGTCCACTTCTGTGAAGTGAGAGTTGGTGCGAATCCAAAGTTGCTTTGCCCATTTCAATGTGTTCCTTATTTTCTTTTCTCTCCATCGGGGCAGCACTGCGAACAGAGTGCGCGCACGTATGCTACAAATATGGGGAAGGATGGCGGGGATGGTACTCTCAAAAATAGAACCAGCTTCTATCATTTCTAAGTTAATTCGCAACTCGAAGTTCTGTCCTCACATGCTTATAACACTTGTAACTCGCACCGGCACACGCACTCGCACATACTACTAAGCAATGTGTACGCCGGCCTTATGATCCGTTGTTTATGTTGACATGGTGATATATTGTAGACATCACCATTCTATCTATCACGCGGGAATGGCGCAGTTGTCTATTGTACATAGATAACTTTATAGTTCTGTAATTGACCACCGCGAGTCAATAATTATTGCGCGGGCTTAACACTTTTTGACAGCGCATTTGACAGGACTGTTGTGTTTTTCCATAGAAATACCATAAAGAACTCAATGCTCTTTCAGAATAACCATTTCATTGCTTATTTATTTATTTTATTCATACAGAATAATAAATAAATCTTTAGTGGATATAAAAAAAATACAGTGTTAATGCAATTTTGAAAAACTACCAAAAGGCGGACTTATTGCTGCAAACAATGTCTCACAGCCAACCTCAGAATATTACAGTGATAATATATAACAAATGTAAATGTTGCCCAAATAGGCCAAGCCTGTACTGATTGTCAAACACCAATGAACCACTATTCTATTTGTCACTTGGGAATAGCGTAGTGATCTTCTGTACATATTACGTTGTATGTAGTTTCGAAATTGGCCACCGCGAGCCAAACAGGATTGCGCCGGCTATACACTTTTTGACAGGGCTTTTGTAATTTTTCCATAGAAATACAATAACATATCATTAGCTCGTTCATAATAAACATTTTATCAACTATTGGATTTTGATTGCCATGGAGTCAGTTTAATTCATTGATTTCGTTGAGTCGGAATGTGAATTTCAGAATACCAGTCATTGTCAATAGATTTTTTCTTCTCTCCTATTGACAACCGATAAATATGACTCCGGTTATCAATTTCAAGTGAAAAACTCGACATGGAAGAAAAGAAGCATGAAAATTATGTAAACTTTGTCGTTTACTTACAATTTTAAGTCAATTCATCAATCACTTTGAATCTAGAGTCACTTTTTTTATTTATTTTTTCAGATCAAGCTTTCCCTAAAGACAATAATAATATAATCGCTTTCTGTTTTGCATTTTGTCTACACGTTACCTATTTAGCAGAAATGATTTGACTAACTGTGTGTGCTGAGAATTGCTCATTTCGGTGAACAAATCTCAAGTAGTAACAAATGGGTGGAACCACTTGTGTGCGGCAGTTTGTCCCCCGCTTGGACCAGCTTGACTTATCCAAGATCTTCCACACGAGCGGGACGTTCATTATTACAGTCCAGCGGCTGGAATCTGAATATTTACGGCGCCATTTGTCCAGCCAGCCCCGCCACATCGTAAATCCTCACACCAGACCCTACTTGTCCTCTTTATTATTTTTGCTTGAGTTATCGTCCAGCTGATAATACCGTTGCTGACTTTATACGACCGACTCTTGTTAGCCGAATATGTTATTTTCGGTCGTTATTAAACTGTTTTAGTTCCTAGACCAATTTGTACAGAAAAGCTAACAAAAGTCATGAATATGTTTGTGAAAAAAGCGGAATCTATTATCATTTTATATCATTGAAGAGTTTGTTCGTAGCTCTATATTTTCGATGACATCCTTACCCCACGTTATGAACGTGGTGAAGTAAACGTATAATTATTGGGAATTATAGGACAAACAAACAATTCTTTCAACAAACAAACAAACAAAAACTTCATTCCACTATTTTTGCTACTACCTACTTATTGTATAATACGAGCATTCCTGCCCCGACCACTGAGTTTCAACCAATGTTTTGAAACACTATGGTTGCAAAGTAAAAACAAATTGTGTTGTGATGGCGTTGTTGTCACTAAATCCGTTCCATACTAACTTTGATATTAGGTATATTGTGCTTTTTATTTTTTGAATTTTTCATTATTATTGTTTTATCCGGAATGGAGAAGAGTCCAATAAACCAAGTTTTATAAACATCTGTTCAGCTGATATAGGGTAATAAACCCGAATTTCTTTTATAATGTTATACATTGTATGCGTCTCTGCTGGAATCGTAGATAGATATTTCATGTAGACTTTGCTTGTTTTAAATATGTTCTAACACTTTTGGAAACGTCTTTTGGTTCTTGTGTCTTCAGTCTTGTAAAGGACCATAGGGCATAGATTATCCACCCAAGGTAAATAATCTATTCCGCGTCATTCTTTCATAAAGCATTCTATTTTTCATAATCGGAATAAAAATAGTTGAAAGCTGTTAAATTTCAGTGTTGCCACTTAAAGGAAATAAAATATATTATGATTTAATTATTACACTCAATTTAAAAAGTGCACTCTTACTGAGTCACCCTTTATGTACTTGTAAAAAGTAATGACATGGCTGACTTCGGCGGGAATAAAATGCGACGTACGACATATCAAACGTCAAATTAAAAGGAGGAATGTCCCTCTGCCATGGAGCTGTTGTCGGAGCGATGAATGGAGACGGGAAGGAATCCGACACAGTGTCAAGACACACGCTTGGAAGGTGGCTGATGGCTGTAATTGGATTGGGTGTAAGGTGGCGTGAATATCCGAGACGATCATTAAAATGTTTAATTAAAAACGAAGGAGAGAGATATTTATATGTTGGTTCGCATACATCAGTAGAACAGAGAAGAGACAAACCCTTTAGGAAAGACGATTATGCGACGATTAGGGTTGAAAATGTGTGAGGCGATTCTCATCCTGTTTTTTTTTTAATGAATCTGTGCTCACCCAAAGTGAATAAAAATTCACTTTCGACATCTTTCACCTAAAGCAAAGCTTGTGTTGTGAAAGTGGAAATGGTCGGCACTGGGACTCGAACCCATGCAAGACCTCTAATACGCTGTACTTACGAAAGTATATTATAACTCTAGATCGGCTCAACATATTATGCTTTTGTGTTTGATTCATTGGATTCTTCTCCGCTCCGGATAACAGAATAACAAATATTTGAAGTGGTTGGTAGACCAGTGGTATCAGTCGACGACTTTCGTACGTACAGCGTATAGGAGGTCGTGCATGGGTGCCGGTCGACCGGTGCCGACAATTACCACTTTCACATCACAAGCTTTGCTTTATATGAAAGATGTTGAAAGTGTATTTGTGTTCACTTTAGGTGAGCACAGATTCATTTTCTTAAAAAAAAAATTAATAAAGAGTTGAAAAATGGATAAGAAATAATATAAAATATAATATTAAAGTTAGTATTGAACGGATTTCCTGCGACGCCATAACAATAAAATTATTGTTTACTGCACATGATGGTAGTTCCCTCTCATTCTCGCAAACGTAATTGCCGCTCTTACTTCAATTTTCATAAAATGTCAACAAAATTATCGGACACTCATAAAAAAATGTGCACACGCAGCATCGGCATTTCATAGGCGAAACGGAATGTCTGCGCGCATAAATATTCTAGCGTTGTTCCCTCCTGAGTTTTGAATACGAATGAAATATGGATGTTTTGGAAATATTTTAATGTTATTATTTTTATTATTTAACTCAATCGAATTAATTATATTTTTTTTCTGGGGATGAAGTGCACACTATGCACATATGAACGGGCCGCCTCGGGTTAGAACCACAGGACAACGTCTGTCGGGAAAGCTAGTACGATACGATATAAAAGGGACATTCACACAGAATGAACGTAACCTCTTTCGGCAACTTCGTTCGCCTACTATCGTTCTATGCTCGTTTTTGAGTTACGAAGCCGTGTTCAAAGGGCCTTATTCTTCATAAAGCTAATCCTATTTACTTTATTTCAATAATTTTTACTCTCGATTTTTAAACTACAACTCTTCTCTAAATGTATTTATATTCAAAGATACTTTGTTTGCATTAAAACTGGCTTTTACCATAATATCAAAATAGAAGAAAATATTATTCAGGTGTTTTTTTGCGTTGTAACAAGAAACATACGTTTTTTAATACACGAGTTCTTATATTATTTTTTTTAAAGTTTCTTTGTTCGTCTTTGAAGGTAACAACAATAAAAACAACATGAAACATGTTTTTTATTATCGTTATTTTTATTACCATCTTACAGCGGATTCTATTCGCTTATAAATTTCTCCTCATTTTTTTTTTATTTTTCTTTCAGGAATCTGTTTTTCGTTTTTATTTATGTCAAATAACTCAGCGTGCTGAAATGCGAAATTTATGTTGGTGAAAACTGCATGCGAAATAGGTAAAAGACCCTTCACACTATTTTGTGGAAGACGCGTGCGTTGAATATTTTTTTTAGATAATATCAAATTCGCGGTACTTACCTAGCCTAACCTAAACCTTTTTCATTGGTTTTTCTTAGGATAGACATCTTTTTGTATTTTATCTTATATAGGATAGACATCTTTTAGTATTTCGTCTTTTTTATACATTATTTTAGGTAAAATATTATTATGGCTTAACTAGGTACCAACTTGAATCGTTGTGTTATTAATATTTACTGTGCTGGGTGGATTCTGTTTTTTTTTTCTCTGATTCGATATTGATGAATCTTTTCGTCTACCACAAAGTTCATCAGCAGGGGATTTGTGGTTCCTTAATATTAATCAAGGAAGGTATATGAAGCTTGCGTTCTGCCAGTAAGTACATATGGTCTTGAAACTGTCACTCTGACAAAGCACAGCGCAGGGAGACTAAGAGTCACGCAACCAGCGATGGAAAGAGCCATGCTACGACCATCCCTTAGAGATGGAGTCAGGAACGAAACGGTGAGGGATAAAACTAAAGTCACAGACTTGATCCACCGGGTGATGACTCTAAAAGGGAAATGGGCATGTCGTTAGAGCTACAGACGAAAGTTGGACCGAAATACTGCTGAATTCAAGACCAAGAGACACGAGAAGAAGTGTAGGAAGACCACAGATGAGATGGAGGGATGACCTGGAGCGACACGCTGGGGTGCTATGGATGCAGACTGCGCAGGAGGCTTTCGTCCTGGAGTGGACGGCGATAAGCTGAAGAAGAAGATGAATACTAATAGACAACTCGTGGATGAAAATTCGAACATTTTTGATATCTGTCAAATACGTGTTCGAGCAACTATTTTTCGACAAAATTGTGAATTGAAGTTGCGAAAAATTTCGTTTCAAATAGCTTTCATGTAGGTAATCCATCCTAATATTACATTGTAAATACAGTAGACTTCTCATCTCTAACAAGTCACTTCTTATTCTTTAAGTGGCACTCCTATCGGAGGATGGCGACCATCTGCGAACAAGTCTCGGACAAGTAGTTTGACCAACTCTGCAACCACTGGTCTGCATTATTAACTGTTTTTTCAACTTATAGTGAGTTGTTTCTTATAATAGTCTAAATGCACCGTTATTCCTGCTACCAGTCATTCATAAAAGTCACCACAGAATTTTATTTATTTATCAATTTTCTTCTTTCAGCCTCTTCATCAGGCACTTGGAGTCGTCAAGGTTAACACAATTAAATAAAAAGCAAAAAAAAAAATCAAAACATCACAATAATAAATACAATGATATATTTTGGTTTAGCTGCATAGCATGCAATGAATAATAATAAGGTGAAGCTGGAAGAGTGTAAAGGGGTACTATCAGAATCCTGTCAGTAAACATATATAAATAACTAGCTTATACCCGTCTTGCTTTACGTTTTTGATTCCGATTGTCAGGCTTGATCGGTAGCTAATTAAACAGGTTCTAGTCTAGCTTCCCATTGCTTTGTAGACCTCTATAACTGACATAAGCACAGAAAAAGAAGAATGACTCTTTTACAATTTCTGTTTTACCGACCTCATAATATTATACGAACCTACCGACATAATTTGCAAGTTTTCATAGAGAGAGAGAGAGAGAGCTCTGTGGTTTGAATCTTAGCTACATTCCCTAATGTGTGATAATTAATTAGGCTTTCCACCCATAGAGGGTGATTTGTGCTATCTGTCAAACTTCAAAATGGAGGAATCATTTTGCAAATTTTTTCATTAAATCTTTATTTATTGAGAATAATAAGATTTGAATAACGTATAACAAATCAATCTACAATTATTTTATTACATTTTCATACCGTAATACCAAGATTTCATTCAATGTTTACATGAGTAATTTTGTTTCCAAAAGATGGCTTACTGTCTTTTTGAGAAATTTGTATGAAGATCCTAAAAAAATAGAGTTTTTTTAAATAGCTCTAAATATATTAAAGTTAATGCAGCAAATTGTATTTAAGAACCTTCTCAAGCAAATTGCACCGCTCTGCGTAGATTCATATCTGACGTAGCATTTGTATTTTGAGCGTGATGTTCACATATATACGATAGAAAGCAGACAAACATTTCTGAATTATTATGTAGATAATAATGGTAAAAATTGTCTTTTAAATGTCAGCACAACGTGTGAACAGATCTTTATCATCTAATAAAAATAACTTATAAATTATAACAAGTAAAATATCACTGTAGTTCTCCGAGGTACCGCCACGGTTAAACTTTGAATAAATTTCACGGTGAATTTATACAATGGACACGACCACATTGCAGTGTGATTTATTCCATCCTTATTCCAAGCAGGACGAGATTTATCGTTATTATGAATATAAAACACACGGCTTCCTCTTCCGATTCTAGTCTCCTTTTTTTAGAGGACGGGGAAGTCCCTTCTCTGCGAATCTAACACTACTAGTGGTCGCCAAGAGGTCGAAATTTTTGTACTAGATACATTGAGCGGACGCTGTTTCACAATTTTCCTTCAAAAACAACGACATGAATACATCAAATTTGACATGTTGATATAATATACGAAGATATTACTATTATTATTTAAGACAAACAATATTCTCAAATTGACCACAGATAAAAAATATTATACGCGTCTGTGACGATGTCAACTACATCGAAGCGGGTGTGAGTATCAAATACATAACTATACAACCCGCGCTCTCATAAATTATATAAAGAAGGATTTTTTTTTTATAAATCATGCATTAAAAATGCATAAAATTAATAAAAAACATCACAAACACAACTGTAATTACTTTTCAGAGAATTTAAGATTCTGGACGTAAGGCAACTGTACATGAGAGCGGTTATATTAAGGATTCATCGTCTGCCGCCCGCACCAGACCCACAGTGCGTATTCAGCTCTAATGTGAGAAATCGACAGATGATGCAAACGCTTCGCACACGCACGTCCTTTGCTCAAAGACACTATGCCTTCCTGGGTCCCAAAATATACAACATCATAATGCCAGATATAATTGAATCAATTTCACCCAGTGGGATCAATCTGAACAAACTTGTAACAGGGTGGATGTTGGAGAGGGGACGAGGTGAATGTGAGAGAGCGCTTACTCACATCCTGCGCTGATTGTTTGTGATTGCTTGTAACGTGGAGTGCAGTGGACCCTTATTACTGGAATCTTGTTTTATTAGTCTTGTTATTTAGTAAAGACATTATTATTTGTACTTTTGTTTATTACTATTGTTTTTTTTTTCTTCACTGTAGGTATTATGCTTTTTTGTAAGATGATTGGTTGGTTACATGATTTGATTTGAAGTAGTATTGCCCCAGAACAGACTTTGTCTAGTGGGGCAGTAAATTCCAACAATTATATATGTAAACTGTTTGTTGTGTAATTGCTAATGGAAAATAAAATAAATAAATAAATAAATAAATAAATAAATTTGACACTCGGCACAGACGTATATATTCTTTTGTTTATATGTGGTCATATTATTGAGAATATATTATAAATATTGTTTTTCTTTGATAATAATAGAAAAAAAAAAACATTGTACATAATATCAACATTTCAAATTTGAGGTTGGTATCCAATATCCAAGTTTGTTAATATAATACTTTTTTGATTTACACAGCAACTTTAAAGATTTATTACCAAGAGTATTAAATAAAAGTAAATTGTATCAATATTGCAACAATGATGAATTTCATATTTGCAACCGCAGCCGTTACAAAATATAGTGATTTGAATATAGAGGATGTGCCGATATTATCATAATGCCATTATTCCCGGATACATACCCTTACAGGGTAGCACAGCTTGTCCTCCCAGCTGCAATGTAAATTCTCTCCCCTTGACTCAGTGGACAGATCTTCTTAGTCGGTTTTGCATATTTAGAGCAGTCGTTGGGATATTGCATAGCTTTCTGAAAAGTCTCCAGCGTTATGCTTGGTTCTATACTATGTACTACGCCACAGTAGTTTCAAGATTAAAGCTACTTTCAAGGTTTTTTTTTATTATAACATACATAGCTGACCCGTCAAACTTCGTTCAACATCGCCGTACGATATTTTTTTCCAAAATATCTACTTACTTTCTGAAATATCATGGGAAATAAAAATTCACTAAACAAAAAAATAAAATTTCCAATGTCAAACGGCATAACCTCATTAAAATTAAACCAATTAAAACCATCTCTGTTTATTCACTTTCTGCGTTTTAATTTATAAAAAAAATCGGTTAAATATGTTTTAATGTAAAAAAAAATTGGAAAGCTTGAAATAAATTCTATCAATAACTAATAATTCGTACTAATATTTTGAAACTTTAATATAATATTATGTTACATTATTTGTTATCCGGAGCTGAGAAGAATCCAATAAATCAAACATCATAAAAATCTATTTAGCCGATTTCTAGTAATATTATGAAAGGCACTAACCCGACTGCCTTTCATAATATTATTAGCCTCCCCTACAGGCGTTGTCCTGTAGTCTATGAATATTGATTTTGATTTTGAAATACATAATATTATTATGTTTGAAAGTTAAAAAAATATTTCTGAAAGTTCTAAAATTTTTTTTTCCAATAATCTGCATGTTTTGAAACTCAATGATTGTCAAGTAAATAATATTTATTTTAACAATTTACGGCATTATGCCTTTTACATATATTATAGATTAAATGTGACTGTATACAATTAGCATAAAGGAGTACACATGTTGCTAAAAACTAAGAATTTAGTTGTTATGGATTTTTTCACAGACGGCGTTGTTGCATGTCAGTTAATCCATTCCATACTAACTTTATTATTTTATTTTATATTATATGCTATCTTTTTTGAATTTTTAATAATTATTCTGTTATCCGGAAACCTCAACCGGTCAGAAAAGGCACCATAGGCGTAGGAGGCCTTCGAGCGCAATAGAGAGCTCTTGGTGCTTCTCTATGCCCCTAAGTGGGGTTTAGGCCCCCCGCATTGCGGGTTGGTTTGGGGGGGGATCTGCGGCGGGCTTGATTTGTGTGGGGCCGGCTTTTTGGTTTGGTTGCCTCGATCGAACTAGAGGGTTGGTTTCGTGCGGGTCGTTTTCTGCGGATTTGTCTCCTCCGGGCTGGCTTGCGGTGTGCGGGGGGCCTTAAAGGGAGGATGTATGTATCCGGAGTGGAGAAGCATCTAATAAACAAAGCATCATAAAAATCTGTTCAGCCGATCTCGAGTTATAAGTGTTCGCACTAACCCGACTTTCTTTTATATTATAACATTTTAATGTTGTTTTTTTTTCTCCCATCACGCCGTTTAGCGAAGGGGGGACTTCCATTCTTTCCTATCCAAACAAACCTCTTTCGCTTCCTCCAAACGCATAACATTCCCCATACATGCTCTTCTATTCCTTTTGCTCCTGACTTGGCCCTCCCGTAAGACGGCACCGATATGGTCGGACCATGTCATTCGAGGTCGGCCTCATCTGCGTGCACCCATTATTTCAGATTTATATATCCTTTTAGTCATTCTATTTTGTTCTTTCTATATCGTACGCAGTGATCTCATTTCCACAGCATTCCAACTTTCAATAGACTACCTAAATGACATACTCATCCACTTGTTCCAAGTTCACATCATTCACTTTCACACAACATTGCGTTCTTAAATAATCTTCTCTTTCAAAAACAAGCACCTTTGTCTTATTGACATTCATCTTAAGACCATTCATTTCACAATTTTGATAAACATGCGTCACAAGTTCTTGCAAATCACTTTCATTTTTTTAGATTTTAAATTAGTTATAAGTATATGTAGGTGCCTTTTCTGACCGGTCAGAAAGGTGACCTTATCAACGACCAAGAAAATGTCAGTAGTCTATTTTCCAGCTCTGGCTATAATATTTGTTCGTTTGGTATAAAAACGTTTTTTTTAAATAAGTACAACGCTGATTATACCTAGATAACTACTAAGTACTAGCGGCGCACCATAAATTTTTTATATCTTATAATGTAAATGAAAGTCGGGTTAGTGCGAACACTTATAACTCGAGATCGGTTGAACGGATCCTTTCGATGTTTGATTCATTAGAATCTTCTCCGCTCCGGATAACAGAATAACTAATAAAAAGTTGAAAAATGGATAAAAAATAATGTAAAATATGACATTAAAGTTAGTATGGAACGGACTTATTATAAACAACCAGGCAATCTTTGAAAATTCCATAACAACACAATTTTTATTTACTTGACAACGTCTGTCGGGAAAGCTAGTAATCTCTAATATAACTTAAAGTCGGGTTAGTGCAAACACTTATAACTCGAGATCGGCACAACAGAATCTTCTGATGTTTGATTTATTGGATTTTTTCCGCTCCGGATAACAGAATAACTAATAAAATGTTTAAAAACTGGATAAGAAATGATGCAAAATACAATATTTAAGTTTTTATGGAACGGTTACCTATGACGCGCCCACGCCATCGCGGGTAGTTCCCTCTCATTCTCGCATACGCTCCTACAGTAGCCCATCCCACTTACTCCACAGCACCAATTAGAGCGTTAGAAAATTTTCATACAAAGTCAACAATATTATCGGGCACATTCGTGTTGGTAATAGGCGAGGTAGGATGTGTGCGCGAGCGCATTATTCTCAAGTTCTTCCCGCCAGAGCTTTGAATACGAATGAAATATGGATGTTTCAGAAATAGTTTAATGTTATTATTTTATCTCAATCGAATTAATTTTGTGTTGTATTACGGGGGCGCAGTGCACATTATGTACATATTAACGGGCCACTTCGGGCTAGAACCACAGGACAACGTCTGTCGGGAAAGCTAGTAATATAATATGTATATATATAAAAAAGGCACTGTGATTGAAAAATATATAACTTTTTCTGATTTGGTATCTTTGGTATGTTCGCTTCTCCACACCTACCAAATTTACCTCATATTTTTTTTATTGACCTAAGCTCTAGTTAAAACATGTTTCAGCCTAATGCATGACATATCTGACGTTTCACATTCGCCGTATGTACCTACATATGTCTAGAAAATTTCACTCTGTACGAACTTTGTACATAGTATAGGCAGTAATATTATTGTACACAATATAATCTCATAATAGTTTGCAGTATTTACGAAGTGACTTACTGTACTTATATGTATTTGTCGAAACTTAATACTAGCTACCTACATAAATCTTTATCCGTTAAAAGGAAACGACTGTTCTGTACTTGAGACTCAGCGAAAACTTTGTCGTACGAGTATAAACTTCAAGTTAGCCATTATTAAAAGTCTTGTTTGTTTTAAAAATAGCGGTGACATGAGACACTGTGACTATTGCGATCTTCTCTAGGTACATTATTGATAAATTATGGGATTTCTGCAGAATAAAACAAGGTCAGTTAGTAAGTCCCAAACACACTTCTTTAGCTTTATTATCACAACCATAAAGTAAACAGGAAAAGGAAACAGAGGCCAGTCTAAAATAACACAATATGACAGATGAGCTAAAACCATGGATAACTACCCAAATAGACAGATGTGATTATATATCAACACCCTCCCTTAATCACATCAATTTAAACATTAAAAAAAAATAACACTCTTTTAAATAAATATATAAACTGACACCAAACTATGTAAACAAAAATAAATAAATCATAAGTTCCATACAAAAAAAAAAGCATGTTTTTCTATTCCAATACAATATTACATTTATCTCTAAGCTTATTGAACTTGACAAATGGTAAACTTTTTGTAAATAGATCTCCCAACTGGTTTTCAGTAGATACATACTCAATATTGATTTTATACAACTTAACAACTTCCCTTATATACTTTAACTTGATGTCAATATGCTTAAGTCTCCCATTAAAGTTGTCATTTAAAACAGCTTTGATTGCTGACTGATTGTCTTCGTATACACAAATGTTAATATTACAATTTACAATATGTTTTATAAATTTATATAAGACAATCAAGTCATGGATAGCTTTAAACATTGCTACTATTTCAGCTTCAGTAGAAGAGACCGCTACTGAAGTTTGTTTAATAGTTCTCCACATTATTGGACAATCATTATATTTTATTATATATCCAGATATGGATTTCCTATCTGTAACATTAGAAGCCCAATCTGAATCAACATACACATTTATAATACACTCATCAGATTTAGGTAAACACAATTTATAACTGATAGTCCCTTTTAAATAACGAAGGATTCTTTTAAGACCTTTCCAAGCAGCTTCAGTAGGCTGCTCTTGAAGTTGACTAAAACAATTAACTGAAAATAATATATCTGGTCTGCAACTTAACGACAAATACAATAAAGAACCAACTAATTCTCTATATGGTCCATCAAACTTATTACTGTCAATAAAAACAGCAGACGTTGCCTTCGGTATCATAGGAGTATCAACTGGATTACTATCATTCATATGAAATTTAGATAAAATCTTATGTATATAAGATTCCTGACTTAAATACAAACATTTTTCAGAAAATTTAATATCTAGTCCCAAAAACTCTGATGCAACTTCAACTTTAGACATATCAAACTCATTTTGCAACTTATCTATAATAAAGTCAATTTTTATCTTACTACAACTAGATATCAGTAAATCATCAACATATAATAATAAAATAGATTCACATTCACCATTGTTGTGTTGAACAAATGCACATTGTTCAACATCTATTTGTTTAAAACCTAATTTTAATACAAAATCACTGAATTTCTTGTACCACTGATTTGGAGATTGCTTAAGTCCATAGATACTTTTCAAAAGTTTGCAAACTTTATTACTACCATCCTTGAATCCTTCAGGTTGTTCCATATATATGACTTCGTCCAACGTTCCATTCAGAAAAGCAGCCTTTACATCTAGTGTATATACAATCATATTTTTCTGCAATGTGATTGCTAGCATCAGTCTTATTGATAACGTTGATACAACAGGAGCATACGTTGATATATAGTCAATGCCCCACTTTTGCTCAAATCCACGCGCAACCAGACGAGCTTTATATAAACCATTTCTTTTCTTATTTAGAATCCATTTACACGAAATCAATGTACATTCTTTCGGTAAATCAACCAATTTCCATACATTATTTTTATTCATTGATTTCATTTCTTCTTGCATACTCGTATTCCATTTAGCTTTTTCAACTGCAGACAAGTTATTTAAGTCTTCATATGAGATAGTCATGTCAGCCATGTATGCCTCGTACACATGATAATCATTGAACCTCGTAGGCGGTCCAACAGTTCTCTTTGGGCGTTGCTGTACAACACCATCATCATCATTGCTTATCAATTGATCATTATCTGAGTTGCTGGATTCATTATGACATATATTATCTTTTCCTGCTGAAAGATCAACCGTCCCATGATATGAGTGAGATGAATTTGAAACACATACCATTTTTCTATCTTCGTTAAATTTAACATTTTTGGAAACAATAACTCTCCGAGAGACTGGATCGAATAAACGATATCCCATTGGTGAGTAACCCACAAATATTGTCTTCTTTGATTTAAAATCCAATTTCTTTCGTTGACTCTCATCTATTTTCATGTAAGCATCACATCCAAATATTCTGATTTGACTTAAATCAGGTAACTCTTGATATTTCAATTGGTATGGTATTTCTCCAATACTTTGACTATACATTCTATTTTTCAAATATGCAGCAGTCTGCACTGCATATCCCCAGAAGGCTTTATCTAATTTTGCATCCCTTATCATAGCACGAGCCTTTTCCAATAAATATCTATTTGCTCTCTCCGCAACTCCATTCAATTGAGGAGTGTAGGGCGGTGATGGATCAATTTGCACTCCAGCTTCTTTACACAAACTTGCCATTCCACCTGACACATACTCTTTTGCATTATCGCATCTAATCTTGTACACATTTGTATTTTCCTTGAAAAACTGTCTAAAGACACCTACTATGTCTCCTCTATTCTTAAGCAAGTGCACTTCCACAAAACGAGAGTAGTCATCTACGATAGTGACGAAATATTTTTCACCACCATGTGCCACATCAATCGGTCCACATACGTCAGAATGTACCATTCTCATTGGAGCAGTTTCTCTTTGCCTTGGTCCCTTACCCACAGGTTCATTTGTTTGCTTTGCCATCACGCACTCTTCACAGAATTTGTCATCACAAGGTAGACCCATTTTTCTCAATACTTCATTAGACGAGTGTCCCAATCGCCGATGCCAAAGATTTGCATCTTGAACTATGTTTGCAGATTCTCTTGCAGGTGTGAATTCCACCATGTATTGGCCCTTCTGGTTCAACTCGGCCAGTTTGAATGTTTCACCATTCCTCACAACCGTAGCAACATTTTTTGAGAAAGTTATACTATAGTTGTTCTTTTGTATGCTTTTCACAGACATCAAGTTTCCATTCAAGTTAGGTATGTATAGCACATCAGACAACTTGATCAATCGATTGTTCACAAATCCGGAAATAGAACCGATTCCCTTAACTTCTAAATTGGTTTCTTTCGAAGCACAAGAGACTAAAGCCGAATATGGTTTAAATTCATCAAACCATTCCCGTTCTCTTGACATATGAGCTGTAGCTCCTGAATCTAAGATGAACTGATCATCCACGTGTCCACCAGCCATAAAAGTTACTGCTGATGCCGCATTGTTATTTCCTGATCTGCAGAATTTCTTTAAGTGTCCTGTTTTCCCACATCCAAAACACTTGCGTTTCTTATAGCACTGTTTCGCCACATGTCCTGCCTTTTTACAAATAAAACATGTCATTTGTTTCTTATTCACATGAAATGCCGCATTGTCACTAGTTTCCACAACTTCACCATTTTCCTTCATCATCGCTTCCGCATTCAATAAACGTTGTGTCACGAAATCAAAGTTCAACATGTCATTAGGTAAATTTTCTATCGCCGATTTCACTGTATTATACTCATCTGGTAATGACATTAAGATATATATGATCATATCCGTCTCGCTCACTTCTGCACTACCTTTTCGAAGTTCGTTTACGATTTTCATAAAGTTCTGTATATGCTCGTGCATGCTGATGGTTGCTGCTTTCTTCATGGTTACTAGCTTCTTCCTACACAACACTTGGCTTACTGCTGACGAAACTCCAAACGTGTTTTTCAACTTTGTCCACACTTGATATACCGTTTTCTCGGAACTCAACAAATTCAGTATGTCATCATCCAAGAAAGACAACAAAATTGAATACGCATGTTTTGCATTTTTAACTTCAGAATCCATCGCAGGATCTGGCTCTCTGGTTAAGTGTGCCTCCAAATCCTTCGCAGCAAAAACGGCTTCAACTCTCCTACACCACGCGGTGTAGTTTTTTCCATCTAACACTGGAACCTTGATTTCCATATTTAAATATGTATAAACTTTAAACCCACTGCCGAAAACGATCGAACCACGCTCTGCTGACTAATTATGGGATTTCTGCAGAATAAAACAAGGTCAGTTAGTAAGTCCCAAACACACTTCTTTAGCTTTATTATCACAACCATAAAGTAAACAGGAAAAGGAAACAGAGGCCAGTCTAAAATAACACAATATGACAGATGAGCTAAAACCATGGATAACTACCCAAATAGACAGATGTGATTATATATCAACAATTATAAAACTGTTTTTAAACTACATAATGAATAAAAAAACCCGCTCAATTACGCCTATAAGGTAGCTACTCAAGAACGTTTATTAATAAGTTCAAATAGAATTGAAATTTTCGAAATATTTGGAATAAATTCCTATTTTTAGCTCACAACGGAAGTGACTTTGGGGTTGAGGTGATCCGAGAGGACCTACTTAATTTTTTGTGTGATCGTGAGAAATTAAGCAAAAAATGGGAAAGCTTCAGGTTGCGATAGGATATCAACGGAGCTTATCAGGTATGGCGGCCGAGTGACGCTTCAGTGGTGCTTGGAGCTTTTCAACTTGTGCTGGACGGAAGGCCGTACACCAGGTGACTGGAGGAAAGCCATTATCTGCCCTCTGTACAAGGGGAAGGGCTCCCGGTTGGACTGTGGCAACTATCGTGCAATCAGCTTGTTGAGCAACGTGGGTAAATTGTACAGTAGAATATTAGTAGAAAGGGTTAGAAAAATAACTGAAACTAAAATTTGGGATGCACAAGGGGCTTTTATGAATGGGAGGGGATGTGCCGATCAGATCTTCGCACTGCGGATGATTACGGAGAAGCTTTTGAGTAAACATCAGAAGCTTTTCTGTGCATTCGTAGATTTGGAAAAGGCATATGATAGGGTAGATAGGGGTAAATTATGGGAGGTTCTATCAATCTATGGAGTGAACAACCGGTTGATTCGTGGCATTGCTTCGCTATATTCGGATAGTACTGCGTGTGTGAAGGTGAATAGTCACGTGTCACCGGAGTTCTGTCTTACGAAGGGTGTGAAGCAAGGGTGCGTCATGTCACCATGGTTGTTCAATTTGTTTTTTGATTTTTGCGTCAGTGGGTTAAAAGATATAAATATAGGGGTTGAATTGAATGGAATAAAAGTATGTGCGCTTATGTATGCCGATGATTTAGTACTTATGGCTGAGTGTGAAAATGATTTGCAAGAACTTGTGTCAAGTGTGTTTGAAAATTGTGCAAAAAACGGTCTAAAAATGAATGTCAGCAAAACAAAGGTTTTGGTATTTGAAAGGGATGAAGCAAGAACGAATTGCAAAATAACGGTAGAAAATGAATATCTTGAGCAAGTGAATGAGTATGTGTATTTAGGAAGCATGTTTAGTCGGGATGGAAAGTGTGAAAAAGAAATTGAGCGTAGGAAAGTTGCTGGTTGCAGGGTGGGCGGTGCACTAAGACCTATAATGAGAAACAACAACGTCTCACTACAAGCAAAGAAACTAGTGCATAACGCAATCCTGTTACCATCGATGATGTATGGTTGTGAAACGTGGACATGGACGAAAAAAGAAGAATGTAGTATAAATGCAGTAGAGATGAAATCTCTACGAAGAATATGTGGAAAAACTTTATGGGATATGGAAAGGAATGAAAATATTAGGAAGGAATGTGGTATGGAAGTAAGTGTTGTGACAAAGATGAAAGTTAATAAGTTGAGATGGTTTGGACATGTGGAAAGAATGGATGCAGACAGAATGACAAAGAGAATTCATAAGGCTGAAAGGAAAGGTGTAAGAAAGCGTGGCCGACCGAGAATGACGTGGATCGAACACATCGATTCCGTCCTCAAGGAAGGCCATGTAAGAAGTAAGAGAAATAGGAGAGGGTGTATGAGAAATATTATGTCGGTGGATGAAGCGAAAGAAGTATGCTTGGATAGAAAAGAGTGGAGGTCCGTTCTCTCTGCCTACCCCTTACGGGACACGGCGTGATGGGTAAAAAAAAAAAAAAAAAATATCATAATTGATAAGTTCGTACGTAGCTCTGTATTTTCGTTGAAACACTCTAACCCTATGCGAAATTTCATACATACTAAAACAACCAAAGTTAGGATTTTTTTTCATAATTACATACATATAATTTTCGAATGTAAATAATTGATAGCTGCTATGACGATTAATAAAACAAGGGGTCCGCGGGAAGTGTGATATCAAATAAATACTTTATCAAGATTGATGCATAGACAGTTTGAATTTTGCGAACGAATTATTCGACAATCTAGAGTAGGAAGGAAATTAACTCTCCATTTTTTGTATTTTTATTTATGTGTCATTGTTTGGTTTAAATAATTGTTTATTATGATATATATGTTCCAGTGGACAGTTCATTTTTTTGACACTCTAAATTGACGAAAAATTCGTTTGTATAGTCGTTCGTGAAATCGAAATTGGGACAGATTTATTTATTTCTTTTTTTTTAGAGACACAAACAGAACACTGAACAACTCAAACAAAATTATAGAATCTCCAGTACTCCAATAACAAATTAAAAGACAATCAATTTTTTTTTATCTTTTTCTATGCTTGTCGTCCGACAGGTTTTGATTTGTTTTATATTTTTTGAACATTTGCGATTTGGGTTGCTCATATAGGTACCTTAATTCTCGATTCTTTTTTTTGTCTTTGGTAATATTGTTCCACTGAACACAAATAAAAATTAAATTTTCGAACTTTTCGAATCCGGAATCCCCACAATAAAGCACTCTCTACTTTTTGTCCCGAATGTAAATTTTAAAACTTAGTCATTATTTTAATGAAATGCATCGTAAAATAAATGTGTTTCCACTTTGTCATTCGTAATTTTGTTTACGCCGTAGTGAGTGTGTTCCTTTGTTGAAAGTTGTTCCGAAGTTTGAAGCTACGTTTTTGTCGCCTCTGAGGCTAACATGGCGAGCTTAAGAGGTGTTTGTTTATGCAAGGTTGTGCCAAAGCCTTTTTAACAGCTGAAATGTATTTTTTGACATATTTAAATAAATATATTAAATGGACATTCTTATTTCTGTTTTAAGTAACTGCTTTGTTGGTCCTTTATGCCGAATTTGAAATTCATAAAAATACATAGGCAAACATGGGGTTCGTAAACAATTAATAGTCGATTTTTAAGAGGTAACCTTGCGTCTGTCTTCTACTGTTGTTGAAAAGGCTGGCTTTGTGCTATTCTTTACGTTAACAAAGTTATACCCTAAACCAGTCACATTTGAAAGATTTTGATGCGAATATCTTACCATAATAATTGGGTAAAATTTGGGTTTAATGGAGTCTATTCTCCCAACAAGATATGCAATATAGTAATACGCTTCAGAAGTGTCTTATTGATGTTCGACGGACGAGTCAGCTAGTGAGCTATAAAACTAAATTTGACTGCATTTGTTAAATACGTTTAATACAAAAACTTTGATCTGTCATTTTCATCAAAAAGTTACATCATAATATGTGACTATTGCGTCGATCATTTCAAACAATCGCTGTTGTATCAGAGCCGGATATCCGCTTGTAACCACTGAGTGTAAAATTATTAGATAACTTTTTTGGATGCTCAGAACCGAAAATTGGTTCCTTTATTCAACAGTCATGTGACTGGACGGGGTTTGTTGTGTTATCTTGGGCTTGTGGACGAAAGTAAAATGAATTATTTACGGTGAATTATCAAAAATAATTCATTTTACTTTCGTCCACAAGCCCAAGATAACACAACAAACCCCGTACGTACTTTTTTAACTAATTATATGACTAAAACATGAAATTCCTCTGTGGTAACGCTAAAATATTAAAAATAAGAAAATCGAATGTCACACACCGCTACCGACAAACGTCACAGTTTGTATGAGTTTAACAGCAGTCACGTGGTACTTGTTGGAACCATGCGCAGTAGCACATTATTTCTCTAGTCTTGTAACTTAGGATTATTGAAGTGATTTGATTTGTGTTAGGAATAAGTGGTTTTTGTAGAAGAATGTTTACGTGGACAATAAAAATATTTTCTTGTGGATATGTGAGATAATAATAATTATTATTATGATTGTAAAAGTTCATTTATGTGGTAATAAAGAAAACATCTTCTTTTTGTTTCAGGGGCTGGCCGTGGGGCGGGCTGATTGCGTGAGGCAAGTGGGGGAGGAAAAAATAACATATTTGGATGAATATGTGTACATGGAAACTTATTATCCCATGGGTGAAATGTATACTTTTCCCGGAAAAAAAGAAATAATATAATAAAAGGGAGAAAAATTGATAGAAAGAAAATATTAAAGAGAATGTTGTTACTCGACCAATATAGGATGCTTTTTCTTTTTATTTTCTTCTTCGCAATTCTAATCATTTCATTGTTTTTCTGCCGATTTACATAATATAGTGCCGGTTTACTGGTAGATACTGCAAGCTTTACTGAGTTTTTGTATAGAAAAGGGCTATACTTTTAATTTGTTTATTCAAATTTCATTCGATATTCAATTCATATCAATCAATCAATCAGTAATCTCCGTCGAAGGGCAAGTAGGTACGTATAAAAATTCTTTTCTGAAACACCAACATGTTAAACTTTATTGGGCTTCAGTATGGTACTGAAGATGGTCTGAGATGGTCAAAAAACATTTTAGCATTTGATCGATTTTGATGAGTAAATTAGAGAGTATTGTTGACTTTCATGCAGAAAAACGAGTTACAAACTTAGTACGATATGACGTAATCAGCTCATACTCAAATTGCTTTTTAAACTAAAATTTGGATCAGAACATAAGTAGGTAAGTTTATAAAAATCTCATCGTGTTTTAGAAATCAAAATATGAGAATCTGCATATTACTCAAAGGTTCATAAAGGAAATGAAGAATGTGGTAGTATATTATTATTCTTTGCTACAATAATGTAAGGTCGCGATACAAATAAGGGGGTGGGACACAGAGTGTCAAAATGAAGACAGGAAATCCTATATTATTGTCATACGTTTCTGAATGAAGAGACACATTTTGATGTTCTTGTAGGGAATATTTGTTTTTTTTTACCCATCACGTCGTGTCCCATAAGGGGTAGACAGAGAGAACGGACCTCCACTCCTTTCTATCCAAGCATACTTCTTGCGCTTCTTCCACCGACATAACATTTCTCATACACCTGTCTCCCATTTCTCTTACTTCTTACCTGGCCTTCCTTGAGGACGGAATCGATGTGTTCGCTTCAGCCTTATTAATTCTCTTTGTCAGTCTATATGCATCCATTCTTTTCACATGCCTAAACCATCACAACTTATTAACTTTCATCTTCGTCACAACACTAACTTCCATACCACATTCCTTTCCATATCCTTTAAAGTTTTTCTATTATCCTTCGTAGGGATTTTATCACTACTGCATGTATACTACATTCTTCTTTTTTCGTCCATGTCCACGTTTCGTACTCACACATACACATATTCTCCCTTTAAGGCCCCCTGCACACCGCAAGCCAGCCCGGAGGAGACCAATCCGCAGCAAACCCGACCCGCACAAAACCGACCTCCTAGCTCGATAGAAGCAATCAAACCAAAAATTCCGGCCCCGGACAAATCAAGCCCGCCGCGAATTACCCCCAAACCAACCAGCAATACGGGGGCCTAAGCCCCACTCGGGAGCATAGGGAGGCATCAAGAGCTCTCCATTGCGCTTGAAGGCGTTCGAGGCTCATTGTGCCTTTTCTGACCAGTTGAGATTTAAGGACGTGAAGTGGCCAACCTCACGTTTCGTACTACACAGGACAATCTTCTATGAGGAACCCAAAACACTGCTTTGGTAGAATGGAGAAAAAATGGGTTTGGTAATTGTTGCAAATCAATTTTGGGATTATTACCAAGCGCTTGTCTTTTTGATTGTTATATACGTGATCAAATAAAGCACATTTTTAACTGAACTGCTAGTATTCACCCTCATAAAAAAGCAACATACACGCATCACAAAATAATTAACACATTATTATATTTTAAATGAAAACTAATTAATATAAAAAGAGTAAGTAAAAACAATGTAAGATGCGAAAAATATTGTTTTTCATAGAACGTTGGTGCTTGTGATGTGAACGAATAAGAGAAACAAGAACTACACCGGACGCGTTCAAACACACAGACGTGAATCTAATAATATTATCAGTAATTATTACATCAACCAATAGTTCTTTTCTATTAGTTGAAGAACACATTGTGAAAAAAAAATCGTTTCTACAATACTGAACTTTTTCTTGAATATTTCCTTGATTTGAATATAAGACAAATCTAAGTAAATTGACTTTAGATTTTTGTACAAAAAGTTTTGAACACGATCTTTAATCGATGGGGGAATTGATCAATTATTTTTGCTACAACATGTTTTGCTCTCTCTTAAAGCTTTTAGAAGCTCGTGCAAACATATCGATTTATTAATAATTTTATACAAATATAATAAATATTATATTTTTATCGAAATAATAATATAAATGAGTTAAAGTTTCAAATGTTTGTCAGTAAAATAAAAACGATATCAAAATTTTATAAACGAAAAAATATAAAGCGTCAAGCGATTATCCGACTTTTTAAGACACACATCACTGTCGACGACTGTAAAAGTATTTACCTATTTATTTTTCTTTTAATGAGTCATATGTACAGTTTTAGAAATTACGGTTATTTTTGTTAATATTTTTTGGGTAAAAATAAATATTTAATTTAATAGGTATGCGGCTGTCATTGAGAAAATAATAATAAAGTTTTTTATATTTTTTAAATATTTTATGACATATTCGTATTTAAATACGTTAATAGAGTAACTATTTTTCATTTCAGAAAGTAAAATATCAGTGTTTTTGGCTTGAAGTGACCATAGTCGTAAATTTAATTTAAGCTGACAGTTGTTCTAAGTCAGCATTTTTTTATTACATAAGTGTGTTCTCAAGAATTGTCGAGTGCAAAGGATATTGCGAGACTTGTATATTCTCAAGGAATGTAAAATTCGAAAATTTAGCCAAGAATTCTTTGACCTTTCGAAAGAATGTTTTCATTAATGTGAGGACTTGTCTATTTCCGAGACGTTTTTTTCTAAAAAGGGCAACACTGGAGCAAGGACGTCTTCGCTGATTAAGATTCCACAAACGATTTTGTTTCGACGTTTTTTTTTAATAAAATAAACTTGTTAGAAAAGATAATATTAAAATAGAAAAGAGAGTTTATTTTGGAAAAGAAAAGGGAGTTGGTATTTTATTTTCTAAAAGAGAAGAGAATAAAAATAATAATACATAGAAGAAACGAAGCCCAAAGGTTGTTAATAAATTCTTGAAGAGAGAATTTTAATAAATAACATATTGGATTGGGTGGAGAAGTTCAATTATTACACTCAGACAAACCAATAAAGAAAAACGGAAAGTAAACAATGGTAAAAATGTGTATTTTTTCAAAGGTTGAATTCCCTTTTATTTGATGCGAAGAAATGTTGAGTTAAATACACAAAGAGCAGAGTACAATAGGAAATAATATTAAAAGGGAGTGAAACACCAAAGTCAGTGATCATGGATAAAGAGCTGGTTATAAAGATGCAGTACGGGACACAAAAGAAATCGGGGAAAAGCAGATCGGACAATGCAAAACTCAACAATGGCTCGAGAAAATTAAGTTTGGATACGAACACGACGTGCTGCTTCTGCATCAAAACTAATAAAGCCAAGAGGAAAGGTTTGTTGACCGGAGTCGTCACGAACATCGGCATATTCGCTCTACTCCTAGCTTATACTCTCCTGGGATCCTTCGTGTTTCTGGCTATAGAAGGCGGGGCCGCCAAGATGCATCAGAAAACATTGGCCACCACGGTTTATCAACAGCAGATTCGCGACAAAAATAGTCCAACACCAGCTAACACGACAGCTACCATTGCCAGTGCTGAGCTGAGGGCGAAAACGGTCGAAAATATTTGGGAAATAACGGTGTCGCTGAATATTCTGTATAAAGAGAACTGGACGAGGCTGGCAGCTCAAGAAATCGGCAGATTCCAAGAACAGTTGGCGCAGAGGGTCGCGGCGGAAATTCAAAGTACGAGCGGGCAGTCTATGAGAACTTTCGAATCTGGACAAGGCACCACTTCGGCTGATGAATTCGAATGGAACTTCGCCAAGGCGTTTCTGTACTCTTTGACTGTTCTCACAACAATAGGTGAGTATAGATTTTTACTATATTTATACCTTATTAAATTTGAATAATATTCTTACGTCTTAGAACTATAATTTACGACTACGAGTACACTTTTAACAGATCATTATGTTTTTAGAGGGTATAAAATATTTACCTATTTATTGGTATGTGTGTAGATGGTACATATTAACAACTTTTTGATGCAAATTTTTGTTTGATTATCAATGAATTATTTTAAATTTGAGTCAAATTTATACGACACAGTTATCTTTTACTTACGGCCCATCAAATACGAAATTCTATTGAAAGATTTGGAAATTAATTATGAACAAAATTTTTCGTTTTTTTTGTGGCTGAAGGTTTCCAAGTTTTGAAAGCAACAATATAAGTTAGTCTATATATATATATATATAGGTTGTAAACTTTGGGTAAAGTTATATATTAGGGTAAAAGCATATACTCATTGTTTTGTCAATATAACTTTTAAAACGCATTAGACAATCTTTTGAAAATCGGTCATGCATTCCAGAAAGGTTCTTTTATTAAGCATTAGATACTTGCATTGTAAAAAAGTCTAACTTAGGAAGCCATTTTGATGGCAGGGGACATTGTTCCACAAAGCCTTCCATTAAGCCAACAGCCCATCAATGGAGGCTTGACTTAGTTACGAGGGCTCTAATGTATTCAGATACGCCCATTGAACACCATTTTAGGGGACCAAAGTCAAAGGATATTTTCAAAGTCACTTGTTTATTTTAACGTAATGTTTTTTGTTGGCAAAGTATTAACTTCTTTACCATGATTTTTGGTTTGTTCAGGCATGTGAATCCACTGTATATATCAAAACATTATTTCTGAAATATGTGAAGGAATGTGTTAATCTTACAACAGCGAGCTTGTTATGAATTCCTTCATTCGATCCGAATTTCTTCAGTAGAGTAATCTTGAAGAGTTGAGGCTGGAAGCTTGAGATCAAATTGATCATTAAATACTCCCAAGATATCAAAAATAATATCACAATTAATATCAAGGTCCCATATTCTTTTTTTATGGGCATCCCCTAGACGTTGAAAAGTTTCATACCCTCGGCGCAATTTAAGCATGAAACCCTAGCTGTGGCAAGTCTTGATGCCAAGCCAAAGGTTAGGTAGGTGTACTAAATTGATATGAAGGTGGCTAGTATAATTTTATTTACTTTTTAATGAAATGTTTATTGGATACAGACAGCTTTCTTTTTTAAAGGTCAAATCAAATCAAAATCATTTAAAGGTATTTTTTTTATAAATTACAAATTCGATATCAATATTGGTAGTAAGTACTACAAGACAACATCCGTCGGAAAAGCTAGTTAGAAATAAAACTATGGTTTAAAGTTTAAAAATTACCTGGAGGTGTTGAACATGACTTGGTCCCTCGTGTGAAAGAGTTTACGGCCGTAGAGTAAATAGGTTCTGTTACTCTTTGCAACGGAGAGTTCTTCACCACTTCATTATCAAAGTTTGATTCTCATACGGGGTGCGAATGGATTGTAAGTTTATGATTCACAATCCTCAACGGAGCGTCTGAGAAAGAGATCGAACATTAATATAATTGAGGAAAGGCGCGCACTCGTTTTCTCAACTTTTATACCCCGCAGACGCCAATGAAACAGCGTTACTTTCGCAAAGGATTGTAACTTTCTTTCTTCACTAAGAAATATAACAGCGCTTTTAAGCGTCATACCTATAAGTACCTACACGTTTTTTTCCTATGATATAATTTGGAAAAATTATAAAGGTACATATCGAGGTACTATATACAGGGTGACTGCTAATTCGATACATTCCTTAAAAGGAGTTATACTAGAGAAAATTTGCAACAGTTTTGTTCCCATTAACCAGGGTTCAAATGCCAGTGGTTTTCGAGTTATTTAACTTAAGCAAAGTGGAAAACATTTACTTATACCTTTTCAGAAAGCTTATGAATTTGGAAAGTTTTTCCTGTGGTTTGTTCGCCAAGTATATCATACTTTATTGGAGTAACAACGTTAAAAAAATCGAAAATAAAAATGAAAAAAAAAACTGACTTGTGATTTTAAAACGTTGTATTTCTGAGGTTTTTGAAATTTTACTCTAGATATTTTACTTCAATTATTATTTGTTTATTCTTCAGCTAGGTATTGGAAAAATTTATTTTTACTTTCTTAAATGGAGTACCTACTTTGTTCACTATTTTCAATTTTAGGTCAAAAGGTGGAAAATTGAAATTAAAAACTCTAAAAAGTTAAACAACTCGACAAAAACTAGCATTTGACCCCTGGTAAATGGGAACAAAATTGTTGCAAATTTGCTCTAGTATTATCCCTTTTAAGGAAAGTATCGAATTACCAGTCATCCTGTATAAACCATATCAGACTTACTCGCTGTGACAAATGATGCGATCGCTATCTATCTTTCTATTTTTATCGCCTTTCTCTACCTCTGACAAGCAGGAAACAGGGCCCTGGACTTTACATTTTCTACCTCTTTTATGTAAAATGAAATATAGCTGACATAATATACTAAATAAATAAATAATAATAGCATAACTATTTAGTATCCCATGAACAGCTCAATCAAAAGTGCTTTATCAGGAGAAGAGTCGAACAAACTATAAACATAGCACAACATTTTCGGTCATAGGTACAATCATTTAAATTTAATGGCTGATTGTAATAATAATAATAATAATAAACACTTTATTGGCATGAATATACAAAAATAACAAACCAAAATTGGCGGGCTTATTGCCTGGGGCAATTTCTTCCAACCAACCTAATACATTATGATCATAATAGAGCTACTTATTGACTCATTTGCTTTAATTGAAAGGCAGGCAAAGAACACTGGATGACTTAAAAATGAATAGGTACTAACTAACATGCCCTGATGAAAATCAAAATATTTTGAGAAAAATTGACATACAGAGAAGAAAAATATTTTTTTAACAACTCGAGTATTAATTGTTCACTTCAAGTAGGTAAACCATCCTTAATTTCATAAATTTTTGAAATAATAATCATTTGAAGGAAATATTAATTTTGAAAAGCAACAAGATAAAAAGTAAGGGCTCATCTTAATGTTTGCAAACTTGACAAAGTTTTCTCGTAAAAATTATTCAAGACGTTTAACCCGTTATTGTAACTCTAAACATAAATTTGGAGGGTCGTTACCAGCTAGGAGCTTTTTGAATATTCGGAGTGGGTGGTAAGGTTCTGAGATGAGGGGGTACTGTAAATATTGTGGCCAGGGTGATTAACAAATTAAGACATATCACATTTTTAGGGATAAAGTTTAATACCCAGTAGCGAAATCCGTTAAACCACTAAAATTTTTGGAATCTATGTGTTCGAGATTCAAAATGATTTTGTGTGAATGGAACTGTGTTTTTTTAAATTCATCATAATGAATTTTACGTAGAAAAAATTAAATAACGATAGTTGGATATCATCAGTTATAATAATACTTAGTGTATTCACTATTCAGTCAGGGTTTTGAAGACGAGGAAGACCCTCTAATAAAGTCTTCCGCTCCTTCGTCTCAGAGCTGAGATATTTGATATATCTCGAGAGGAGGTCACACATATTGCGCAAGATCGAGCGCAATGGACTTAACAGCGGGATTAAATGTATTAAAGGTGAAAAGGTCAGGGAGATTTTTTTTGGTATGCTTTATTAATTGTAAAATTTTTGGCTAATGCCTTATTGTATTAATTCGTTTAAAAAATCAAAACTTATAGCATTTCTAAAAGAATCTTTATCAAATTTAAGCTTAGATTTACATATCAAACTATTTGTTTAAACCTAGTGTCCTTTTTGAGGAGCTAGGTATGTGAATTTAAATCCTTAAAAAAAAAACATGAGATTTTCAGCAGTTGAACGTGGGTTGGTAATTTCAAAACAAAGCAGCCTTCATTGACTCGATTTGAATTTAGCAATTAAAAATCGAAAATGATTAATCATGCAATGTTTGTATCAAAAAGTTATGTATCCGTGAAAATAGGATGTCTAATGTCAATCGATCGCATAGATAAATTTCTGCTAAGAAAAACAAAGAAATAAAATACGTGAATGTATAGAGAAATTATAATATGATATTAGGTATATTACATTTAAATGATTTTGTTGGGTTGCCATTGTTTTATGGAAAATGTATGTCAAAAAAATAAAAACATTAACTGTGTCTTTATTTTGTTTGCAGGTTATGGAAGTATAGCTCCAAGGACGGCACTTGGTAAAGCGGTGACGATTGGATACGCCGTACTGGGCATTCCGCTAACCCTTCTGTATTTGAGCGTTGTTGGTACTCTGTTGTCGAGGTTAGCCAGAAGCGTCTTCTCCAGGGCACTGTGCTGCTGCCTCTGCACTAAATGTGGCTATTGCTGCTACGACGAAAGGAAAATGGCGGACAAAGAGAGAAAGCAGAAGATCAGCAGACAGCACGCGGAAACCACCCACCAGATAATGCAGGAACCCTTCTACGTCAGATCTCCTTCGGGCACTATAATTTCAGCCTCTCAAGCCAATAGAGGACTCGCATCTCCAATCAAAGAGAAACATTCTGGTTATTTGAAGGATTGCGATTCGTTTGATACGGATTCTAGGACTTCTCTAAGAGGTCTTTCCATTCTGGCTCCTGTGCTCTTGTGTCTCTCAATGATTGCTTCATATATAGTTTTTGGTGGCTTCGTTCTGTATAAACTGGAAAACTGGAAGTTGTTGGACGGAATTTATTTCTGTTTCATGAGTTTGTCCACAATCGGGTTCGGAGATTTGGTGCCAGGCTCGAGTCCGCACTACAAAAAGAAAGAATCCAACGGAACAGTTTGGTTCTGTTCCATTTATATAATATCAGGACTTGCGCTGACAGCCATGTGCTTCAACGTTCTTCATGACGAGATAGTGTACCGTCTGAAGCACCAGGAGAGGCAGCTGAGAGCGAGCGTACAACGGGCTCTGAAGAGAGAAGCAGGCCGGCAGCTGTCCTGACAATTTAACGAGGAGGCGATGAAAAATGAAATGCTTTACCATAGGAATTTGACAGAAGAGACCCTTTTGAGTTCCGTTAATTCTAATTCCGTTCTATTCAACACACCCGATTCTGACGTGGACACCATGATGGCGATGGGTAAGGAAATAATTACGAGGGAACCCAAGGCGACACCGCTGCCGGAGATGCTCAACCACGTGACAGGGACCCTCTCGAGATCCGGTGTCTATACGGTCAAAGAGGAGCCGGAAGTGGAGGATGCTACGGAAATGTAAAGTAGCCGTGATTTATTGTAAGACCATTTTCTTTGGACTAATAATAAGGATAATGTTATGAAGATAGAATTTGTGAATTTATTACTTAAATTATTTAGGAATTTATTTTCTCGTTTATTTATTTTGTCCAACGAAGGTGTTTTCAAACAACTTTTTAACAGGTTTTTGACAAATAAAATTGATTCTTTGTTCATTATATACGCTGTAATCATCCAACATATTTTTTTAAGTAAATGAATCTGCGTTCACTCAAAGTGAACACAAACACACTCTTTGACTCTTTCGCAGTAAGCTACTTAAAGCTTGTGTCGTGAAAGAGGAAGATGGTCCGCACCTGGGATCGAACCACGACGTCCGCACCAAACAGTACGAAAGCCGTCGTTGTAACCGCTATTCTACCAACCACATCAAAACGAATTCAATAGTATCGATTCTTAAGATGCAAGAGATTAAGAATTGCCCACCAAGGTAAATTCTAGATACTTTAATAGCCTTTTTAGATCTACAAGTAATTTGCTACTTCTTCATTCGATATTTTCACTCGGAGACAAGCTACTTAAATGTCGTGAAAGAGGAAGATGGTCCACACGAAACAGTGCAAAAGCCGGCGTCGCGTCGTCTACCAACCAACACTTTAAATTTATTTATTTATTTCGATTATCAGTACAAGCACAACAATCAGTAAAATACATATCATTATTGGAATTTACTGCCCTAGTAGACAACGTCTGTTCTGGAGTAGTACTAATTCAAATTAAATCATGCAACCAATCAATGCATGTACTAATGAAACTAATAAAAACATAATACAGTGGACTAAAAATAATTAAAAAATAATAATCTTAACTAAAATAGCAATACAAAAATAAACAGCTTCATTCAGTCCTAAATAAGCGGTCCACTGCACTCCCTTTTACAAACAAACGATATGACGTGGACAAATAAACATATAATATGTGCCTCAAACCAGTATCATTCGAAAAGTAGTATTTTGCAAATTAAATGCTTTCAAACCATTAAATGTATTGATTCTCCTAGCATGCCTAGTAGCATTTTATTATACATCGATTATTCCCACCTCATCAAAGGATGGAGTTTAGACACTCGCATATAAACTTAAAAACAAAACGTTTCTTTTAGTAAGACTCCATTGTTTTGAAGTTGGTTCATTGACTTTCACACTAAAATACAGATTGTCAGCTTTATCATTATGGATTTCGCGTTGATTATGTAAAATATCCCATTTCATAAACACACTCTGGGTATCCGCTAGTTCCTAAGTAGAAGAAGATATAAATGAAGTGGAATACATATAGGTACTATGAAAAAGAAAAGTTTGAGAATTCAACGCGAGAAAGTGGAAAGATAAGGGGAGGTCATCAAAAAGTGTATCTCCAAGTCACTTAATTTAAATACTACTTGGGCTAAGTCTTTGACGCTTCTTACGAAGTGCTGCTGCGGGTAATGGTCTAGATAAGATCGTAGTTTGGCACAACCGTTTTAAGAACCGCATATTTTTAATAATACTGTCGGGACACATTTTAAGTTTTTTTTTCGATTTTTTACATTTTCTATTCGATGGTTTTTACACATCTACCGACTTATCCCACGTTCGTTCCCAATGTGGAGCATGAGAAGGCCACGAAATTTCTCCAAGTGTCTCTAACAGAATCTTGAAGGCCCGCAAATCATGGCCACGTGATATTTAGTTTTTAATGCCTCCCAATCCAATCTTATCCGATGAATAAGCTTCTATATTCTACGAATAAGTCGCTTATGTGTTCGATTCTAAATGGTATCTTATTTTCCGATGACCTATGTAAGCGGGCAAGGGATTGATTGACGGCCTTGGGCGAGAATTGTGTGTTTAATAAAAAAAAAATCCAATGGCCTAAACAAAAGTGTGGGCAAAATAAATAAATAAAATTAGCTGTAGACATTATTTAAATTACTGTTTGCTTATTATTATTTTTGATCCAGAGCTTTACAACGACGACGTTTATCATTAAAATAACAAATTAATTATTATCTAATCGTTTTGAAATGAAATATTTTATTGTTTGGAAAACAGAAAACTTTGATCTAATATTTATGTTAGAAATGATTTTGTTTTCTCTAATTTAGAAATGATTTGTTTTCTCTAAAATGTACCTACTTACTCAAATATTGTTTTTATTATAAGTAAATATAAAAAAAATAATACTGTGAAACTCAATCTACAACTATCAGAAATGTTTATTTGATTATTAATTTACATTCGATTTTATAATATAGGTAAATATACAAATAAATTTGCAAATAAAAAAATAAATAATGCCATTTTATACCTTCAATTTATATTTTATATTTTGACTGTACTTGTGCCAAATTTGATTGTAAAAACTTAAATTATAAAAAAAATATGCAGATAATTCGGATTTTTTTTTTTTTTAAATAGTTATCGATAACATGTTTGGTGCGTTGATAAGGTTTTTATTGAATTGTAGAGGTAAGTGACGGACAGAACGATGTGCCAAGATATTATATTATTATCACAGTTTGATCTCGTTTAAATAAAAATTGCTTTTTTTTTTTTTCTTTTTTACAAACATTGATAATTTGGTTAATTAAAAAGGTACCTGCTCGCTTATTTTGAGATTTTCAACTCAATGTAAAAGTTTTTCATAATACACATAATTTGTATGATAAGAAGATGATCTGCTGTCTCGGAATCTAAGTTACCGAACAAACCAAAAATTTGAATTATAGAAAATATTAAAAAAAAAATCACAACTTTTCTATATTATTTTGTTTTGTGATAGAAATTAATGTAAGTAATACCACATTTTTTTATTTATAAAACGCATATTTTAATTTTTCGAGAATTCATAAAATTGGCCTCCAAGTTGAATTTTTAAGACTACCTCTCCCAATTGCCATATTAAACATAATATAGGTAGATTAAAACAAAGTTCATAAAATATTGTTTTATATTAGGTACTTTTATTTTACATGTTTCATATTCATGTTAGATATTACAAATATTGTGTAGATATAAAACGGGTGATGCAAAAAAATGTATTTTTAAATATTTTAAGTTACCTCCTCAAACCATGCAAGTTACTAACAATTTTAATTGTTTAAAAAGATTACGAAGTAGCCATAAAACTGTACACTAATAATTTAATTAAACTAATGAAGTATTTGGATTATCCGTGAATATATTAGGATTAAAACAGTGGAATTTTGTATATTCTGTCCAAACTATATAATGTTATTATTAAAATTAATAAAATATAACTAACATTGATACATGTGTGTTGAATCTTTATTTCTTTTGTTCAATAAAATTTTTTCTTAAACAAATATTTTCATTTGTTCTTCCATCAAACACTTTTGGAGTAATTTTCTTATACATATATAATATTGTTTAAAGATCAACTTAGGTGCATTTTTAAGATCTTTTGAAGAAATAAATAAGGAAAAGATGGCAGATAATGAAAAAGAGTATCAAAGTTAGAGGAAATTAAACTTGACAATAAATTGAGAAACAGTGAACATGTTGCAAGGGTCCCTCAACCTGACTCTCTGCTTTCAGTATTGATTATCAATAGAAAATACTCAAATCTCAGACATTCAACTCAATGTGATTAAAGGTAGATTTTGCTAATGCGTTAAAACAATTTATAGAGCTCGACAGATTGTCTTTTAATTTTTAAGTAGCTTACTATGAAAGAGTAAAATAATACTGTATTTGTGTATACTTTGATTGAGCACATATTCATTCTAAAAAGAAGAAAAAGTTATGGTTAAAGCAAAGGTTAATTAGATGGGCATCAGAGGAGTTGGAGATCTTTTAAGCCATGCAAGGGACAATGAGGCTTTTTCTCAAGTCGTCGCTGCATCTGAGGAGACTTAGAAATACAAAGGAAATAATATTAATAAAAATAATATAACACTTTTCTATACAAAGGTGTCAGTATAGCCGGCGAAACTTATTGTCTGAGGCAGTTGCCTGTTTTCCATTCAACCGGTCCCATCCAATCTAAGACAGGCCAACCCCGGGTAGAAATTTCAAGTGAAAAAGTCTGACCCGATCGGGAATCGAAACCGGGACCTCGGATCTGAAGTCCACGCTAGTACGACTAGGCTACCGAGGTCGGTAAATAACAAAGGAATAATAATAAACTAAGGAAAAATAATGTAAGTTTTAACGGTAGGAAAACATTAAAAAACCTCATAAGAAATTAAGAATTATTATGGTTTATTTATTTATTTTTTAATTTTAATTTGAGACATAAAGAAATTTTAAATTGTGATCTTCAAATAGTTATTATCATGAGTTTGATTTTTCGTTGATTGAATTTAGTGTGTAAATAAACGTCGAACACGCTGAAGATGCAAAATAACCTTAAATAAATATCCTTTTTTGCTTTTGCTCCCGAGACAAACGATGTTAATTTCACACACTCTTCAATTTTTTATAACTTTTGTGTTTTTAAAATATTACAAAATATGCTTTACAAGCCTTGCGCGAGTTCTTGATATTTTTACATAGGTAGTTGTTATGAGAATAAGCGCACGTTGTGCCGTAATGGGGCAAGTAATTTGAATTGCACTCATTCCGTTTTAAACGAGGTTCCAGAATCTATGTAAGATATTAAATGTAGTGGAAAGTATGACTCTGTGGTCCTTGGCTAAGATGTCATAAGATTTTCATGACTCGAAGTGCATCGCAATACGGACGAGGAATATAACATAGAATGAGGAAAAATATAATAAAAGAACTGCCTCAGAAATAACTCTTTTGTTTTGCGGTTCCTCGTGCCTAGTTATATTCGTTTCATGCAATAATAATATTATTAATTGTTCTGTTATTTTGTTGATAATATTTTTTAATAAAGATAATAAAAATAATCTGTATAACGTTTTACTTTATCCAGAACATAGAGTTGAAAGACTGACAAAGATAGAGTGCTCCGATTTGTGTTTAAGAAATTTGCCTTTCTAGCAATAAAATATAATCCCTTGCAGTTGAAGAGACCCACCGTTGGAAGGGACTAGTATCTACGAAATTAGTTTTTTTTTTTTTGCAAATTTTGCAAAACGTTTTTTTTAGAACAGTGTGCAAATATAACTCCAAAGACTACTTCTTGATTCTTGAAAAGGTACCTTCCTTTACAGGTGTTTTTTGGGATATTAATGCGAAAACGAAGAAAACTCTCTCATACCGTATTCCGTTCCTGTGAAACAAGAGAGAAGGGAGTTGGACGTGGTGTGGTGTGGAATGATGTCATTGTCATTGCGCAGGATCGAGAGATCTTGTTGCCTGACAATGCCCCAAAGTGGGGTCACAAAGACAACAGTAGAAAGCAATCTTCCTTTCCAAATATTCATATGTGTACCTAACTAAAATACTTAATTGTTTATCAGTAATAGAAATTTGTTTTTAGGAGTTAAGCAGAATAAGCAATGGTTTTTCGCATAAGCTTCTGGGTTAATGGTTTAAAGCTTTATGGTGTACCGCTCTGTACATCTTTATTATTTAACCAAATCCAACTTCTCTGTTCTTTGTGTTAGTCCATGGACTATACATAATAGCCTTGGTAAACTGTCGTATAACCGCCCCAGTGCAGTAGAATTAAGAGGCGGACGTGACTAGGTGAAGTATATTTTATCAGAGAACAAGATCTATGGATTGAGATTAATATTGGGGTAACCTACGATGTGTGTTTAATAATATAGCACTCCCACATTTTAGACTAGAGGAAGCTTTTCTCCAAATCCATGTCGATATGGATAGTCCGCCTCCAAGCCTCCTGGCTAGCTGCTGCTATGAGTGAAAATTTTTCGATGTAGACAATATGGACCAAAAGAATATGTAACAACTAATGACCCTAACAATTCATTACTGATGTTCGATTTTTAAATGGAACAAACCACTACGGGCTTACGACCATCTTATCATAAAGAAGGTCAAAGGACCATATGCCCTTTGAGTCACCGCGACCAATAAGATCTATTGTGACATCCTTCAATGAATTCGTGGAGCGCTGCCTCTTATTGTGCCACGTCTCCAGAGGCCTCTTGCAGTGACAGTGCCTCTTCCCGGCTCCTGCCCTCCGCAAAAGGTCTCCTTAATCTTCTTTTTGAAAGATAGGTTCCAACAGGATTCCCATCTCTCGGTTGGAACAAATTATTTTGATCATGTGAACTTTTGTCCACTTTGACCACTGATGTGGAAGTACCTATTATATCCATCACACCAGGTCGGCTCTACAAAGGTGCCATGTACATCCTCCATAGCCAGAACTAGGGAAATAAAAGTCCGCCCCTACAGATCCCTGCATGTAGGGGTAAGGCAAAAAGTCACCCTGAGGTTGCCTGGTATCAGGGAGCCTCCGTTAGTTACTAACCTACCCGTTAGTCACGCATCCCTCGGCACGGGTCGAATGACACCTTGGATTGGGGATTTTTGGGCAGAAAGGTTTACTCCTTCCGGAATGATAGGACTAGGTGAATATGGATGGGAGGGCTCATAGAAGGCAGGAGAAAAGGAATCGGGTATAGGAAATGCCCTGCATGTTGGACAGCCATGCAAGGCATCCCGTACTCTCTTCGGCTTGTTGACCCTAGCATCCACAGGGACCGAATGTAACCGCCGTTTCAGCCTGGGCCAACGTAACAGGGTCCTCCACTTGTAGGTGAGAGTCGAGTTGAAATGCAGTGGCTGAGAGGCATTAAATGCTCTTTTATTGCGCGTAACATTTCCTTGGACCCCAAAAAGGCTGGCTTAGTGTGATCACTTTTCTTTAACAACGTTCGCCAATAGGTGGTAATGTTTAAGTCTCCGAAACTCCTAATCATGAGAATTCCCAACATGTTGAATAATCCCATGTATGCAACAAATAGATATTTAATAATAATTAATGAAATATAGAGATAAAAGTTGGAAATTATTGAGTAGAAGAGAGCAAACAAATTTAAAGACTGCGACTGCTGTCATGTATTTGGCACCAGGGTATTATTAGGTATATCCCGCATCATCAGTAAGGAACCAGAATCTATGAGCTGACCGGATAAAGAACTGCCTGGCTCAACATAACTCAATAAAGTGTCGGTTCAACCGAATAAGATGTCATGATGTAAGCTGCACCGCTTCAAGCCTACATAAATGGGGATGGATGGACTCACCAGCATGCGTATGTGGGATGACACAAACAAAAGAACATCTTATTAACGAGTGCTCCATGTACGCATTCAAAGAGGGTCTGCAGAACTTGCACGCACTGACGGATGACGCGATCTAATGGTTTCGATCTAAGGAGGTCAAATTGTGAAAGAACACTTACAAAAGAAATTGTTCCATTTCAAAATCGAACATCAGTAATGACCAGCATCTGCATGTGGGATTACACAAACAATCGACCATCTGATTAACGGGTGCCCCATTTATGCATTTGAAGAAGGACTACAGGACTTGCACGCACTGACGAATGACGCGATCCAGTGGCTTCGGTCTCTGGAGGTCAGATTGTGAGCGACCATAAGAAGAAGAAGAAGTCATGAATTGTTAATCATTAGTTTTACATATTCTTTACTTACGAAAGAAATATCGTTCAAATTGAGCTGAATAAACTGAATGTCTGAAAGAAAATTATGTATCAAAATAATAAGGCCAGGTAAAATAAGTTGGGCGTATTTAAAAAAAATCAGTTCGTTTGAACATCTGTAGTTTGAATTATTATCATGGCGATATGGCTAGCATTATTCTTTAAAAATAGTGGAATACTGGAGCGATAATACTAGTCTTCGAAATGTAAGAAAATGGCAATTTTTGCCTTAAGGTATCCATCCCTCAACAACGACAATCTTATCTTTATTCCGTGAATTGAATGGGTCATGAACAAAAATGTGATATTAGCAGGGAAATCTGTTAGAAAGGAAATCTATGCTTTGTATTATAGTTGTTGTGAGACTTTTAAATGCCTTAAAACTTCAAAATATGAAATTACATTGTAAACAGTTTGATAAGATACGTTCTTCATTGTTTGAATGCCATTGTTTTTATTACATACAACCTTCCCCATAAAACACAACATTAATGCAATCAACTCTAGAACTAAGTTAATACGCGCTGTATATCTATAAGTCATTACAGTAAGCGGTCATAATAATACAGTAGGTACATACGGTTTGTCTAGCTAGACGGTCCGTTCGGGTCGGAGGATAAATTACCTAATATGAAAACGGCACAGAGGAAATACGCATACGACATCACAGCAGAGGCAAAACGAGTAGTTTAAATAGTATACATAATATGGAGTTAGTGATGAGTTTGACTCTATTTTGTTACAAAAACGAAAAACAAGTAGGTACATATCGAATAATGCTATAAATTATAAAGATTATGGCTATAAGTAATAAAAAATATCATAAACACATAAGACAAAAATACAAAATAATTACTGAAGGACGCTGTGAATAGCGTTTTTTATTTAATAATGTAGAAAGACGTGGTGTGTTCGCAAATCATTCAAAAAAATCTCATCAACTCATCCACACGGAGAACCGAAATTAAAGTAAGCGAAAGAGGAGATGCTCTGTGAGAATTGATATGTCATTGGATTAAGGTAAAGGACCCACGTGTTTGTTCTTTTATTTATGGATAGTAAAATGGTGGCAAATTTTGAGCATACGTTTGAAGGATTAGAAATCATCTGAACTCTAGAAGAAAGACTCTGCATCAGTTTATTTTTAAATTTCATTAACATGTAATGACTTTGCAGTCGTTCTGTCTCATTACGCCAGTTAAATTTTAAGGCAGTAATTTTGATGGGTATAGAGTCTACCGATACGATGTGCAGCCCACCTAATCGGCGTGTTTACTTCCGCCTCTCCACGTCCAAGTTTCCGTTTGGACGGAAGACTTGGATGTTATTTTACGACTTCGTTGGACAAGAGACTAACACCCGAATTCATAGTCGTTACTTGAGTATTCCCCGATACTTGAGTGCTCGTTAAGTAGCTGTTTTCATTTCATAGTCATACAAAACTTACCCAAGTAGTACTCAAGTAGCTGTCAAACTCAAGTCGTCGACGAACACGACTTGAGTGTTACTTGGAAATGTCAAATGCTGCTTTTTGTAAATGTATTTTGTCGTTTTCTTGCAGTTTGTGTTTAATAAACAATAAAAAAGAAATGTCCTAAAACATAATTAAAAATACATTTTGTTTTGTGGCAACGCTTTTCGCCACAATAATATTTACCCCACTACTCAAGCGTTGACTTGGCGAAGTAAAGGGGTAGTGTTTGTCTATAGAATGCATCCGCTACTTGAGTATTGCCTTTTACTTGAGTACTCCTCGGCCAAGTATTACTCAAGTAAACAATTATGAATAAGATAATAACACGGTTTAACTCAATTTATTTTTTGTAATAATTCGATTAATACTTTTTAATACTGTTTTTTAACATTTCAGTATATATTTTAACATAAAATGATCGTTAAATGTCACTACGCCTGTCAGTTTAACACACGTCTACGGTTTAACATAAACTCAAAAATTATAAACGACAAACCTAATTTTATCTTTCGACAAACCGTTCATTCGTTCAGCGTCGCGTTCTCTTGTTTGTTTTTGCGTTTCGATTAAAGTTATTATCTAACCTGCAAACTTTTGTATAAGTACATGAATATTTTTATAAAAAAAAAAACTACTCAGCAATTAGTACTGAGCCGATTCTCCAGGACCTATTATTTATTATGAAATATAAATTGATATTTTGAATTAAGAAATATGTTTGAAATAAATTATGACTTAATTTATATTTATCCACAAACCTAAATTATTAAAAAAAATAATGCCAAATAACTGGACAAAATGTGACGTTTGCATTGTTATCTGACATGACAGGCATGTTTTGTATACTTAATTAATAAATAAATATTATATTCATTATGTACTTGGCTACTCAGCAAATAATTTATGTATATATAGTTTCTTCGCCCTTTTATACTTTATTAAACACAAACTGCAAAAAAACGACTAAATACATTTACAAAAAGCAGCATTTGACATTTCCAAGTAACACTCAAGTCGTGTTCGTCGACGACTTGAGTTTGACAGCTACTTGAGTACTACTTGGGTAAGTTTTGTATGACTATGAAATGAAAACAGCACTCAAGTAACACAAGTAAAGGGGTAGTGTTTGTCCATAGAATGCATCCGCTACTTGAGTATTGCCTTTTACTTGAGTACTCCTCGGCCAAGTATTACTCAAGTAAACGACTATGAATTCGGGTGTAAGAGCCGTTTTGTGTGGAAGCTCTCTCTACTAAGTGTCGTTAAAAACATCGCTTTGTGCTTTGCTTCGCTTAATTGCAAATGAGATGACACTAAGTTTTCTTTAAGAATAATACTGCATGACGATATCATTGTTTTAATAGTAGGCAAATACAATTTAAATGTAAAGCTCGCCTTTCACGATCACTTCAAATGGATGTCATCCATTGTGGCAAAGATATCGAGCAAGTTAAGCACTTCAATTAACTAGGCAGCATCGTAAATGATAAAGCAAACATGGATGAAGAGATTAAGAATAGGCTGAGTGCTGCATCTCGTGCATTCTGGAAACTGTACATCTACGTCATATACTCCGTATACGTTGGTTCTATAGAGTAGCAAATACAGAGGTCCTAAGGAGAACCAACTGCTGCACGATTGACACTCTGATGACGCGTGCTCTCTTGCGATGGTCCGGTCACGTGCTTCGAATGGATGACCGTAGAGTTCCCAAAATATCCTATACAGCGAACTGGAAAAAGAAAGCACAGTAGTCAACGTAAGAGGTATAACGATAATCTACATACTGCGTTAAAGAGTGTTTGTAGACAGTCAGACTGGGAACAAACAGCGACAAACAGGCCTGAGTGGAGGAAGATCGTTGCCGCAAGTCAGGGGACCCAGATGCAGAGAAGGAGAGGCCCAGACGAGGGAGCGGAATACCCTTGTTCGGAATGCGGCAGGATCTGTCTTTCTAGAATAGGCCTCTACAGCCACACAAGATGGCATAGAAGACTCACGGGCAATGGGCATTATTATTATTATCCATTGTGATACATGTCATGTGAAAAAAATGTATAATAATACATTAATACCCTATTTTACAGAACTTGACGAGATTTTGTGGCATACAAATGCTCCAAATTGGGACCAAACGTGCACTTAGTAAGATAAGTTTGCCAAAAAGTGTCAGAAACACAAAGTCCTGGTAATATTTAAAAATTAGAATATACCGTAATGATATAAAATATACGGTTTTAAGTGTAAGTCTCAGTGCGCTTGCTAAACTAATCAGGGTATTAAAAATGCAAATAAACAAATTGCAGGAAAGAAATAAGAATATTAGGAAAGAATGTGGTATGGAAGTAAGTGTTGTGACAAAGATGAAAGTCAATAAGTTGGGATGGTTTGGATATGTGGAAAAAATGGATGTAAACAGAATGACAATGAAAATTAACAAAAGGCTGAAAGGAAAGGTGTAAAAAAGCGTGGCCAAACGAGAATGACGTAGATCAAACACATCGATTCCGTCCTCAAGGAAGGCTAGGTAAGAAGTAAGAGAAATAGCAGAGGTCGTATGAGAAATGGTAGGAATGTCGGTGGAAGAAGCGAAAGAAGTGTGTGCTGGTCCGTTGGATAGAAAAGTGTGCTGGTCCGTTCTCTCTGCCTACCCTTACAGGATACGGTGTAATGAATAAAAAAAAAAACAAATTGCATCTTGAAATTATGCACGATATCAATAAAATTTTGAGTTGAACTATCATTTTTTTCCGATTTTTTTTGTGTATCATTCATATCCCAGAGGAGATCGCCTTGCATTTACTTTAAGCCTTGAATGTTTCAAGTAGGTATCATTGATTTCATCCGGAAAGTTTTTTGGAAAGAGTTCTTCCAAGGCCGCTACGAACAAAGAATATAATACTTAGAATTATTTATTAGAGCTTCACATGGTTGATGGTACGTGCTCAACTTCGGTTGAGTATAAACGGCTCCAGGGAAAAGAAACAAACTTCAAAAGAAAAACTCAAAAATAATGTTAATATTAGCAGTTTTCATCTATGTTTCGGATACCTATTATGTAAATCGATAAAGGACTTCAGCGTTGCGGACATTTAGGACCTAAAACAAGGATCGTTGTAGTTTTGACAAATACTTAGGTGATAAAAAAAAAAAAACTAGAACCAGGAAATGGCTGAGAGATCAAAGTGAATGCAGGTAGTCTAAGTTCACCTTGCTGTGTATGACTAAAGTACGTATTATAATTTTAATTTATTTATTTCGTTATCTACGCAACAAAAATTGCATTAACATTTCAAAATATAATATACATTTCATAAAGCAATTACCTAGGCCGCAAATTGAAAAAAAATGTAAAAAACATAATTGAAATATAAAAATGTTAACCTAAAAGTGCAATAATACTAATGACATCCAACCATATCCAACTAAAATGCAGCATTTCCCACACACACATCACATAGATACTCTTGGGTTAAAGATTGGGATAAAGCAAATGTTTTATAGGCCCCGCGTGGTTCACGATGACTGTGAGCATCGGACTTGACGGGCGCACCACCCTTTCCCTTATCTTTCCCTGTTGTTTTCTCTGCCACATTCCTTGCCAATTTCTTCATTTTCCTTGATCCCGTCCTCCGTTTCGGATCATTTGATGTAGACCCTATATATCTCGCTAGCCATGTGACTATTTTTCTAATCTTACTTGATTACTACTTATTGCATCGTATTATGTAATATTTTTCTCAATGACTAAATTTATAAATTTATTTTGTTTTTAAATAAATGTCGTATGTATAAAAAGTAAGAATTAATTCATTGGATTTAGGGTCTTGATAACTCCGTCCAAATAAAACTAGTTCAAAAGTTATCGCAGGATAGCCGCTTAAAGTTAGGACAGAAAGTTTCGCGATATGATATTATTCCTAAATAAGTGTGCACAAGGCCACGCTTTTGTTGAAGCAGGATATCCCCCACTCTTAACCCCTTTCTTTCTTCTGCTCCGCTGGCCTCCACACAGGTGCGCGGCGTTTCAACAGGATTATTCGATAGACGGCCTTCTTACTAGCAGTGCGTAGTTTCTCTTCCCTCGGCGCACCTTGGTGTGCTGAGGGAGAAATTTCCGTAATTAACACAGACATTTAAGAATAGTTTAAAGATAGAAATTATAACGTTTACATTGGTGTATTTTTGTTAACTGTGTATTGTGATTATATCATATGCGTCTGCAGAGTGGGTGACTTGTTTCCCCATCTCAGCAAGATTTAGTGTAGAGTCCTTACAACAGTCATAAAAGAACCAATAAAGAAATAGACTTAGAAATTTGAGTGTAATTAAAAATAACAAACTGAAAAGAGTGATAAGTGTAAACCCTGAACGAACTCATAATTAAATGTAAATTTAAATTGTTTATATACCAAACTATGTGACTAATTGGAATGCTTTGAGACTTAAAAAAATAAATGGTGAAACGTGCTTCTGGACTTTGATTTAAATAAAGATGATCCTTCAAATCTCGAACTTCACATCGCCCTGATGATGAGAGCTTGCTCTACTAATAGCTGAGGCAATTGTAACATCAACCTTTTGGTCTCAAGGGTTGCACCATCTGTTCTTCATATCGATCAGGACCTAAGAGGAGGTATGTGACATCTACTCACTTCGATAAAAGGGTAAGAGATTCAAACTATAAGAACTATTGAGGGATCCGTATAGACGACATTGTCGAAGGGTATCACTTGGAGAGGAGAAGGATGGTAGAAGGAGACAGGAGAGGGAATCCGTTACAAATAGCGCTGCCAACGCGTGGCTTTGATTTGAGGACATCTTCGTGAAGGAAGCCAATTTTCAGCTTGAGTCAGGAACCGGACCACAGGCGGGAAGTCTTAATAATAAATAAATTCAGCTTGAAATACGAAGAAAAGTACGTATTAACTTATCTTACTGTATTGTAGTTTTGTATTGTTTCATTTGTGTACATAATTGGTCAATCTTGCTTAATGAATCTGTTTGATGAGGACGAGGGAGAGTGAACATTTTAGGGAGGAAAGAATGCCACGGAAATTTGATTAGAGTAGCGTTTCATAAATTTAGAATCAGTAAACTGTACAACGTAATTGATATTTCAAAATTAAATTTTTGTATGTGCCTGTTTATGGTAGAATCTTGGAAAAGAGCCGCGTCATAATCACGTGTTAATATTTTCTAGCGGGAAAAGATACTTGCATCCACCTGTATTCTGATTGTGTATAGTGGTATGTGTATGAGTGGGTACCTATAGAAATAGCTCACGCGCGCGAACGATAGATGTATTGGTGAGTCCGTTGCTAGGTTACCGATATTTTTAAAGCAAAATTCCCCAACTTTAATTTCAAATAAAGTTCTTTTTTAATTGCATATTGTTGGATTGTAGAAAGTGTCGGTTAATAGTCGCGTAATAAAATCATCGTTTCATTTCATTGTTGGTAACTACTCGATTGTCGGATAATAGTCGTATAATAGAATCATCGTTTCATTTCATTATTAGAGTAACTACTCTATTGTTGGATAATAGTCGAGTAATAGAATCATCGTTTCATTCCATTCTTAGTGTAACTACTCGGTTGTCGGATAAGTAAAGTCATTGAATTTGTATTGTGAAAAGATTTAGGGAAACAGAATTGTAAATTTTTCATAGGTAAAATTGGAAGGAGAAATTACATTCGATTAGAACACAGAAAATTATAGATGGTAAATTTTGAATAAAAGATGTCGTAGGTAAAGTCATATTTGGTGTATAAATTAAAAGCTTTGAATAATGAATAAACTAGTAGATTCTTTAATTGGTTTGGTAGTTACGTAGAAATCAGTCCTCACAGTCGTACAGGTTTGAAAAGAAACTTTTCACATAAAAAGTTGTTTTGTTAAAAATAGAAACAGTTTTAGATTCACTGAACTTTCCCCAAATAAAGTTCAGTAAAATCAACGGTCGGAAATTATTATTTTTTTTTCCTTGTGTATATTCTGTGCTATAGTAGGTATAATATCCTTTGTGTAGACTGCACGGGTATAATAGCGTCACCTCAAGGTTAATTTTTTTTTGTCATTTTTGAAACACGTGAGACTTGCAAGGATATATTTTGCAAGTTAGATCTTGAATGGGTACCGGTATGTACTTATTACTTATGGGATACGATACAGTACAATCTTATAAATTAAATCAAAGATTGATATAAAGTTTTTTTTTTTTGCAGATTAAATTAAATACGTATTAAGTTCCGAGTTGGTAAATAATAGTTACAGTAAATCTTAGCATGTACTTGTCTCTTGTGTGTAAAATTCCATGCCGATTTATCATTTGAATAGTGATTAAAGATAGTAAGTTTTTTTTTTTTTTTGCATAAGTACGTACGATTCTGTACCAGACTGGTAGTCCTAAAATACAATAGGGTTCAGAGTACAATAATTAAAGTAGATAAATCACTGATTATCAGTTATGTTGCATTTATAAATATAGTTTTTGTTTTGTTTGAGATTGTTGTTCGACATAGCCTTTTCTTCTTCTTCGTTGACTGCGGGCTCCCCTGTTTGATTCAATCAGATTGTTTCACCTTTTGCGGCTACTTGAGAATTTCAAATGAGCAAGTTAATGATTAGTTTTAGAATGACCAGAAACCATTCCTTAGGGATTGGCGTTGTGCATAGATAGACATAGTACAGCCTTGCGATGAGTCGTAAGACACTTGCCCTACCTTCAAGGGATAATTTTTTTTGAATTTTTATAAGTACTCGGTGACGTCACCTTACGTGACTATCTTTTAGAGTTTATTGAGCCAGTGATGATGATATTCTTCGGAAAATTGCTGTTTAGCGGCCCACTTTATGATTCAGTCTTGTTGCTTCTGGGATTATAATGATGGAATGAGCCGTATATTTTTTTTAAGTTACAGGATAGAAGCAAACTTCCACGTTTTAAATTTTTATTTACAGTTTAATTTTTTTTTTTGGTGTTTTTGTCAGGTTCGCATTGTTTAAACATAGGATCATGAACATAGTCATGTATAGTTAGTAGAACGGATTATCAGTTTCAAACCGCATCGTAGCGATTTGACAGAATAATATGAAAGTTGTGTTCGAATAATTATGGGATACGGAAATGTCTAGAGTGTCATGAATGTAGCATTTTTTTTTTGAGATCCTTAAGATTGTCTAGAATTATTGCGAATTACCATATGTATGTAGTGCTCCTTTCTGGCTGGATATTTTTTTTTGGTTATTGTTATGTGTCAAGGGTTTCACTTATAATAGACAGTTGTATTTGGATCCGCGATAGCTGGTCAGCTGTAATAAGACATTAGTACTTATGAATTTTTTTTAATATATAAATAAGATAGTGATACGTTATGTAATGAGCAATACCTTTTCATGTCTCAGTATTTGCTCAGTTGATCATAGAAATTGAGATATGATGGCGCCTATAAAATTTAGACAGAACTAACATCAAATATGTCGGCTAGCATGAGAGACCATCACTCAAATTTATTCTTGCATTAATTGGGCAGCAAGAACTTAGAGTAATTAGAATTTTTTTTATTTAAATACAGTATGCAAGTATGAAGTTCCGAATTGGCAAGTGACCAGATTGTGTAAACAGCTATTAATAAATTGTCAACATTGTAAAATTATGTCGTATCTCTAAAACCAATCGAGCATTGACTCTGTAGAGCTGTGATAAAAAGTACCAACAAATAATGAACAGTGTTTAGTGTGACAAGTGAAAGGTTCGACCAGTGTTTTTTTTGGACTGAACCTATGGCCTTTTATAAATTCAACTTAAAACATCTAAAAATAATTACGATACACAGCATTAGGGATCCTTACTTGATACTGTAGTTATAAGTGTTATTGTATAAATGATAAGTTAATATTATATAACTGATATGTAAATAGAGTTCCAACAAAGTTTTGGTATCTCATGGGAGAAAGTTATATTATTGAAATGTGTATTCCGTTCGTTGCCATTGATGTGTTCTGGACGAATATGTATAAACACTATAGCCTGGCTTGCCTGAGAAATAAGTCGGTGATAGTATCTTGTTTTGTAATAATGTTTTGTGAGTTATTCGTTGCCGTAGAATGGTTCCGGGCGAATGATTCAAATGGTACAACCTATGTCAATTATGTCAAGGTTTGTAAAAGCATCAATTCATAATTGTAATTATTGTTCTGTGTAAACGAATGTATGGGCAGTATGAATTGATAGCTACAAAATGTGAAGGTGTTAAAACACAGTCACCAGAGCGATTCCGGCTTAAAGTAGGATATTGTTGATAAAGTATCTGTATTTGATGTCTAGAGTTTTTTTTTCACGGTGGTTATCCGTAGAATGCCTAGAACATTGTTGTTATATGTACATTAGTTTTAGTCTATCTGTAGGAAATGGTGTATGTTTCAATGGGACGCCATAGAATTATCATTACCACCTTCCTAAGGATAAAATTAGTTAAAGTTAAATTTTTAAAACAAGCTGCCATTTGGTTTAACATAATTGAGTAAAGAATTAGAATGATTAATTGAAATTTTGGTGACACCTAATTCTTCTAGAAATTGTAAAGTTGTTTCTGTATAGAGCCTTAGTAAATTTTGAATCCTGTATAATTATATGTTGTAATTTTTTTTTAATTACCTTCCTTATAGGTAATATCTTCTAAGTATTGTTCTTGATACGATTACTTATCATTCTTGAATTACTTCTGGTATGTCATATATGTTTTCTGTGAAATTGTGCCTGGGTCTCGAGGTGAACTTACTATAAATAATTTTTTTTTGTGATGTATGAAAGTCTTGGATCCAAGTAACTGTATAATTGTGAGGAGCGAATGTGAAGTATGTGATTATGTTGATTATGTATGTAATGGTATGTTATTATCACAAGAGAACCTCGATTTACTTCATGACCGGCTATAAAATAATTGTTCTATGTACTTGCTCACAGAAAACATCACTTACTTCTTCGTATAAGGATAATTTTTTTTGTTTTTGCTTGCTTTTGTTGAAACTTAGTATTGTATACCTTGCCGTATAGGAGTCACCAACCTTTTTTTTGATGTAATCTTCGTCTCAGTAATTTAATATTTTTCTTAAGTATATTAATATCATAACTTGCCTTGTATAACTGATACATTCTGGGGTCGCAAACCTTTTTGCGAATCCTTTCATTCTCATGTAAAGTTTTATTTATAAATTTTTTTTTGTTTTGTATCTTACCATAATACTTCTTCGTTCGTTCTGGGGTCGCCAACCTTTTATCAGTACTTAAAGAATTTTTTTTTATTATTTTTTTTTTTTTTGCTTTTTTTGAAAGAGGATATTGTCGTATGTATAAAAAGTAAGAATTAATTCATTGGATTTAGGGTCTTGATAACTCCGTCCAAATAAAACTAGTTCAAAAGTTATCGCAGGATAGCCGCTTAAAGTTAGGACAGAAAGTTTCGCGATATGATATTATTCCTAAATAAGTGTGCACAAGGCCACGCTTTTGTTGAAGCAGGATATCCCCCACTCTTAACCCCTTTCTTTCTTCTGCTCCGCTGGCCTCCACACAGGTGCGCGGCGTTTCAACAGGATTATTCGATAGACGGCCTTCTTACTAGCAGTGCGTAGTTTCTCTTCCCTCGGCGCACCTTGGTGTGCTGAGGGAGAAATTTCCGTAATTAACACAGACATTTAAGAATAGTTTAAAGATAGAAATTATAACGTTTACATTGGTGTATTTTTGTTAACTGTGTATTGTGATTATATCATATGCGTCTGCAGAGTGGGTGACTTGTTTCCCCATCTCAGCAAGATTTAGTGTAGAGTCCTTACAACAGTCATAAAAGAACCAATAAAGAAATAGACTTAGAAATTTGAGTGTAATTAAAAATAACAAACTGAAAAGAGTGATAAGTGTAAACCCTGAACGAACTCATAATTAAATGTAAATTTAAATTGTTTATATACCAAACTATGTGACTAATTGGAATGCTTTGAGACTTAAAAAAATAAATGGTGAAACGTGCTTCTGGACTTTGATTTAAATAAAGATGATCCTTCAAATCTCGAACTTCACATCGCCCTGATGATGAGAGCTTGCTCTACTAATAGCTGAGGCAATTGTAACATCAACCTTTTGGTCTCAAGGGTTGCACCATCTGTTCTTCATATCGATCAGGACCTAAGAGGAGGTATGTGACATCTACTCACTTCGATAAAAGGGTAAGAGATTCAAACTATAAGAACTATTGAGGGATCCGTATAGACGACATTGTCGAAGGGTATCACTTGGAGAGGAGAAGGATGGTAGAAGGAGACAGGAGAGGGAATCCGTTACATAAAATAAATAAAAATTTAATATATCTTTGCAAATACTGTAACAGATTCAAAAGGTACACTTTCCAGTTTGTTCAATATTCACTGGGAATCCTTTTGTAGTTGGAGAACCCTTTCTGTTCTTCAAAAGATCAAAGGAATTATTCAAAATTCCTGAGGCTTCCTCAAAACGCAGTTGATATATTATGTATGTAGGTACCTACGTATCTTTATAAATATATATGACGACAACTCGTTCATACTCAGTTATCCTGTGCCAAATAAAGGATGTGGCAGATTACGTGGATATCTTCTTCAAATGTTTCCTTTAATATTTAAATTTGAGTCCTACCATATTTTGGTTATCTTTCAAATAAATTGAAATCTGTTTACAAGTATAATAATTTGACATTAGTACACGGTGAATAAATGATATATTTTACTCAGTTGGAATTAGAACTGTCATTTTTGCAGCTACAGTGTAAGTGTAAGTACAGAGAAAGATACACTCAAGTAATAGTCGACGTTGGGACATTTAAAGAAGAAGAAGAAGAAGATATATTTAAACTCTAGTGTAAGCATTTGTAATTGGTAGCACGACGGTTTTGTCGCCGACTTTCCTACTATGTTCGTTCTCCGGTGCCGACCATCTTCCACTTTCACGACACAAGGTTTTTGTTGCGAAGAGCTGAGGGGCTAGTACGAGTTTTATCGAAAGTTAGTTGCACGCAAATAAGCGCTTATTAGCGTGCAAATAGTGTTCTTAAATTGAACGATCAAATCATTGGATCATTTTGGTATGAACATTTTTCGAAACATCTTCGATGATCGTTTCGGTATTCGATCATCGAAATCTTATACTAGGGCTACTGGACTTGTTAGCCAACAATGCCAGCATCAAGAGAAGGAAAATGTCCTACCCGGGACAGATAGGTACAATTAATAACACCAAAAGCAAATATGGCGGTCATTATGAGAATGTGACATTTGGAAATCATTCGATTGAAATCACTTGCAGCTATATTAACTTCGATCGATTTCTTATGAAAATTCGCTCGGGTTGATTGAAATCAGTTGTCAAATTACCCGCGAAATTCAGAAGTTTAATTGATGCTAAATTTTAGTGGAACAGAATTGGGTCAATTGACTGACAAACTCTATTGGCCACCATCTCTTTTTCTATCCAAACTTACACCAAATAAATTCATATCAGTCACGCTTGGGCCAAGGACGCTTGTCAATGAAGGTTTGAACGAGCCTTAAGGTACCCTTTGTTACACAACACACATATGTAGACCCCTCACCTACCCTCTCACAACTTTTTTCAGCTCCGCAGAATTTAACTCGATTTCATTTTTCAAAAAGAATTCCAAAACATTATGTGACGCAATCCTTTAAAATCCTCCCTACCAAAGCCGGGTTCTACATATTGTTTATTCTAACGAAATATTTCAGACCACAAACGAATTCCTAATCTACAAAAACATACTAAAAATTGTATATTTTTTATTCTGTAGACATTTCAAGATATTTTTTCATATTCAATAATAAGTAGTAAGTTGTAAACTTATAGGCTGAGAATAGCACCTCTGCTCTTTTTGCTGACTTTTCGAGAATCTTGTAAGAGGCAGGTTAATTAAGGTTTTAAAAAAACCAAAAGGAAAAAAAGGCGCAAGAAATACGAAGAAATAAGCTTGGACGCCTCTCCATGGAGGTGGGGGGGGGGGGGGACAGGCATTTCGTATATGCGAAAGAGTGACAACAATCACTTGTGATTCCTTTGAGATTGGGGTCTCTCTTTCGTAAATGCAAAAGAGAAACAGCTTCTTCTTCTTCTTGTCGAGTCATAGGTACTGTGTGCTTTTGAACATTACATCATTCTCGACAGCAATCTCGAATCAATCACAGGTGTATACAAAATGTATGCAATTTTTTTTACCTTCTCTAAAATCTTCTATCTTTTCTTCTTCTTTTTAAATCTTCAGAGTACTACATATATCAACAATGGACGCTTTTAAAAATCTGATAAAATCTAAATAATTTAATATTCCTTCTAAAAATATTGTTTCTGTTATTTTAGTTAATTTATATAAAAAAAAACGGCGTTAGTTTGCTAAATATTTAACAATTTTATAATATTTTATACATTATACACCTGTAATGGTGATTCATATACATTTCCTAAAAGACTACACCGCCTATGTGCGTGATGGCAGAGCTCGGTTTGTGGTCTTGCAATCCGACCTGTCGATACAAAGGAGGGAGACAGCAATTGCGATGGTTTCGCTTTAGCTCACATAAAATCCTTACCTCAAATTACTTTTGTCTTCTGCAGTACCTACCTACCTGTCTAAAAGCACGAGTGCTCATTCAAAATTCATTAAGATGAATTTGAAAACTGTCAATGGCCGAAGATGTGTGAACATGGGGGTGGTGAGACAGACAGGGTCAAACACAACGATAAGGCAATTAATCCATAGTGCTTTATTCTGCTCTCAAGGGTGAAATTAAGAGACCAAAGGGTAGTTGCCCCAGTAATATTTTAATTTTACTTTATAATTAAACGGTTTATACATATTTCACATTAACAACATCCCTTCGAACTTTTGGGGAGTGAGTGTGTGGAGGTCGCAGGCAAAGGCTGAACCGGTTGTTTGAACAAAGAATCATTAGAACAAGTTAAAAAATATTTACATCATCAAAGTGGGTCGAAATTATTACACAGTGCTTCAAGATTCAATGTTATGAACATTATTGAATAGTGGCAATGTGAAGAAGATTATTAAATAGTGTAGCAATGTGAAGAAGATTATTGAATAGTGTAGCAATGTTGAGAAGATTATTGAATGGCCATGTTGTCCATTTGGAGGATAACTTAGTTGAGCAACATCTAGGGCCAGCCACAGGAACTCAGACATCCACGTCGCACCATCCCTTGAACGTGCTGTAGCATAAGCAGCAGTAGTTCGGTTTTGAGAACATTGGAACTGTGTGCTTTCAACAAACTTCCGACATTCCCACTAGAGCCATCAATAAAAGACCTGACTACGAGCCACTCGGGGTCAGTCCTTACTTGACTTTTCCACATACATACATAAACTATCACGTGAACTATTTAAATTCATAATCAATAATCATAATACCTACGTTGTTTTTATTGTACGGTTTATTTGAATGTACCCACTCATATTTTGTAGATAAATAAATACCAATCAAACCAAAAGACAGTAGAAGTGAGATATCACCAAAAATGCATATAATCATATTCTGGCGCCAACTATATGACAGCAGTAGGTACTATCTACAAAATGTTGGTTGCATTACTTGTTCTCAAAAATTTCTAACAGTTGGTTCTATATCCCATTCCCATTTCCTTATTATAATATATACACGTATTATGGAGGAATAAGCATCTGGGCAGGTGGCCCAGTAGTTACCGTCTCTGCACGGGTTGACGGAGGAGCGCAGATTTGAATCCTGTCCGGGACACGGGAGTTTTACACATTTTGTAGGTGTTAAAAATTCTCATAATTATCGGGGATTTGAATACTACCACCTTAACAATGGTGGACGTTGTTAACGTAAAGTGATAACACTAAGCCAGATTTCGAAATATCAATAGAAGACGGACGTAAGTCCGTAGTGTTTTGTTCAAACCATTTAAAAATCGAATAGTATTAGTCAGTCATCAATATATACGAGTACCTATTCGTTAAAATACTTGATTGTGATTTATATAATTTTATAAATACTTAATCACCCGCAGCGGATACTTAACTTTAGAACTACACCTTAGAGAATCATGAATGAATGAGCTAATGTCAGGAGATACTAAGTATATAGTACGTAGACTGGAGGGTGCCGATGTCCAGGAGTGGCGGACTATTGATTAAGGTAATAAATAGATGCGCTACTGAGTAATGGACAAGTTAGTACTGTATTCTTTATTTGAAAAGAAACGCATCAACAACCGGCCAAGCACAAAACAGTTTTCTTTTCTTCGTCATCTATGATATAAAAGAATTCTGGGTTCGTCAGAGATCAGCGGAACAGATTCTTCCGATGTTTAAGCCATTGGATTCTTCTCCGCTCCGGATAAGAGAATAACTATTACAAAGTTCAAAAATGCATAAGAAATAGTATAAAACATAATTGAATTAAAGTAAGTATGGACATCTGCTGCACCTGATATTGAAGGGCAAAATTGAGGGACTCCGAGGGCCTGGCCGGAGACAGACATCATGGCTGCGCAACATTAGAGACTGGACCGGCATCCGAAGTGTGGAGGAGCTGTTCTGGAGCTGTGAGAAAGATTCGTCGAAGTGATCGCCAACGTTGGGAGACCCGACAGGGCACTTAAAGAACAAGAAGTATGGAACGGATTTCCTGCGACGCCAACGCCATCTATGAAAAATTCTATAACAACAAAATTAGTGTTTACCTGACAACCATTGACATTAAAAATATTGGTACGCAGATTTTTTAGGGCATTTTTTTCAAGCTTTCAGAAATAATTGTTTAACATTCAAACATAATATTTTAAACGTATTTTTTAATTAATTACAAATTTGAAATCTATAATCATAGTTTCTAAGAACTAAAGGACAACGTCTGTCGGGAAAGCTAGTTATTTATAAAGATCTGATCTAGTCATATGAGGAAAGGACGAACTCCTCATTTAGCCCACACCCCTCCTGGGTCATGGTTTGTATTGGAGGCACGGGTTGGGATTAAAGTGTCCCAAATGTCCTAATATCGTGTATTAGGGATCCTGTTCCGAGACGTCATTGATTACACAGGTTCTGAGTCGGACGCGTTGTCTTTACATAAGCCGTTGACAGGATAACGTGGGACCTTTTACAGCTGTCGACATTCTAATAACCAAAACATTCTGACCCAGGAGGATATGTTGGTACTTTGTTTTTAAATAATTCGTTTTTGTTCAGAACTTTGGTGATACATGGACATTGATTTATGAAAGTTGAATAATACCTAAAATTACAGTATGAGTAAGATTTATATATTATGTAGCTGCTGCAGACGTTTATAATCTATTTAAAGTATTTTTATCAACTTTGTGGTACTTTTCCATAATGATAATAAAAAACACAACTTTGCAAAGTATCACTTTTATTTTTTATAAAAACCAAAATATTTTCAACCACAATGTGGCCATCTTCAGTGGTGATTTAAATTAAACTGATGTATTGTGTCGCGTCACTAGTGTGTTGTTGTGGGTGTGTCTGTATGGTGGGGGTGGGGAGGTGAAGTGTTGGTTGTGTGTGTGAGGGGGTGAGAAGGTATGATTGTGTGCGTGTCCTGTACAAATAATTTGAGTATAGGTGACAGATTTGGAATTTGATTGTTAATTACGTGTTCTTTGTGTCTATGTATTTCTAATGTTTCTAGTAGGTTCATTTTATGGTTTTTGTGATTGTATATGTGTAAGTACTGTGTGTTTTCTCTGTCAATGTTGTGTCCTGTCTCTCTACAGTGATCCGCCATTTCTGAATTGATTGTGAAATTTTTTATAGCTTTGTGATGTTCATTAATTCTTGTTTCGAATTGTCGTCCTGTTTGTCCAATGTAACATATGTCGCAGTTCTTACAGTTTATCTTGTATATGCCTGATTTTTTGTTTATGTCTGTTTTTCGTTTATAGTTGCATAGTCGTTTTTTTAAAGAGTTATTCGTGTAGAACGTTTATAATCTTTTTTTTGTGGCCTTATGTTTTTGGTTTTGTGAAACCATTCTCATTGATCTAATTGTTTAGCTTATAAAAATTTACAATAGATGGCTGAGGTGGTGTTATTTTAAAAAGTTTAAAATTGTTTTCGTCACAGATTCATTTCTGATTAAGTTAGAGTAAGTATGTTTTTTACGTTCATTTTCCCTCGAAGCCATTAAAAGTGGTACAGGGAACAAAACCAGTAGTTTCTTGTTTATTTACTTGCTATCCACACGACTGGCGAACTGTGCGATCTGGAGTACGCGGATGACCTAGCGTTGTTCAGTACGACAGTGGAGGAATTACAGCGCAGTGTTTCAAGACTCTGCGACGAAACAGCACGCCTCGGCCTTCAAGTCAATGCCAGTAAGACGGAGCTCATGGCGAATAATGCCTGCCCCGATAACCATCGACGGTCACTAGGTCTCCCGGGTGGATAAATTTAAATACCTGGGAGCAACCATTACCACCTCTGGTGACCTCGGGGCTGATCTCCCGATACGTATCGGTATGGCAAGTGGCGCCTTTAACAACATGACCAAGATTTGGAAAGCGTCGGCGTTTAGTGTCGAGACGAAATGTAAACTGTTTGATGCGTGTGTGTTGCCCATTCTCTTGTATGGGTGTGAGTCCTGGCACCTGACCAAGGCCCAGGCACAAAAAGTCTCAGCCTTTGAAATGAAGTGCCTAAGGAGAATTCTGGGCGTAAGATGGTACCACCGCATCACGAACGACGCTATACGCCAGCGCACCCAGCGTGAGCCCATCACCTCTACCATTGTGGGGAGGAGATGGACTTGGCTGGGACATGTGTTAAGGATGCCGAATGACAGTTGGCCGAGGAGAGCGCTGTTCTTCCTCCCATCAGGGTCCCGAAGACGAGGAAGACCCTCTCACACTGTGTTCCGCTCCTTCGAAGCAGAGCTGAGGGACATGGACATGGTGTGGGAGGAGGTCATAAACATTGCGCAAGATCGAGCGCAATGGAGAGCTCTTGTTGCCTCCCTATGCCCCTGAGTGGGGTGTAAAAGGGAGAATTGATTGATTGATCCATACAAAGAAGTAAAACTGTTAGTCTAGGAAGCAAGCTTAGCAAGCATCTTCTTCAGCGTTTTTCTGAGCAATCGCTGTTAGACCCTGGGCGTTTCTCCTGACAATACATCTATGACCTTCTTTCATGCCACGAATAAAAATGGCTTTTTCTGAAATAATATTGAATCTGGGCTGCATCTTTAGCTCCATTCACAGAAAGCAAAACCTGTGAAAGATGAGGTTGGTCGGCACCGGAAATCGAACCTCCTACGAAAGTCAGCGACTGAGCGGCTATAGGCTACCATTTCCATTCCCACCATTCTTTGGGTATTTGGCGCAAAGGCGACACTTTTTGGATTCTGACATTGGTCAACTATCCACTTAGTTTGACTTTTTGCCCATTTGCCATATTATTACCAATTTTGGTATAGGGATGCATAATTGATGTAAGCACAATTTTTGTTAAAAAATTGAAATGGGTATTTGGTCTTTCGAGGGCATTGATGATTTCAGTCTAATTCTAATAATTATTATTGTTGTTGGTTATTTTTACATAATTTATTCACAAATCATGTTATCATTTTTCCCCTTCATTAGTGTCGCTAACGTTGATTTTTAGTTCACACTTTTTAAACATTTATTTATGCTGCGTACAAGAAAAGCCGTGGTATCACATTTTTGTCTTTAGTGGATTTTTCACACTAAACGAGTAAAAACAAACAAATATAAAGTTATAAATAAATCTTACTTCGTAAAAAAAATACCAGAAAAGTCTCTGTTTTCATCTTTACATCAAAGTGTTACAAAATACAATATAAAAGTAATAAACAGAACTTCAGGAAAACTGTAATAGTTTTGAAATACGATAATAATACAATATCTGTGTTAATTTAAGTTCTAGGAATCAAAAATATTTTTTTTTGGCATTTATAATTTCTATGAACTACTAGCTTTCCCGACCGACGTTGTCCTATGGCACCTTTGGTCCTAACCAGAGGCGGCCCGTTCATTGTGCAGTGTGCACTGCGCCTCCAGAAAGAAAAAAAGCTGCTAACCTAGGGTAGCCCAGAACTCATAGTATATTATAACAGCCTTTTCGTGTAAAACATATCTTTGCATAAAATTACATAATTTTACGATTAAAATGAATTTATCCTTATTATAGAAACTTTAAAATGATATCGACTGTTGGAGCTTTTTATTATCTGCTTTAGAATTACATATTCAATATTAATCGGTACTTTAAGGGGGACCCACTGAAGTTACAGACCTCAAATTTTACGTGCTTGTGTAGGAGCATAAGACCAACCCGTATACGAAATTTTATGAAAATCGAAGACATTTTTTTTTGCTTTTTTAGCCCTATTTCTATTACAAGTTAAATTTTCTTTGGATACTTTAAGAGGGTTCCCCTGAAGGTACAGATCTCAACATTTTACTGACTCATCTACATCGAGGGGCTAACCGTTCTACCAAATTTCAATCAAATCGGATAAGAATTACTATGAGTTATGGATGCGCACACATTTTTGGCGTACGCGTACGCGGAAATTAAAAATTTTTTTTTTCATTTTTGGAATCTACACCCTCGAAAACGCCGAGAAAATTAATTTCAGCGAAATCAATTTTTTTTTGAAATCCGATCACAAGACTCATGTAGGTATATTCCATATACTATGAGTAATAAACTAGGTAACTAAATAATAAAATGAAAATATTAATTCTATAACGTCCATATTTCATTCGTATTCAAAGCTCAGTCGGGATTAACGCGAGAATGTAATTAAACGCGCGCAATTTTGTTGACTTTGTATGAAAAATTTCTAAAACGCCAGAAACGGTGGAGTAATTGAAATGGGCTAGGTACTGTAAGAATGGACAATTACGTATGCGAGAATGAGAGGGTGCAGGTGCAGAAAATAATAATTTTGTTGTTAGATTATTTTCAAAGATGCCGTCTGTTAGGTTATTGTCACACTGTATATATGTATAGATTATTATATTATAATGTTACAATAAATAGGCAGTCTAGCACTGTCTCTCAAGTCATCAGCTGTGTCTTATTTCACTCTTAATACCTATTACATTCTTTGTCAAGTCTTGTCTTTATTATATGGTGTCAGGTGTCTTTCATTTTAAAGTGTCCAACATTAGTTTTTCGTCAAATTTGTCATTATAATTTCTCAGTCAAGTGTCCGCATTTTCTCAAAAATTTTGTCAAGTGTCCTCATTTTATATAATATATTTTTGTCAAGTGTTATTGTCGTGCATTTGTGCAAGAAAGAAAAAGTTATCATACAAGATGACTACATCGGGAAAGCAGGCTATTATCTCCAATTTGACCGTGCTTCAGCATATGGAGAGTGGAGAGAATCAAGATCAAGAGTGGAGAAGATGGATACAGAGATTCAAACTCTACATGATGGCGAGTGGATTGGATGGAGAAGCTACTGACAGTAGAAAGATAGCAATCTTACTACATTCAATTGGAGAGAAAGGGGTGGAAATATTCAACTTATTTGGCATGGAAATTGAAAAAACAACCTACAAAGCGGTACTAATGTGTGAAACTAACGGTGGTAACGGTGGTAACACCATACCAAAAAAAATGTGACAATTATTAGACACAAAATTTTTAATAGAAAACAAAGTGAAAGTGAAGACAATAAAGACTTTCTATTGGACTTAGAAAACAATATCATCATATTCGTTCCATACAAACTTTAATATCATATTTTATATTATTTCTTATCCATTTCTCAACTTTTTATTAGTTATTCTGTTAACCGGAGTGGAGAAGAATGCAATAAATCACACATCGGAAGAATCTGTTGAGCCAATCTCGAGTTATAAGTGTTCGCACTAACCCGACTTTAATTTATATTAGAGATAAATAAATCTTACTTCGTAAAAAAATATCAGGAGCCTCTCTATTTTCTTCTTTACATCTAAGTGAACAAAATACAATATAAAAGTTATAAACAGAATTTCAAGAAACCTGTAATAGTTTTGAAATACGATAATAATACAATATTTGTGTTATTTTTAGTTCTAGGAATCAAAAATCTATATTCTTGGCATTAATAATTTCTACGAACTACGTACTGAATACAGCATTCGGAACAAAATTTCAAAATGTTCTGTCTTCTTCTTGCTCTTTGATTATGCTTGTTGTGTTGTCCTCTTGGGAAGCTGAGTGCCAACTGTCCCTCCAGCGTTTAGGTGGTCGTCCTGGAGGTCTGCTTCTTTATGGTATGTTGTCTCTGGCGATTTTTGCAGCTCTTTCATTCTTGAAACGTGGTCGTTCCAAAAACGTCTCCTCTGTCTTTCCCACCTTACAACGTCACATTGTTTATTAATGAGGTAGAGGAAGTGCAACATATTTGGAATACCTTTTACTTTTAAACAAATAGAAATAAAACTAATGAAGGTTTATTAACAAAAATATGCTAAGTTATCAATAAAATTAATAATTTTTATTGTCGAAAGCAAAAATACAGAAAATATATATCTGTACCTTAGAGCATAAAGTGTGGGAGTCCACTTTTTGCGATTTTGACTTAATGATACAGTTTTATTTGCAATTGAAGGTTCTATAAGTGGTCAAAATATTGAAGTCACCACTTGTTAAAAAAGGTGACTTTTGAAATTAAAATATGTTTCACTTATGTAAAAATAAATAAAGAGTCTTCAGTTTGTGCTGGACAAAGACCATCTGAGGAAGGGAGTAGTCGCTCCCGAAAACATGTTTATGGAAATAAAGTAATTCGTAGTAGCACAAACTGAAGACTCTTTATTTATTTTTACATAAGTGAAAATGAACTACTACCAAGCACCCTCGGCCGAAACTATCAACAGTTTAAAATATGTTTAAGTGCAATTTTTGTTAGAGCATAATCCATTATATTTCTTATTATAAAGAATATTGAAAATTGTATTAATTAAACATAAAACATGGTCTAATTGGTGAAAAAAAATATTTTCAGATTTAATATTTTTCATATAGAAAAAAAGTTCGCGTTTTGTAATTTCAAGTTTCACTAAATCCTCTCTCCTGCAAAATTACTAAAATGTGACTCCCACACTTTATGCTCTAAGGTACAGATATTAATAAAGGAGAAAAAATGATTTGATTAGAAAATGACAAAAATCGCACCTCTACATGGAGTGCAGGTAATTTGGAATAGGGTATTTCAAATTACCTGCACCTTCACGGCAATTCAAAGAAAAATTATGTAATAATCGCATATTTATGAGCAAGAGTCTTATCCAGTGCGCCCACATCTCACATAGGAGGCAGCGCACCCACTTTTCCCCTCGAGAATCTTTACTGTATTCCAAATTAACAACATCTCATGGTTTACTTGAATTATAAATAAAATACTATTAAGTTTCACACAAAATAACTCTTTTATCATGCACAAATTAGATTCCTAAATCGTTTCAATTATTCACATAAAATTTACATACATTAAAATCAATGGTTACAACGGATAGAATTTTTACAAAAAAACTTTGGAAAATAGGTAAATATGAAATGCTGCCAGAGCTAAGCAAACTATCAACTGACGACTTGTCGCGACTGTTCACTGACTATAGGGTCCTTGACGCATTAGCTTATACATAGTATTATCACACAGACATTGGTAACCATAATATATTATAGAAAACACGGTATTCCAAATTAGCTGCAGTATTCCAAATACGTTGCACTTCCTCTACAAATGTGTAGGGAAGAAGTAGTGACTGTGTTAACAATCATTACAACGCTAGGCAATTTCCCTTTCATGACGAATATTTTAAGTTCTCTTTCTATCTAGTTGATTTATAAGATTGTTATAAGCGAGATAGCAATATATAATTTATGTGGATACTACCTAATTCAGGTAAGTATTACAAAATTATCAGTATCCGCGTATTAATTCATTTGTAGAGTCTTTTGAAGGGAGAATGGAGTGACGATGATGATGATAGCACACGAAGAGTTATGACTATTGGAAGCCTTATGAAAAACTGAGACTCTACCTAGCACAAAGGAAGGCTGTATTAAAATATATATGTGTGTGTCGTGTAGCAGTGACAGTGTATAGGGTGTTAGACTTGTCATTGGAGATAATATTGCGAGACATATAGCGTACGCTTACAGGGTGTTACAACAATAACAACACGAGGTATCGCAGTGTTCAGGACTCTTTAAGCAATATTTACACAGCAGTATCCGTGTACAGCACAGCCTTAATCTGCCGTCTCAACCTGCGTGCTGTTGGGGTAGAAACCTACTTACAAGATACCTTCTCATTCTACAGGGTATCCTGGAATTAAACTTCTACACTTTTATTTTTCCTTTTTTTTATATAATGAATCTGTGCTCAATCAAAGTGAACACGAATACACTCTTTCAATCTTTCACAATAAGCTACTTAAGCTTGTGTCGAGAAAGCGGAAGATGGTCAGCACTCGGGATCACCTACAGAGACCGAAGCCATTTGATCGCATCATCCATTAGTGCATGCCAGTCCTGTAGTCCCTCTTTGAATGCCTACATGGGCACTCATTGATCAGATGATCGATTGATTGTTTCATCCCACATGCACATGGTGGTGAGTCCCCCATTCATGTAGGCTTGAAGCGGTGCAGCCTACATTACATCTTATTCGGTTGACTCTACATCATATCTTTATGGGTTGTGTTGAGCATGGCAGTTCTTTTGTCGGGTCAGATACAAGGTTTTAGTTTCTTACCAACTGAGAGTTCGGTCCATACTAGTCCATATATTTCATCGAGCAATCCGTAGTTGTAGCGGCAGCTAACCAGTACGGGTTTCGGGATTTCAGGTGGCTTGGAGGCGGATTATCTACATCAAGATGGATTGGTAGATTATGGTTGGACTTTTCTTACTTTTACCTATTGTCTTTTCTGTAGCCAGCAGTGTTCACGAAAATTCACTTAACAGCTTAAGCTTTTAGATGACACATATGAAAAAGACTAACATAGGTACGTAGAAAGTAAGTATTTTTTCATGAATGTTATTGGGTTCTTTTTTATTATTATGTCTAGGTTCACCCGAAATTAGCGCAAACATACTTTTGACATATTTCACACTAAGCAATAAGCATAGATTGTGTCTTGATACGAAAGAATCTACGAGATTCAGACCAAAAGCCGGCGACAGAAATACTGGGAGCTTAGGAATTTAGACTTTATTCTACATAATATACCGTTGAGTCCAAAAATCTTCTATTTATTTATAAATTAACGGCAAATTGCCTTTTAAAGAAAATAAAAATTACAAAGAGAGCAACAAAAAACACAAAAAGAACAAAAAATACAATACACACAATTTCTTTCCATAAGCACTACAGTGGTAAAAAGTAGGTACATGTCTGACATTTGGTTAGTATAGGTATAGTAGGAGAATACAGCAATATGAGAATAGATAAAATCTATAAAATCGAAAACACAAGAATGTGCACAATATTTTCTTTAAGTTTCTGGCTATGTGTCTGTCCATCCATGAATTGTTGAATTTATTTGTGTACTAGCTTTCCCGACAAACGTTGTCCTGTAGTTTTTACCATGATTATTGATTAATAAATTGTAATTTATTCAAAAATATGTTTGAACGTTAAAACATTATTTCTGAAAGCTCGAAAAAGACTTCATCAAAAATCTCACTAACAATATTTTTTATGACAATGGTTTTCAGGTAAACAATAATTTTGTTTTTATAGAATTTTTCATAGATGGCGTTGGCATCGCAGGAAATTCGTTGCACACTTACTTTAATATTATATTTAATATTATTTCTTATGCATTTTTCAACTTTTTAATAGTTTTTCTGTAATCCGGAGCGGAGAAGAATCCAATAGCTCAAATAACGGAAGAATCTGTTCAGCCGATCTCGAGTTATAAGTGTTCGCACTAACCCAACTTTCTATTATTATAATATATTATAGATTTTATTTATTGTTTATTTTTTTATACTTATAAATTTTAAACAAAGATCGAGTAATCAGTGTTATTGCATATTGTTCAACGATTTCATAAAAAATAAATTAAGGATTATCAGTTTAACAAATCATTTAAGTCCAAATGTGACGACGACTTCAATATAAAGCTACATGGACAAAAATTTTGTTGGCTTAATAAAATAGAATATTAATTTTGCGGTTCTTTGATGATTTTCAGAATGTGTTCGTCACAATCACAATACTTTATCATTTGTCCATTGTTACAACACCCTTTTCAGAATACCTTCAGAATACAAATTATATACACACGTAAGGGATGTTTCACCCTTTCCAGGATTACTAGTACCCACTTCCAGTTCCACTACTCTCGGGGGTAGCAACACAAATGTTATATTTTAAAGATATGTACCTACACTCAGACTGAACATAAACCTGCATTAAAAGGATTTCACAGGGAGATTTGTATGCTTACGAAATGTCACAGATTAATCTGTTTTAATTTTGAACAGCGATTAATGACTTTTAAGGAAAACGTCTTTTGCGTGATACCCTTAACTTTAATTAGAGTAACAATTAACCAGGATTTGCTTTGAACTCTAAAAAATATAATCAACCGTTTTGTGTGAACATCTTCTTTATTGTGCCCTGTTTGGGTATATTTTTCTCCTATTTCTGCCTTATAATTTCCATATTTTCAGAAAGTACGAACCTTCCATCTCTGGAAATAGTAACAATCTCCTATTATTTCACTAATTCCGCTGTTTATTTTGATTCTAATTGTTTTATAAGTAGGGATTTGCATATTGCACGCCTTTAACCGTCATACAATTATTGTTGAAAATTTAACAATGCTCATTTATAAAACGCTGGATTATAAAAGAAGAATTTTCTTAAACAATAATTACTTCAAAGAATTCGCTCAAATCTAAATTATATTTGCAGCAATAACATTACCTTGTTTATAGCAATATATTCCCTTCGTGACCCCACTTGGGTCATAGGGACTACCCCCTATTCGGATTATAGAACGTTCTTATTAAGAACGTTCCAAATTATTTAGAATTAAGTTCACTCGAACTAAAATTCGTATTCGGAATTATGCCGTGTTCTAAAAACCAATATTAGTTCACCATAAATATTTTTTTGAATTATAATTGTCTATGAATCGAGCATGCGCCTTATTGGTTGATGCTGACAAGCGGACAGCTAATCGGAGAAGACAAATTCAAACGAGCTCCATGTTCCAAGGAAGTTCCAAGCTTAGATTAGGAAAGAGAGGGGATACGTAACTATGCCCGGTGGCGTGTGACCATTTTTATACTTGTTTCCTATAGAAAAAGTGCCTGTTTGCCACCAGCCTGTCACTTTTCGGATCATCCGTGGCGCTTAAAAGTTTCCTTTCTTCCAGTACCTACCTTTTGTTTGACATCGTATGCATGTTCCTTAGAGTTTATAATTTGCAGTTCTGGCAAAATATTTATATTTAGTACAAAAAATGTATTTTGTACCTGCCAATGTCTGCCACCAAAAAATGGCGAAATGGTCACAGATTCTTAGTACGGCAATGCATAGAAGTTACGTATCCCCTTTCTTTCCTTATCTAAGGTTCCAAGTAACATGGTCGCCGGAAACTGCCGAACCAACCCGAAGTGTAACGAAGACGACTGTATGATTGCATTGGTGTTCAATGATAATAATTTTTGATGCTATTATTATTGTATTACTTATAATAAATTCGGGGGAAATGCTTAATATTTTATATGGCCAAGTTATCTCCTCTCCATAATGGTAGAAGTGATGGACCTACGCTGGGTGCGCCGGTGTATAGCGTCGTTCGTGTCGCGATGGTAACATACCCAAAACTCTCCTGATGGACCTACTTCTTTTCAAATGCAGAGACAATTTGTGTCTGGCCTTTAGTCGGGTGCCAGAACTACAGGAGAATGGCCAACACACGCATCAAACAGCTTGCATATTATCGTCTCGACACTAAACGTCGATGCTTTTGATCATGTTGTTAATGACGCCCCTTGCCATACCGATACCTATCAGGAGGTCAACCCCGAGGTTACCAGTGGTGGTAATGGTTACTTCCAGGTATATAAATTTATCCACCCGGGAAACCTGGTGACCAACGGTGGTTATCGGGTCATTATTTGCCAAGAGCTCCGTCTTACTGGCATCGACTCGAAGGCCAAGGAAGACATTCCATATAGGAAGATCATTCCGCATACTTATTTGCTAGCCGTAGGTAATGAACATTCTATTAATATCAACGAAGAGATTTTCCTCACAGATTTACACGTCACTGCAAGCCGTCCTTATATAAGGTAGGGTTGTACTACGTATATTGTCACAACAAGATAGGTGTGCTCGTGATATTGTTTGCGAGTGTTTATATATTTAGTAGGGGTAGTGTGACAATTTTACGTTCGCTTTGTAAAACATCTTTTCCATATTATCTACTCGCAGGTGAAGCTCCCGTATAGGAAGGCACCGCGCACATACAGAGTGACAGTGTAATGTACACGCTCGCATATTTGTCTCGACTGTTTTAAATGAACGTTTTTATAAAATGAAATACTTCTTTGAGAGGTTACTCGTAATTATTTTGTGTGTTCGTGATAATTACTTTTACCCACCGAGAAAAAATTGGAGCCATTTTTTAATCCATCCGTCCTAACTGTTAGAGTGTCTTGTAGCAAGAACTATTCGTTGATGCCCGCTTTCCTCTTTCTCGTGCAATCTTGGATCCATTCACTGCAGCCTTCATCTTTTGAATATATATGTATTTTGTTAACATTATTGTATGATATATCGTAGAAATACGCGAAACCGGGAGAGGATAAACGTATTATAGATACGGTGCTGGAGACGAATGCTACATATTCACATACGTACATTCTACCTTTAAAACCCCATTAGGGGTATAGGGAGGCAACAAGAGCTCTCCGTTGCACCACCAACTGCATAAACACCCACTCCCCAGATGGGCCCAACGCTTTATTTCCAGGAGCCTTATTTATTGCACCTTTACTGACCTGTTGGGGTTTAAGGATGTGAGGTGGTCAACCTTATGGTCGAATGCTAAGATAAACTTTAAAAGTAAGATAAACAAATGTATCAGCATATTGCAGGAATTAATCACAGTCAAACAGAACTATTGTACGTTTGTCTCAAGCGTATACTCAAACACTTTGGTGACGGAGCTCAAAGAGGAGAAGAAAGCTGAGAAAAGCTGACATTGGTCGGGAGAGCACCGGGAATAAGACCCAGAGGCAGATCGCAAATGGGTTGGTCCGGACCAATAAAGCAGAAAATCGCTCCAAAACTTCACCGCGCCGTACATCGCCGAGCCTGGAGAACAATGGTCTACGGCAGAGTCCACCAAGCATGATGGCCACAACCCTCAAAAGTGAGGATGACGACTGTTAAGAGGTAAAGATATCCGAGTATTGTCTAGGTTGGCGGACACAAGAGCTGTAAGGGTGGCTAGAGATGACATTTCCCGATCTGGCAAACATTCAGGACGATCATTCAAACGATGGAAGGGGGATAGCTGGGAGTCCATGTCACTAGAGGTTAATACAGTAGGAACATTACGGACCAACAGGTCTAGTAAGCGAAGAAAAAAATAGTATAATGTTAAGCCTAGTTTGAAACATGTGATTTCTTTATACTTATAAAGATCATCAACTTCATAGAAACAAAAAATGTTAAATGAAAAGCGCCTCTTAATGGGCGCAGAAAGCTTATAAAATCGAAATTAGTTATGGTCGAATTTCGAGCACTGGGTGTACCACTAGTAATATTAATAATATAACACTTTATTGGGTAAAATCATAAATAATAATTAACCAAAATTGGCGAGCTAATTTGCCTATAGGGCAATTTTTTCCCAACCAACCTAAGTACCAAACTATTGTCTTGATATCAAAGACAACTTTAGCATCACTTAACAGTTATGCAACTCATATTTTAATCTTCCGATAGATTCAATGTCTGATAAATTTATTATCCTAGGAACTAACGGGTATCAATATTTTATTAAGGTTCATTTTCTTTTCACAAAGCCTGTCTACTGGAATATTTTGCGAAAGGCTCTTTATATTGATATTTAAATTTACTTATATTCTTAGCAACAAAAACCTAAAAGTTTATGAAGGAACCCTTTGAGTTGAAACAAGATAAACCTATTTTGCATGTTCTTTGTCTTATTTTTCAAACAAACTCGAAATTCAGTTAGAAAACTTACGCAATTGGATAAGAGGATCTATTGTAGTTATAGGTTAAATAGGTAATAGATATTTTCAAAAATTTTGTCATTCCATTCAAATACCCAATAATAAAGGTCATACTGGCTCTGAGTGTGGATCTTGTTGTTTTTTTTATGAAATCTAAATTCCACATTTTAACATCCAAACTAAGGTCTAATCTCAACATAATAATTCAGAAAAATTGGTTTAAATTGGTCAATTCTTTCGATGTATCTATACAATAGGCAAACATACATCACATGTTATGTACTTCCTACTACACCGCCATCTATTGAATTTTTTAAAAAGTAAAGCAATTATAGAAGAATTGTTTTGATTTCAAGCTTATGTCCCATCGAACGTCATCCTTCACCCAAATCATCGTTGATTAACATAATTCTATAAATTATTAGCTAAAATTAATTAAGTTTTTACATCGTAAATTGCATTTTATCTACAAAATAATTCAGACATGTTTTTTTATTTGCTTTTAACCGTATGTCATAGCATCACGCCTAAACGGCTGAACCGATTTCACTAATTCTTTTTTTGTCGTGTTGGCTTTTATCAGTAGAAGGTTCTTATGAGAGAAAAAATTAAGAAAGTTGCGTGGAAAATCTACATAATAATTCAGAAATGTTTTTTTATTTGCTTTTAACCGTATGTCATAGCATCACGCCTAAACGGCTGAACCGATTTCACTAATTCTTTTTTTGTCGTGTTGGCTTTTATCAGGAGAAGGTTATTATGAAAGAAAAAATTAAGAAAGTTGCGTGGTAAATTGGGAAATTAAATAATACTCGCATTAGCCCCTCCTTCTCTATCTACATAATAATTCAGAAATGTTTTTTTATTTGATTTTTACCGTATGTCATAGCATCACGCTCAAAGTACAAATGCTAGGTCAGATATGAATCTGCACAGAGCCGTGCAAAATGCCGGAGAAGGTTCTTTGATATAATTTGCTGCATTAACTTTACCATATTTAGAGCTATTTAAAAAAACTCTATTTTTTAGGATCTTCATACAAAATTTTAATAAACATTAAAAGTGTCATTCTTCTCTCTTTTTATGAATTGTGAAAGTTTCATTCTTCTTTTCCTGTGCTTATGTCAGTTGTAGAGGTCTGCAAAGCAATGGGAAGCTAGACTAGAACCTGTTTAATTACCTACCGATCAAGCCTGACATTCGGAATCAAAAACGTAAAGCAAGACGGGTATAAGCTAGTATTTAATAAATCGTTATCTTTGGGTAGGTTCTCTAGTATATAAATATAATAATAAATAATGACCATTGCCCGTGAATCGAGCATAAAAAGCAATTGTTTTGTCTTCTATGCCATCTTGTGTGACTGTAGAGGCATATTCTCGAAAGACAGATTCTGCAGCATTCCGAGCACGGGTATTCCGCTCCCTCATCTGGACATCTCCTTCTCTGCACCTCTGTTACGGCAACGATCTTCCTCCACTCAGGCCTGTTTGTCGCTGTTTGTTCCCAGTCTGACTGCCTACTAACACTCTTTAACGCAGTATGTAGATTATCCTTATACCTCTTACGTTGACCTCCGTGCTTTCTTTTTCCTGTTCGCTGTATATGATATTTTTGGAAAGTCTACGGTCATCCATTCGAAGCACAATCAAATAGAAAAGGCGAACGGGACCATAAAAATTTAGAGATCCTAATCCCTTTTCAATATATGTAAACAGAAACTCATATCACAATTTTTTAACGGATTTAGTAGAATGGAATACATTTTCAGTCAATTTTACCTAGATATTTATGAGAAGTTAATTCTGAAATAGTCCGGACTATGGCTCTGTTCGAATCAATATTATTTACATCTTTACTGAAAGGCATCTAGTTTCTATGGTTTGATTTTAAATTTAAAAACGTGGAAGATAGGTACCCCGTAAGCTTTAACTAACCCGCTAAGTAAACGTGTTAACAAGACAGATCTGCTTGTCTATTTTCTTAATGGCTAATCCAGGAGATGATAAATAATTGCACGTCGTCTACAATATTATAATATATTTGCAGAAAGATTTGCGCTATTGTTGAAGTTGAATGATAGAGCGAGGTGCACTTCACATAAACAACTAAAGTATGCATCTCCCTCATTTCGTACATCGAATGGGTGCTATGATTCTTCCAGCTTTTTAAATTTATTTTTTAACACTCTTCCTCTGACTATAATATAGTCACTCCGCCAACTCCGTCTCCGTAACTAGATGAACGTCTTTAGTCGAACGACGGTGCGGGTCCCAAGCCCAGATAAAAGAGGAGGGAACTCCCTTAACCCACTCACCTGGTTTCATTCCTATCCCATCCTCTTCTCTGTGGACGGTCCCTGTCGTCTCATCCAGTATGTGTCATAGGGTCAACCGCCATAGAATAATCGAAAGCGAGATCGGTTCAGTAACACTAACGCAGCAAACACAAAACAGGGTGGAGGTTCCCGAAAAACATTATATACGGAGGTGAATACTCGTGTCCAGAGTGTGGTAGGATATGTTTGTCCTGGATCGGACTCCACAGCCATATCGGGTGGCACCGAAGACACAATTGCTAGATTCCTGTTTTGTTTACCTAACGTCCGCACTACGGGCAATGGGTATTGACAGCCAGCCGAATTCAATGAATAAATTAAAGAAAATTTTGATTTTGTTTGTATTAATACATAATATTACTGTCAAATGTTATAAATAATTATTATAGTTTTAATGGTTTGAAAAGGATAAACTTTCTTTTGAAATGAAGCAAAACAATAGTTTTGTGTATTCTTTCAAAGAGCATTGTGGAATTCAATATAAATTTCTACTCCTATTTAGCAGCAGGGAATTGTTGCGGGTGATGGGACGACGTCAGTAAAACCTTCCAAAGCATGACTCCAGGTCTGTGTTCTTTAAATTTTGACATAAAAGTTTCATAACAGTTGTTTTTGCTGAGTGCATTTATATGAGCATTATGATAGGGGTAAAAGTAGGTACCTACATTATGGTTACTTCACTTATTCATGGCTCGAAACGAAATATAAGCATATACTTAATAATATCTATAATAAAAGGACGGGTTGATTTTTGTGGAGGAACCAAATTAATACACAAGTTAGTCGATCAATCAGCCATAGAAAAGCTGTACGTCTGTCTGCGTTTTCGTTTTGTTGCTACAACAATTTAATTCAGCTTAAATTCTCGGGTCAGAACGCATCCATCAACGATAAGCTTGGCAAGAACTCAAAAGAATTGCACAACAGCGGTCTTCTTTCACAGGTTCGGCATCCAGCTCTGCTTTTGAACATCGTGGAAGGCATGATTAGGGCAGCTACTGCAGATTATATGATTGTTTTACCCAACACGCCGTGGGGGTAAGTAGAAGGAACGGAACACATTTATATTTAAGCACATAACTTTTGATTCTTCCAGCGACATTGAGTTTCTCGTTAAAACTCCTCTATTTATTTTGCTTCCGCTTCTTCACTTGTCTATCGTCAAAACTCTTAATAATATAAATTATACTTCCTTGTATACTGTACAAATCCTTATTTATACCATTATTTTGTCAAATAGACTAACCTATTTTAATGCAAAGCAACCAAAATCTTAATGTGAAATTGTTATTAAGATTGAAATTGGGTCGGTATTGCGAGTGAAATGCAGAGTAACTAACCTCCTTGGCCTTCTGTGAGGACAAAATCGAGTCGCCGAAACCGATCCACAACGCTGATTTCCTTACCACATCCTACTCCATTCCATGTTTCTTTCCATACATTCCTTGAAGAGGTCTCTATTATCTCTAACTTTTAATGGAAGTGTATATTTGGGGAGCTACAATATATTTTATACCTACTCTATAATAGTGCTGCCATTTATTGAGAAATGCATATCTTTAAACTTGTCGTTTGGTTATCATCAATGTACCAGCCATGTTGTCACATATTTTATTATTTGGAACTAGGTCGGTGAAAAGTTTATGAGAGAAATTGATTTACGTTGAAAAAAAAATCGTAAAAGTTTACAAAGGATGTAGGAAGAACTGATTATATTATCAAACCTTGAGCTTCAGTGTTTCTCAAAATGGATTGGAGAAGTACCTATATGCCTTGGAATAAACGTTGAAATATTATTTAAACGATGGATGGATGGATGTAATAAGTTGATTAGGTAATAGGAATTTCTAAATCTAAGAGGTATGATAATGTATGAAGTTTATAAACGGAATACTGATTGTGAAAAAATCTTAGTAAAATGTCAGTTAAATTTCTCTGCACTTCGTCTGAAGAAAAAACGCGTTACACCACTCGGTGCGGGTCCACCACTTCATTATGGACAGGAAATGAGTATGGGTGGGATATGTGTTTGAGATGCTGAATGACAGTTGTTCAAGGAGAGCGTTGTTCTTACACTTGGAGTGGGAGGGGGTCATTGTAACTGCGCTAGATCGAGCGCAATGGTCTTATCGCCTCCGTATGCCCCTATGTGGGTCATAAAGAGTATAAATACTAAGTGTGGTTATTCTACACGAAGTTTGAGAAGAAGTGGTAGCTGTCTCAACCCATACATTATTAATGGAGATGTAGGCTTTTGTTTTTTTTTTTATCGAGGAAAATATTATTGATAAAAAAGTTTGGGAAGTAGGGGAACAAACAAGCAGTCATATTACTCGCCGGCCAACTTGAAACGCTATGTATTGTTTTCACAAAATTCGTCATTTTTGTACATTCTTGTAGCGTTTTGATGATCTAACTCACAATACTACGGTACAATAATTCAATTGATAATGAAATGCATTTATTTTTCAGGTTGGCCGGTCGAATTCTGATGGGGGCTCTCTATTGAATGACAGTGATTGAAGACTCTCACTACGTGTCGAGAATTTAAAACTTTGACATGTAACCAGGGCAGGGCCCCCACATGGCCGGTGCTACCGATGCTACAGCAACGGGGCCCGTGGGCCAAGGGGGCCCGCAAGGACGGGGGAATAAATTAAAAAGTAGAACATTTTTAATAAATCATAGAAATGAAACCAAAATGAAATCACTAGGACTAGATTTATGTGTATGTATCAATTATTCAATGAACTATTACATCAGAGTAATGTAAATTGCTTCATTGGATTTGCAGTGCGTTGCGTACATAACGGGTCTGAATCTACAACAGCTGTGCTGTGAGTAACAAAACCACCACCAAGGAAGGCTATTCACGAAGAGTAAGAAAAAATGAGCCGTCCACTTTTTATACTAATATTTAAAGAGGAAGGATTTGATTGTTTGCTTCGAAACTACTGAACCGATTTGAAAAATTCATTCACTGTTGGGAAGCTACACTATCCGCGCTGAACAAATGCAATACTATATTTTTAAAAAAATGAAGGATCCTTACTAAAACTCCAATAATGTAACTCAAGGTGCAAAAAATTTACCTAAAATATTCTTAATAAAAGTTAAAAAATGTATATTGTAATAAAGGCTCGAAATTTTTTTTTTGGTAGTGAGAGGGGGGGGGGGGCATTATGACTTTTAGCAACGGGGCCCAGGAAATAATGTGGGGGGCCTGAACCAGGGAAGTGTTTAATTGTTTCTCAAGCAAAAAAAAAAAAATAGAAAATAAACATTATTTAATCATGTTGGTTAAATGAAATTTCGGTGGCTATTATTTTTTTTCAGGTAAGAAAAATATTCATGCCTTTTAAGATGACACTGGCAAGGTAGGGATAAGGTGCATCGATATGTGTATGCAAAATTAGGTGATAGAGCTAATGAAAAACGTTATAATTAGTTCAACAACTAATTAACATTACATATGGGTAAAATATGGAGAATATTTTGATAAAAAACCATGCCAACATTTACAAAAATAAAAAAAAAACAAAAAAGTAAAAAAATGAAAATTTATCTCTGCCGTAACGTAACTAAACAAAATATATGTATCGGTAGGTACTTACCAAAGATATTCAAAGTATGTACCTATGCCAAAACGAAATAATCGCTTCGAAATACGAAATAATTACTAAGAAATGTCCACGTCATGTAGCTTGTTTTGGAATATCCGTTTATAAGTTTTATAAGGCTACATAACTTCTTGAAAACCTTTTCTATGCATCTTCTGAAGTACCTATTCTATGATTAATAACAATTAGCGTTCTGGGTACGTATTTTGATTTCTGTAATGTTTTAACAATCAACAATAAATTTCTTTGATTATTTTTTACTGTGGTTAACCTAAAGGTATACTTATATTTAAAGAACTTAAAAATAGATATAGGTACATTTAACCCTTTATGACCCGAATACAATCGTGTGCTTGGGTTGGCATTGGTGTCTTACCAGCTTTCTGCTTTATTTATCTGTTACTTCTGATCTGCGTTTTTATCATTATTTACTTTTTTCCTCCTCTCAAAGATATGCATACAATAAAGTTTTATTTTTTATTATTTCGTAGTTCTTCAGACAAGCATTTACTTGATACGAGATATTCTTTGTGTCTCCTGTTCATACAGTCCTTATAAAGCGACATTTCTTTATGTCTCACTTTGACACTAAATTGAATTTTTTCTAACATTTATAAGGAAAAGAACGCTGAACAAACTCCATTTGTAATTTCTCCGTGCGGAATTTTACAATCTGTTATAAAGATAGTATAATACAGAATAACGTCACATAGTATCTTGTGCTTTTAAATGTATGCATAAGTGGCTGTGATTGGTTAGATTTCTAGTGGTTCCGTCGACGATTTATGTACTGAAAGAAATGGGTTCAATTCCTCGTGGGGACCATTTTCTCTTGCCTGAGTAGGGTGGGCGGTGCACTAAGACCCATTATGAAAAACAACAACCTCTCACTAAAAGCTAAAAAACTAGCGCATAACACAACTCTGTTACCATTAATGATGTGAAAAGTGGACATGGACGAAAAAAGAAGAATGTAATAGGTACACATAAATGCAGTAGAGATGGAATATTTACGAAGAATAATATGTGGAAAAACTCTATGGGATATGAAAAGAAATGAGAATATTAGGAACGAATGTGTTATGGAAGTTAGTCTTGTGACAAAGATGAAAGTCAATAAGTTGAGGTGGTTTGGGCATGTGGAAAAAATGGATGCACACAGATTGACAAAGAGAATCCGTAAGCTGAATGAAGAGGTGTTAAAAAGCGCAGCCGACCCAAAATGACGTGGTCGAATACGTTGATTCCATACTCAAAGAAGGCCAGATGAGAAGGAAGAGAAATATGAGAGGTTGTATATTATGAGAAAAAATATGTCGGTGAAAGAAGCGAAAGAAACCGTGTCCCGCACGGTTTGAAGGGTAAAACATTTTTCAATAGCATTCAATTTCAGACTGATCCTATCTTCCCATCTCTTTAACCAAAATAACGTGTATTTTTTTGGGAACTATGCAAGAAACGTATTAACCTAAAATGTTACAACGTTGGAAACATTGTACCTAGTAATACTTTAAAATTTAAACTAAAATAATTGTGGTTTCATGTAATCACGAACTAGAACGATAGATAATTAATTATTGAATGGGTGTTTTATCATTATCGTATGAATTTATTGGAGTCTAGGTAGATCCATTCAAATAAAATGCTTCCAGTAAACTTCCACAGATGTCACTGCATAACTACAGAGTTGCATCATGAAACATCAGGGAAATCAACTACTATGAAAGATGGCTGGCAGTCTACTTAACCATCGTGCATTCTTTCTAATATTAACAACTAGCTGACCCGCCCGTCGACCTTCGACCTAACCCAGAATAGAAAATAATTTTGACTTATTACATGAATAAAATATGATTTACGACATTAAAACTGAATTAAATTTAGCTAATAATTTATTGCACTATGTAATAGGATATAGTGATTCGGATGCGGGGTGAAGTTCGATGGGTCATAAGTTTGAAATCAAAACTTTTCCTCTATAATTGCTTTACTTTTTTTTTTTAAAATCCAAGAGATGGCTTGATTTGGCAGTACATTAATATATTTAAATTTGAACTGAGAATCCACTAACGAGGCTGAAAAAGGCGATAAATCTAAACTAGTTTTGTTGTGTAATAAATTATATATTTGTGAAATATCGGCGATATTACACGTGGCTAGCAATATTATTTGTTCCAACAACAACCCCTCTGATGATTAATATTAATGAATTTCACTACAGAAGGGATGGTAAGGGTTGATAAAATAAATTATAATTGGTGATTGGATTTCAGTTTTGGCAAAACATTTTGTTTTGTTTGGAAGAATTACATCTTAAAATAATAATAATAATTAGAATCTGAACTTAATTGTCAACTAAGATAAAATATAAATTAAGTCGAAATATTGAATTTCTGACTTATCCATTCAGCTGTTGGCACCTTCGAAGAGATATACGGCCATTTAATTATTAAACATTGTCAATAACCAATGCTTTTATAATTAAAATTGAAAATTATTTTTAATATTTTAGGTACATTAGGTACATTAACTAGCTGATACCCGTCATGCTTTACGTTGTTTATATGATTATCATAAATATATCTGCAAGGTTCCACGACGATTAAAATCAAACCAAGAGTGTGCGGTTTATGCGTGATGTGCCAACATACGAAAATAAATACATACATAACTGAATTATTATGTAGATAATGAATGAACTCATTATATACATTTTTGGATGCTTAAATCCAGTTAGTTTTGGGTTAATTTAGGTAAACATAGTCTTATTCAACATTCTTCTTCTTCTTGATCCTAATGTGTTCTTGATCTTTATTCAACTTTAGTGTTCTTTCGTTGCCATTGAGGAATTGGATGTCCAAGAGATGTGTATAATACCATACTTGTGTCGAATGAAAACATAAAAATAGGTAGGTATTTTAATTTTTTTTTTGTTCAAGTGCAGTTGAAAAGTAGGTATCTCATAAATAAAACGTTTCTATACAATGACATCGGTCAGTATAGCTTACAGGACATCGTTTTTGAAGCATTCTCTATAAATGAATGAATGAATGAATGAAATTTATTTCCCCCATTAATATTTACAATTACAATACATTTAAACATTTACAGTAGTTGGAAATTTTACAGCCTCACTAGACATGGTCTGTTCTGAGGCAGTACTAGATGTTAACAAATGCTAGTATTGAATATTACCACGCATAACATAGTTTAGCCTGTTAAATGGAAAAAGCAAGAAATAAACATTTTACAATATAAGATATTTGCGATCCAATGGATGAAAGGTCCGTGCCAGGCGACGAAAGACGCACCACACCCCCCAAGTGCAATCAAAACAAAAACAACAAGCACATTCAAATCAACCTGTCCCGTATAATCCAAGACAGGATTTCAGCCCCGAGAAGAAATTTCAAGCGCAAGAAACATGCTTATATTGCTTATAGAAATATCTGACCCGACCGGGAATCGAAACCTCTTGATCTGCAATCGAGACCTTTGCCTCTAAGCTACTGAGGTTGGCTATGCAAATTTGCCTATATTTATGAATATTTATTTAATAAATCAGACTTTCATTGTTTATATATTTATTTTATCTATTTTTTTTTTCATAAAATGAATTGTGTTTACTCACAAAAATACACTCTTTTACTCTTTCACAGTAAGCTACTGTGACGGGACTAACATTTTAGTAAAGTATTTTAGATTTTATTTATAGATTTATTATTAAATTATAATAACTTGGAGACGCCCATGGGGTTATACACCACTGTGCTACACGTCACAGGTCTATCTCGAAATATTGCGAAACTTATTTTAATAAATAGGGGTCGCAGATGCCTATTTGGGACAGTTCATTTCAAATCTTGGAGCGGTGAGAATCTCCTACTAAGGCGGTCATCCCGCAGCTTTCTGAGACAGTTCATCTCATCTCTTGAAGAGTGAAGATCTCATACAAGCAGCAGGGTCAGTTATTTTCTACTTCTGGAAGGGGACGGAGGTCTCCAGTGCTGAACAGATCTATACCAGGCCCAAGGACAATTCAGATAATTATATTTTGTTTCATTAATTTATTTTTTCCTAATTCAATTTGTTTATTTTCATAGAGATTTTGATTTTAATTTTTACTAATTTAAAATAAATGAATGTTTCGTTGGGTAAATTATAGCGATTTGTTTAAACATTTGATAAGTAAATATTTTAATATATTTTATATTGGTTCCAAATTGATTTCTTCATTGAATAATATATTTATTATTTTGTCTTCTACAAATTAAATAAAGAATATTCCCTTTTGTGTAAATTATAATTTGTTTTTAAAACATTTGAATATTATTCTGCCTTTCATTTTTGAACTTGATAAATAATAATTATTATAGCTTTTAATAATAAACTCATCATTTTGTTCCTAATGTATTTATTTATCAGCTTTTATAGTTTTAAATTGTGTCGATTAGGATTATGAATTTTTTGATTTATTTATGATATGAATTTAATGGTATTTTAATTAGGTCGTTATTGTGTTATTAAGTGTTGCGTAATATGTCGTAATCAGATAGGTATTGCATAAGTGTTACATCATTAGATGTAAGTATGATGAAATAATGATGATACTAATCAAACCCTTCCATTTCAGATAAGGATCCTAGAGAAAGGATTCATTTCAAATTATTTTATAATTAACCATAAACTCCTTGATTGTGCTTCGCTACTTTTGCATTTCAGATATTATATTAGATTTTATGTGCTTTCGCTTGCTTGTGTTTGTGTCTTGGTGGAGGGTAGTTAGAGATCATTCTTTGTTATTTGAAATAGTAGTTTGGTGTTTTAATAATACGCTTTGAGTAGTATTCTAACAATAATTGTAGTTGCGCTAGTGTGTGGCAAATAGTAGAATATATATATTATTATTTTATTTTATACTAACAATAGTCCTATCCTTTCTTCCCTAATACAAATTGGGAATTGACTAATATTCTTATATTCGTATTTATACTTATTTTATTTAGTTGCATGGAATTTATCTTTAGTCTCTGCTGGATGTATGTAAGCATGCGTGCATATTACTATATGTGTACTCATGTGGGTAGATGTAGCAGCGAATACTTATAAACTTAACAAACTCAGTCCCTACCTAGAAACGAGAAGCGGTAATCGTTCCATTCTTCGTCATATTTCTAGGGAAGAGTACAGTCAGCGACCGTAGCGACTGCTCGTTAAGGCCCTATTATGAAATATTCTATAATAATTACTAACCTTTATTTTATGTATTGGGTGCATGCTTATTTATTTATGTATACCTTAATCTATGTGTGTTTATCCGCGAATTAGTCTAACAAGCACAGAGATTCAGCACTTGTCTAGGCCGGCTGAAATCGAAATAGGCGGGCCGTTGGGGGCCTATTTCCCCCTCCCCCATTAGGGGGGGGGGTGTTGTAGATAGAATTGTAGAATTTGAAACTGTGGTTGTGGTAAATAAGTAGATTTTGAATCTTTATTTCTAATAACAGGCAAAATTCTCTCAAGACAATGGATTCACAGCTGACCAGAATTGTCCTTTAAATCCGAAGGGCAATCGAGAAAGATATAATTATTTGTTAGAAAACTACTAAATTATTTGCAGAATGAATATAATCACGACGTGACGAGAAATTGTGCAATATGTATCTATTTATTTTATGTCGCTATTATTACAAATTAAATACAAATCAAGGAAGAAATAATATTATTTAAGTAATCGTTATTTAAGTATGATGTTTTATCATATTTTATTTCAGTGCTAATTGGACTATTTTATGTTTCAGGATTATCCAGTTGAATAATAAATCTCAATTAGATTAAAACCACAACGTTTGGGTCCTTAGGTTAGTTTCTAGACGATCACGATATGGCCATTTCGTAGACTGATGTTCTAGGTTTTTTAGATAGTCTTTTCAGATACTAGTAGAATAGAGCTGACAACGTCATATTCAGCTTAGGATTATTCTATAGCTAGATTTAGTAGCCCTAGCTTTGCGGATGGTCTGCTTTGCTCGAAGGGCTTAGGTAGTTGCAAAATATGGTGCAATCGATAGTTTAGGTATAATGGGGTTGCGACATATAGTGTCATCGTAGGTTTAGGTATAGTAAAGCTTAGATTTAGCTTAGATTTAGTTAGGCTAGTTCAGGTTCAAAGCCTCTCGTTAGGGGGGGCTGTGACAAATGGTGCCGTGACCAGGATATCACTTTATCATTGTAAAGTGAGGTTTGGGTTGCTGCGGCGGCTTAGAATATTTGGGGAAGGGTGAAGAATATGGAAGAAAGTGGTAGGCTAATAATCATTTTGGGGATGGGCCTATTTTGCAAATAAATAAAAATTTTGCTTAATTTTAGCCAGTTCAATTCAATTTTAATTAGATCTAATAGCTTATTAATGTAGGAGGGCGGGGTAAAATAGCCATTTTTCGAATAGATAGTAATTTAGCTAGTTTGATGTAGATTTAATAGCTTATTTACAAAGGGGGGGGGGGTTACTTAGTAATTATGCAAATAAATAATTATTTTGACATTTAAATTTGGTTGGGTGTAGATTAAATAGCTTATTAATCAAGGGGGGAGGGTTTACTTAGTAATTTTCATAATAAATAATATTTTAGTCATTTAAATTTGATTTGATGTAGACTTAATAGCTTATAAATGAAGAGGGCGGGGTTTCTTAGTAATTGTGCAAATAAATAATAATTTTGTCATTTAAATTTGATTGGATGTAGATTTAATAGCTTATTTACAAAGGGGGGGGGGTTTACTTAGTAATTTTCCTAATAAATAATATTTTAGTCATTTAAATTTGATTTGATGTAGACTTAATAGCTTATAAATGAAGGGGGCGGGGTTTCTTAGTAATTGTGCAAATAAATAATAATTTGGTCATTTAAATTTGATTGGATGTAGATTTAATAGCTTATTTACAAAGGGGGGGGGGGTTACTTAGTAATTTTCCTAATAAATAATATTTTAGTCATTTAAATTTGATTTGATGTAGACTTAATAGCTTATAAATGAAGGGGGCGGGGTTTCTTAGTAATTGTGCAAATAAATAATAATTTTGTCGTTTAAAATGTGGTTTGATGTAGTTTTAATAGCTCATTAGCAAAGGGGGGCGGGGGGCTTGGTCAATTTGAAACATTAAATTCACTTTTGAGCAAAATGTCTTATGGATTTATGTTTGGTTGACAGAGAAGAATGAGACTTTATGAAAGAGTGGAAGTATAGTGTTAGACAGGAGAAAAGAAAGAAGATTTAAAAGCTTAGTGTTAGATAAGTACCTAGTAGAAGAATGAGTTAGTATCGTAGGGGAGGAAAGCATAATCATTTTTCTAACTAGAATGAGTTTTGTCTTAGGCATTAATTTAGATCATTAAAAATATTAAATAGTCGTCGTATTTTATAGGATAGCATCAAAAGATTGTTTTTCTATAGGTGTGATCGGGGTTGTTCGACGCTGTAGGGGCGTCGGGGAGACTCGGAGAGGTGGGCAGCCCACCCCGCGACCCGTGGACTGCGTGTAAGAAGGTGCGCGAGCGCCGACGAGGGCTGGATGTTGGTCTCGTGAGTCGTGTACGCGTGTGGTGCGCAGGCGCGGCGAGTGGAAGTGTGCCCGGTCGCGCCTTTGCTCGCTATGCGGGTCAGGGCGAGGCTTTGGCCGCTGACCGTGCGCTGTTGGTGGGTGAGAATAGACAGCTTACATTCCGTTGTGCAATTTCATTTTCTTTGTACCCCTAGTTTTTTTAAATCATTGTAGGAAAATTAATAGAAAAAAAATGTGTTTGATAGTATTTGGGTTTTGTGTCCTTGTTTTGTTGTCGTTTGGAACTCAAGGTGGTAAATAATTGAGGTTGGTATTTATCTTTGTGCAACGAGAGCGAGCGGTTTTGACAGGAGTTGGGGAGGGGGCGTTTCTTGCCGTGTTCTGTTCCTTCGGGGCGATGCTGAGGATTTTATGGATAGTGTGGAAGAGGGACGTTAGATTTACGCAGATCGGGAACAGTATAGGGCTCGTTTTGGTTGGCGTTTGTTGTCGGTTGCTGTCTTCTGTTCCTTCGGTGCAATGCTGAGGATTTTGTGGATAGTGTGGGAGAGGGTCGTTAGATTTACGCAGGTCAGGAATAGGGTAGGGCTCGTTTTGGTTGGCGTTTGTTGTCGGTTGCTGTCTTCTGTTCCTTCGGTGCAATGCTGAGGATTTTGTGGATAGTGTGGGAGAGGGTCGTTAGATTTACGCAGGTCAGGAATAGGGTAGGGCTCGTTTTGGTTGGCGTTTGTTGTCGGTTGCTGTCTTCTGTTCCTTCGGTGCGATGCTGAGGATTTTATGAATAGGGTGGGAGAGGGACGTTAGATTTACGCAGGTCAGGAATAGTGTAGGGCTCGTTTTGTTCTCTGCACCCTTGATTGGATTCAGAAAAGGGTGACTGCTTGTGAAATGTCTGTTTAGTTTGGTTGTTTTAGAGAAAATAATACTTTGCTTTTAGTTAGTAAGTGGTCCTCTTATGTTTTAATGTATTTCCTTGTGAATTAAAATACATAAACATTCTAGTTGTAGTTTAATTGAATCGATCTCGGTAGATCAGTGGTTTAGGCTTGGAATTCAGATTCAGTGTTCCCGTGTCGGTTCGCGGTCGGGTCGGGGTTTTCTCGTTTGATATTTTTACTCGGGGTTGGCCTGTCTCAGATAGAATGAGACCGGTTGACTGGGAAGAATTATTGCCTCAGGCAATAAGTTCCGCTGGCTATGCTGACAACATTGTATAGGGAAATGTTAATTTAGTTATTTATTTATTCTGCATGATAATATTCAGTGAAATTCTACTTGGTAGTAAGGTTGTCGGTTGCATGATATTTTTTGTGAGGCTCTATTTCCGGACGGATTGTTAAAAAGTTTTTTTTATAACTTTTGAGTGGCGTCGGTTTGTCTCAAGACTACCTTAGAAGTTAGGTTGTGTTGTGTGTTATTAATAGCTAAATTAATAATATAACAATACATTCTTTTGAATATTTCCTCTAATTTTATTTTGCATTTATACACGATCGTAAGTTAATTATTATTTTTTTGGTTTATGGTAATCTAATAAAAATAGAATTATTGTTTTGATTTTTATTGGATTTTTGTGTCTTTACAGGGTGTTTAATGAATTAATTATATACAATTTATATGTTTTATTGCAGGATATGAATAGATATTATAATGATTGTTTGAGGTAGTTAGAGTGATAACTCATTTTTTATTTTTACTCTCAAATTTTAATTAGTATTTCCATAGTGTGCATTTTAAAGTAGTTATAATGTTTTAATGTTTTTTTTTTATATTGTGAGGTGAGCATTATTTTTCTTCATAACTTTTGTTTATGGGAAGTTTTTTTTTAGAATGTTAGCATAGTTCTTCTTCTTCTCACTTGTGTTGGATAATGGGAATGTTTTGTTTTGATAATACGCCGGGAATTTAGTATAGTGGGATTTCTTTTGTCGTTTAATATCTAGATTAATATAATATTTTGTATTCCTTATGAAGTGGGTAGTTATCAACATTGTTCTGAAGAATAGTGAAGTTTTGCTGATACATTTAACTTTTGTTGAGGTCTGTGAGAGATCAGATTTGGCTTATCCACTTCCTGGATGATCCAATCGTGCTCTCTCAAAGGGGGGTCTGTGACGGGACTAACATTTTAGTAAAGTATTTTAGATTTTATTTATAGATTTATTATTAAATTATAATAACTTGGAGACGCCCATGGGGTTATACACCACTGTGCTACACGTCACAGGTCTATCTCGAAATATTGCGAAACTTATTTTAATAAATAGGGGTCGCAGATGCCTATTTGGGACAGTTCATTTCAAATCTTGGAGCGGTGAGAATCTCCTACTAAGGCGGTCATCCCGCAGCTTTCTGAGACAGTTCATCTCATCTCTTGAAGAGTGAAGATCTCATACAAGCAGCAGGGTCAGTTATTTTCTACTTCTGGAAGGGGACGGAGGTCTCCAGTGCTGAACAGATCTATACCAGGCCCAAGGACAATTCAGATAATTATATTTTGTTTCATTAATTTATTTTTTCCTAATTCAATTTGTTTATTTTCATAGAGATTTTGATTTTAATTTTTACTAATTTAAAATAAATGAATGTTTCGTTGGGTAAATTATAGCGATTTGTTTAAACATTTGATAAGTAAATATTTTAATATATTTTATATTGGTTCCAAATTGATTTCTTCATTGAATAATATATTTATTATTTTGTCTTCTACAAATTAAATAAAGAATATTCCCTTTTGTGTAAATTATAATTTGTTTTTAAAACATTTGAATATTATTCTGCCTTTCATTTTTGAACTTGATAAATAATAATTATTATAGCTTTTAATAATAAACTCATCATTTTGTTCCTAATGTATTTATTTATCAGCTTTTATAGTTTTAAATTGTGTCGATTAGGATTATGAATTTTTTGATTTATTTATGATATGAATTTAATGGTATTTTAATTAGGTCGTTATTGTGTTATTAAGTGTTGCGTAATATGTCGTAATCAGATAGGTATTGCATAAGTGTTACATCATTAGATGTAAGTATGATGAAATAATGATGATACTAATCAAACCCTTCCATTTCAGATAAGGATCCTAGAGAAAGGATTCATTTCAAATTATTTTATAATTAACCATAAACTCCTTGATTGTGCTTCGCTACTTTTGCATTTCAGATATTATATTAGATTTTATGTGCTTTCGCTTGCTTGTGTTTGTGTCTTGGTGGAGGGTAGTTAGAGATCATTCTTTGTTATTTGAAATAGTAGTTTGGTGTTTTAATAATACGCTTTGAGTAGTATTCTAACAATAATTGTAGTTGCGCTAGTGTGTGGCAAATAGTAGAATATATATATTATTATTTTATTTTATACTAACAATAGTCCTATCCTTTCTTCCCTAATACAAATTGGGAATTGACTAATATTCTTATATTCGTATTTATACTTATTTTATTTAGTTGCATGGAATTTATCTTTAGTCTCTGCTGGATGTATGTAAGCATGCGTGCATATTACTATATGTGTACTCATGTGGGTAGATGTAGCAGCGAATACTTATAAACTTAACAAACTCAGTCCCTACCTAGAAACGAGAAGCGGTAATCGTTCCATTCTTCGTCATATTTCTAGGGAAGAGTACAGTCAGCGACCGTAGCGACTGCTCGTTAAGGCCCTATTATGAAATATTCTATAATAATTACTAACCTTTATTTTATGTATTGGGTGCATGCTTATTTATTTATGTATACCTTAATCTATGTGTGTTTATCCGCGAATTAGTCTAACAAGCACAGAGATTCAGCACTTGTCTAGGCCGGCTGAAATCGAAATAGGCGGGCCGTTGGGGGCCTATTTCCCCCTCCCCCATTAGGGGGGGGGGTGTTGTAGATAGAATTGTAGAATTTGAAACTGTGGTTGTGGTAAATAAGTAGATTTTGAATCTTTATTTCTAATAACAGGCAAAATTCTCTCAAGACAATGGATTCACAGCTGACCAGAATTGTCCTTTAAATCCGAAGGGCAATCGAGAAAGATATAATTATTTGTTAGAAAACTACTAAATTATTTGCAGAATGAATATAATCACGACGTGACGAGAAATTGTGCAATATGTATCTATTTATTTTATGTCGCTATTATTACAAATTAAATACAAATCAAGGAAGAAATAATATTATTTAAGTAATCGTTATTTAAGTATGATGTTTTATCATATTTTATTTCAGTGCTAATTGGACTATTTTATGTTTCAGGATTATCCAGTTGAATAATAAATCTCAATTAGATTAAAACCACAACGTTTGGGTCCTTAGGTTAGTTTCTAGACGATCACGATATGGCCATTTCGTAGACTGATGTTCTAGGTTTTTTAGATAGTCTTTTCAGATACTAGTAGAATAGAGCTGACAACGTCATATTCAGCTTAGGATTATTCTATAGCTAGATTTAGTAGCCCTAGCTTTGCGGATGGTCTGCTTTGCTCGAAGGGCTTAGGTAGTTGCAAAATATGGTGCAATCGATAGTTTAGGTATAATGGGGTTGCGACATATAGTGTCATCGTAGGTTTAGGTATAGTAAAGCTTAGATTTAGCTTAGATTTAGTTAGGCTAGTTCAGGTTCAAAGCCTCTCGTTAGGGGGGGCTGTGACACTACTTAAAGCTTGTATCGTGAAAGAGGAAGATGGTCGGCACCTGGGATCGAACCCACGACCTCCGCACGAAACAGGGCGAAAACCGGCGTCGTAACCACTAGCTTACCAACCACTTAAGTCGGTAGTCTCGTGGTTTATTTGTGATTTATTCCACAGTTTAGCTCATCGTTTTCCATTTGTTAATATACTTTTACTGGAATATGATGACATTTATTGTCATTTTGAAAGAAAACCACACTTTTCTAATTAACATTAACAAATTTGTTGAGATAATCATAATAATTCTAGACGGTTACTGCAATATTATCATTTGATGCCTTTCATAACGGTGGCACAATTTGTTTTCCAGCAGAAAATTCAAATGACTTACTGACAAAATCTTTGTGTTGATATTTTGTCTCAATACTTTGAACTATCATTATCGACGTTAAGTGATGAACTTCATAAAAATAATGCATGATAAGATTTTTGTAAGAGTGAGCATTGATGGGGTCATAGAACAGGGGATTTTCACCTTAAAGATAAGAGGCACGCTTCTGCAGATAAGAAACGTACGTCCAACCAGACACAGCTTAACATTTAAATAAAGAATTGTACGTCCAACCAGACACTGCTTAACATTTAAATAAAGAAATGTACGTCCAATCAGCCAAGTTTTTTTAATCAAACTGTAGACACGTAATTTGAAATGGTCTATTTTGAAATTCAGCTATTTCGGGCTTACGAATTTCTAGTACTTGGAAGGCCCGACAATGTGATTATATCTCTAAAATTTACAGCATAAGGTGCTTAAACTATAAAAAAGTTATGTCAAAAATTAGTTCGAATGTTAAATATCTTTTCAATAACTATGTATATCCGCAAAACGGTCCAAGAAACTGTAAAAAGTAGTCTTTGTAAATGCCTAAAATGCCAAAGTGATTATAAAAAGCAGAGTTGCAATAATTTACATATACAACTCTGCGTTTGCAACTACGCGCAAATGCATTGGTAAACATAATCTAAATAATATTAAATTATCACTGATTAGGGTCTTTTTTCTTTTAATCGACACCGAATCAGCGATAGTTCTATTAAAATTGCTGTTACTTAACACTAATTTGCTTGTCTCTTACCACTTTAAATTGCAATGTTTTTTTCAAGTTAAGTCTTAGTCAGTCATTTTTTGGACCAATTTGTTTAAACGTTTTATTTGAACTGATTGCCAAATCATCAATAAAAATGATATAAACTCGTAAATAAATACCTAAGTACGAATACCTACATCAATACAAATTCAATGGTATTGATTCTTAAAAGATGCAAGAGATTAAGAATTGCCCACCAAGGTAAATTCTAGATACTTTAATAACCTTTTTAGATCTACAAGTTAGTTCGTTAGTAACATCTGCTGGAGATCTAAAGTTTGTATTATGTGTATAATATTTTGAAGTGGTTGGTAGACTAGCGGTTACAACGCCGGCTTTCGTACTGTTTCGTATCGGAGGTTGTGGGTTCGATCCTAGGTGCCGACCATCTTCCTCTTTCACGACACAAGCTTTAAGTAGCTTACTGTGAAAGAGTCAGAGAGTGTATTTGTGTTCACTTTGAGTGGGCACAGATTCATTTAAAAAAAAATATATATATTATGAAAAAAAAAATCTTAATAGTGTGCCAGAATCTTGCTTGAACTTTCAAGCCTTTCACGTAATTTGCTACTTCTTCATTCGATATTTTCACTCGGGGACAAAAGTATTAAATACGGGTGAAAGTGCAATTTGAATAGGATTCGGACTGGTCAAGTGGTCACGGTCTGTGAGTACTGTGACTCCAAGATATCATGACTTTGACTGACTTTCAACAGTAAAAATCTTAAACCACTTTACGAATTATCAGTTCAAATATTACAATATTCTGGTTGCTTATTAAAACAATAAAACGTGGTCGGATACATCCCAGTGGTGTCTCTTAAGAGATAAGGATTAGTGTCCATCCTAAGACGATAAGACTGTGTCAACATTCACGCACCGTTAATCAGATAACCTTTCTATTTAGTCGTATTGATGCCACATACGTACATGCATGTTACAGATAACGTTGTCCACTACTTCACTACATGGTAGCTTAAGAAATTATTTTGTAGATTGTGTTCATACTTTTTAATCTTGGATAGTCATCAGCTGGTCTCAAAAAAAAAAACAAACGAACTGTTGAATACAAATTCGAATTAACTAAAAAAAACTCTTAATAAGCACTGTACTAGAGATGAGCCTAAGATCTGTGGGATTTGGAAGGGAATGAGGATGGAGCGTGGAATGAAAGTAAGTATATTGTAACAAAGCCGAAAGTTAATAAATTGAGATGATTAAGCATGTTGAATGCAAATGCAAAAAGGCTGAAATAAGAAAGATGAAAGAAGGCATGATTGACCGAGAATGGAATTTGGATCGAACACATTGAAGGAATTTCCATTTAAAAATCGAACATCCGTAATGAATTGTTAGAGTCTTAGTTGTTACATATTCGTTGACATCGAAAGAAGGCCAGAAAAATCACACGACACTTTGAAGTTTATATTTTTGATTGGAGAAACAAGACAAGTCGTGAATCACACAAAAGGGAAATTGAGTAACGCTATTAAGAGAAATCAAGGAGAAAACCTAAAAAGAAACTACAGATATAAAACAATTTATATCTACTCAAGACAGTCAAGCTGCGCTCAAAGCCCTTGACTCATGTAAAATAAATTCATCTACAGTACAAGACTGTACTATAGCACTAAACAAACTCACAATAGAAAAGAACAACAAAGTTGTTCTAAGATGGGTGCCAGGACACTCAAACCATAAAGGTAATGAAGAAGCGGATAAACTTGCAAACACGGGGGCTGACACCAAAACATTTGGACCAGCAGCCCGATTCACGGAAAAGTTTAAGTCTAAGTTTAGTTCGAAGTTCGAACGAAGTTCGATTCAAACCCTCCGTGAATAGGTACATAGACTGTAGATAGTCGCCGCCTACAATTATTATTACCAGCAGCCCTATTCACGGAAAAGTTTGAATCGAACTTCGTTCGAACTTCGAACTAAACTTAGACTTAAACTTTTCCGTGAATCGGGCTGCAGAACCCCACTGCTTCTTAGCCAACACTGTTCTAAAAACAATGTTATACAATTTTTTTTTTTTTTTTTTACCCATCACGCCGTTTCCCGAAGGGTGTAGGCAGAGAGTACGAATTTCCACTCTTTCCTATCCAAACAAACCTCTTTCGCTTCTTCCAAACGCATAACATTCCGCATACATGCTCTTCTATTCCTTTTACTCCTGACTTGGCCCTCCTCTAAGACGGCACCGATATGATCGGACCATGTCATTCGAGGTCGGCCTCGTCTGCGTGCACCCATTCTTTCAGATTTATATATCCTTTTAGTCATTCTATCTTCGTTCATTCTCTCTACATGCCCAAACCACCTTAATTTATTCACTTTCATTCTAGTCACAACACTAACATCCACTCCACATGTATGTTATACAACATGTATGTTATACAATAGTATGCTGGAAAAAGCAAAGCAAAACTGGGTAAACATACCCGGACAGAAACATTCCATATCATTAATAGACGGCTTTACAAAAAAGAGATCAGACAAAATCCTTGCTTTAAATAGAGAAAACATCAGAGTTCTAACCAGAGCACTGACTGGATATTGCAGATTGAATAAACATCTAAGTACAATGAAACTGATGGATATGCATCTATGCAGATTCTGCCTAGATGAACATGAAACACCACTACACCTGCTATGTGACTGCAGACCACTGATGCAGACCAGAACCAAAATAATTCGATCTCACATATTTGATCAAACTTAAATCAAAGAAACCAGCCCACAAAAGATCCTAAAATTCATCCGCGAGATCGGACTGTGGGGTGACCTCTAACAGCAAATCTTTTCACAATGAACTAAAGCAGTTGACGTGAAGAAAGCGGGTTAAAGGAAAACTAGAGGGTTTCAAAAAAAAAAAAACGCTATCAAATCTGTCACGCTTGCATGTTTGGCACCACCCATCTTCGAAGGAATAATTGAGGGCGGCAACTGCAGACGTCACACTAGAGTCAGCAGCCTGTGATTGAGAGATGCCCTGTTACTACAGGGCATGTAGCACGTATGCTGATATGAAAAGGCTGGCTGACGAAAGAGTGAAGACGGAGATAGTAAATCAAAAAAAAAAAAGTAACAACGCGTACAATTGTTTTTTGGATCTCACTATGGCCTTTGACAGGGTGTTTCCGAACGATGTTATGAGGGTAACATTATCCCGATTAATGCTATCTGATACATTCACTAATGCTATCCAATATTTGTATACTCATAAGTTAAAAAGGGTTATGAAATATTATCACACCAAGCTAATGTAATTAAGTTACTGTAACAAACATATTTTATACACACACTCTTCAAAGTTGATAGATAATAATATTAGATACCTGCTATCTTTCTGATATCGCATATCTCAATATATAAAATACTAAACCATAAAGCCGACAGGCTTATATGTATCTCTTATTATATCTTTGCCTCTAACGTTCTTAACAAACCGTTAATAAATACACTCGTATTCCCCGCTGTTGTCATGTACAACTTATAGGAAATTCACACTACCATAAAACTATTGTAATGATCATTTTTTGACAAAATACATAATTATTTTAAAATCGAGTATGGGAAATCAATCGAGCTTGTGGTTTTAGAACTGAAAAAAAACGTAAAACTAATAGTTTCTACATAAATTGCCTCTTTTGAATGGTATAATTTTAGGACTTTATTCTGGATACATAATATTGAGAAAATGAATTAAATATTGTTAAAAAAAAAACACAAGATAAAAATCACGACTTAAATTTGCATAGATAGTCGTAAGATAGAGAGTAATTTAAAGAGAATGTTCGTAAAATTTCAAAAAAATATATCAAGCAAAGCTGTATAAATAAAAACAATTTATCAATTTCGTGTGCATAAAAATTGAGTATGGTCTAACGATATAAAATAATAATAATGGCCCGCTTTCTCTTGCCGGAGCATTCTTCCATTGGAGACCTTTCTCTTTCATTTCGTTGTGAATCACTCCATCCGTTTGGCATTTAGCATTGCGCACGCTCGCGATGCGGACGCCGCGCTTCTGAAAATGATTCTTTCCGAACTAACGGTGGCGTTACATTCGGTGGCAAACATAACCTAGATTCTGTTATTATTTTCATACGATAAAAAAATATATAATCAGCAGCGCTCCACGTGGATAATCAAAGAACTAAGTTTAATAAAATAATCGTTCCTTTTTTAAAATTTCATTATCATTGTTTTTTTTTTACTCAGTGATAAGTTTCGTCAGTTGATTGTTCGTGTCCGTGTGAAAATGGCGTTTTCAGTGTTGGAGAAAATCGGTATTTTCGCGCTTGCATATCTCGGCTATGTGATAGTCAACAAGTTATTGTGGTTCGTTTACGTAAATTATTTGTCGGCGAAATCTAAGAAGATTGTTTACAAGAACCTAGGCGGATGGGCTCGTGAGTATATTATACATACATATATTTTTGTTTTGTTTTCAGTATTTTGACGTTTAGTTTCAGCGCGCAGACTCTGAGACAATGACATGTGTTAGACTTGGTACCTACCTGCTGCTGGTACATACTTCCAATTTAGTTCATTTGAATCGAAATTCATTCTAAATAATTATTCTGCAGCTTATGTGTTTTCTCTATGGCGTTGGATTTGTTCGTCTCTTTCTTAATATTCATTAGAAATTATTGTGAATTTTTCTATCATACGAATTTTTATGTTGAAAATAATCAGAAACTCTACGTAAACTTGTAGTTTTTTGTGTGCAATTATATTAAGTACGTTTTTTTATAAATAAGAGTGTTAAAATACAATACAGACAATACAGACAGAAATATAACTAATAAAAAATATTTCCAAACTTTTTTTGAAATCCAAAATGTTCAGTTGAATTTCGGAATTGAATAAAAAAAGCATTTGACTGAGTAACACGTCGTTAACAACTAGTTTTCGCATCATTGTTATAGATTTCTTTTTGACTTTTTCGGCAATTCATCCTTCAGGATTCTAGATTTTCAGAGTGCCTTAAAATTTGTATTTCGAGAAAACAACAAGGTGAAATTATTATTAGTAGATAATAATATCTTGTAATGAAGATACTGGAATTATTGACATTCTTGCTTCCTATGTTTCTGAATACCTCGATATGAGATCACGCTAAGTATTGCAATAAAAAAATTATTGCCAGCAATCCAATCATGCAACCGTTTGCATCCTCAAGGTCTTCAAAGGTTGTGATCCCTTTCGTCATCAGCTATTCCACAATACTACTTCTCGATTGTTTTTCTAATGAAATATTATGCACAATAATTAAAGACTTGGAAAAATATTCATTAAACACTCTTCATGCTGATGTTACGAACAATCGCACACCTTTGACCTGAATCCTCGCGTTAAAAGAACTCTTGATTTACATACAAAGCTAAGGTATAATAGAGCTTCGATTTAAATCCATTGGGCAACTTCCGGACACTATTTTTATTCTTAACAAACCACTTTGTAAATGAAGTTCAAATAAAAGATTGTATAACTTTCCCGCAAATTTTTATTATCCTGACTAGTTTCGTAGGCACACGTCCTACATGGTCACAATCACAACCATGGTCACAATCACAACCATGGTCACAATCACAACCATGGTCACAATCACAACCACTAGTCTAGTCTCGACAAGAAACTAGTCAGGATAATAAAAATTTGCGGGAAAGTTATACAATCTTTTATTTGAACTTCATTTTCGACTTTAAAAGACCATATTCGTTGCTATGACAATAACATAGGGTATACGGGATGCCCCAGAAAGTACCTACTAAAACGCCTTTGAGCTATCCGAATACCTCATTATATGTATTATGTTATGCATTTTTTTGCAGTTTTCATTAAGTTTTGCATTAGCCTCGCACATTGAAGTTCAGTTGTCTGTATACTTGGATTGTCACAAATCGATTGGTTTTATAAGAAAAATATTTGCATTTTATCATCCATAATTACAACTGCATTAGTTATAGTATTTATTATTTGCGATCTAAACAAGGCTCTAAGCTGGCGTGTATCTTATTGCCTTAGATAGATTAAATGATTGATTATCTTTTATTTATCTCAGTTATTTACTATTATTAAACGCACTATGTAATAAAACTAACACGAGGCGATCAACATGCAAGGGACATCTCAATGTGCCCTTGAAATTGCCATGTTTTCCATTTACGGGATTTGATTGACAATCTTCTAAGACAATTTTTACATCCTTATAAAATTGAGTAAAAAGGGAAGTTTCTGAAATCGTTACCTACTGGAACTTCAGCTAGATGAAAATACAAAATATTGACTGGTTTGTACAAAGATGAACAATGAGCATACGTGTTTGACATTTTGACAACAAATAAAATATTAGATCTGAATATTATCAGAAACAATTTACTAAAATGATGTTCATTTTAAATGGTATGAAAAACCACTACGGGCATACCACCGTCTTCTACTGTTATTTCGAAGGCTGGCATAGTGTTATCACCTTACGTTACAATGTTCGCCATTAGGTGGTATTGTTTAAATCCCTGAAACTCCGAGATTTTCAACATGATGAAAAATCCCATGCCCTCAGCAGGATTCGAAACTGCGTCCCTAGTCGTCCTTAGCAGAGACGCTAGCCACTGGGCAAATTCAACTCATGCTCGCCCGAAAAAAGGGACAAATCACCCACCTTTCGTATAGGTGGTCGACATTAAACACGGCGATACAAGAAACGGAATCGGATCGATGATTTGGGCGAAACAAAAAATCAATACAGATGTTCTCAACCTTTTTAATACAGGCAGACTAATAATGCCGCTTGCCTCCTCAAACTGTAATTAAACCCGATGTCATAATGTAGTGTAATTATCATGTATAATGGGCACTAATTATTTGTTCATTATCATGATTATTTTTACATCGACAGACCGCCACGTCGAAGTTCGAGGTGTCTATGCTAAGTATACACTCGGAACTAAATATTTTGTTCACGTGTTTTTAGTCTGAAGGACCACTCAAAAGACAGTGGATTTGATCGTTCCCGATAGCGCAGGATCAACTGGGAATAAGTTTTCTTGTCTTGCGCTGCTGGGGGGCAGCTTTTAAAACCGTATACTGTGGATTTGGATTAAAAAAAGCTTTTCCTATCCCAGTGCATTACTCATTTTTCCTTTCATTCATCCGTTCCTTTCATTATGAGTATAAAAAAGTATTAATCAAATCTTAATGAGTTATCGTGTACCTACCTGAATTATTTTGAAGTAAAGATACCAAAAAAATCTTTATATATAAAAATGGAGCCCTATTTACCGTAGTTATCATCTCACGCGTGAACGGCTGCGCCTATTTCGTTACGAGAAGGTTCTTGTGAAGAAAATTTTAGGTTACGCGGAGTAAATAAAAAAAAAAACTTAAAGAAGGTAACCTTCTTGGTGCATTTTACAGTATAATTAGTTTCGAATTTTGAATTTGACTTTATTTCTGAGTTCGACAAAAAATGTCAGTTAGGTAAAAGCTGGTTAGATTGACTCAATGCGGATGGAATAGATAATACGGTTTTAAAACAGATCCATCGTTCGAAATGACATTCGTTAAATTTGTGCCTAATTAATAATTCATCATTATTCAAATTCGATCACAATATTCATAGTAAGGACCTCGGGACAACTTCTAGTCACTTAGGGAATGCTAGTCACTTTTATTCAGCGCTTTTTTTTTTTTTAGAAAAAAGGTACCGGAACCGGAATTCACTTTATGTCAAGCTTTTTACATGATAAAATTTTATTCAAATTTCATTTAAGCGATTAATTGATTTTGAAATTAAAAAAAAAAACGTGAAATAAGGTGCCGGAACGCCGTTACACCGCGTTGAAGGCCCTGTCCGCATGCGATTTTTCACTTCATAATTTTTTTCCGTGCGGAATATATTCCGTGATCGAAATTAATAATCGCGTACAATTTGTAACAAATCACAGATTTTTTTTTCCGCACGATTTTTTTACCGCAAGTGCGAACACTCCCATAAGATTCAATGTGTTACAGAATTGCGAAAAAAAACGGTGCGGTGAAATTTCGCAGTGCGGACGGGGACTAGTGGAAAAAAAGCGCTGCTTTTATAAACTTCACCGATTTTTGTTTTGTTTTGGTAGTAAATTAGCCTCAGACTTGGGTGATCATAATTTTAGTATGCAAAAATAATAAAAAGAGATTTTCATAATGTGTTAGACTGCCTTGACATTGGGAAACGCACCTTGGTTTAACGCGTCAGAAGAGATTAAACATCGTACGAACGTTGGATGACATTTAAATCGTTCTCCAAAGCCAAAACTTTTCACTGTTGTTTTTCTTATTCCCCTGTCTCTGTCCACTTATGTACGAATGCCGTCTCCATCAGATTTCAACCCACTTGTATTGTGAATATCGCATCTACCCGAGCATACCGCTCTACATTTTACCTTCATTCAAATTTTTATTTTAGTCTTTAACCGTTCTTTTTCTTCATGCAATTTTTCCATTTTACAGAAAAAAATGAAGAAAATAAACAAATGTGTCAGTATCGTAACTCATATAGGTATATACATTATAATATCGACGTCAACGAAATGTTTACCAAGGATTCAGCCCAATAACTCCCTAATATTCAAATAGAACATAAATTTGACTAGTCTAACCCTGAACTTGTTCTTGTGAAATGGCATTGTTCGAATGCTCTCATTGCAACACTTTTTATTATACACGGTGTTAAGTTGGTAGTGGATAATCCGAAGCAGGGAGGTAGAAGACCTCAATACCTATCGATTTGACTCCCATATATTCAGCGATATTGGGTGGTTCAAAAGTTATTAACGTTTTTATGAAATTTGAATAAAAACCGGATTTCTGACTAAACTACGTAACTGTGGCTAAACTGTTTAGATTACGATCATGATTTTTTTTCTGGAAATAGTCCGATAGTGACCCTTACGCAAGGTATTATTGCTATGAGTCAGCACCCGATAGCTTTTGTTCAAAAAATTTTTTTTCAAGAATTTTTTTCCAAGCACTAATTTTATAAAATCTTTCAAAGGCTCTAGACAAAAAAAATCACGGAACATTTTTTTTTAAAAACTATCTTAAAAACTTCTACTATTCATGGAGAATTATTCCTGCAAATTTCATTTGATTGGTATAATGGGATCATGCTAAAACGCTCTCATAACTTGTGCAAGTATCAATATTCAACATTTTTTCATTAACACATAGCTTTGTTATAATATGGGTGGTAAAAGCCAGTTTGAAAATTATTTGAGGTACCTAAATGCATAATTTGATGTGATATTTAAATAAAATAAATTATTTATTGAAACAAAAATATTGTTATACACTCTTAAACCTATAATTAATATTGTAGTACTTTAGAATAAACTGATGGTTCCTTTGTTTAGCCTGAAACAAATATTTCCCGTTATTGTTCAATAATATAAGGTATTTATTTTAATAAAATAGCTCTTAATAGGAACTTCCAAAGACGAAAGTCCATCGGATTTAAGCTGGGGACCTTAGGGGCTAGTTTTTGGACCCCCATGGCCGCTCCATCGGCATGGATAAATTATGTCGAAAAATGTTCTCACTTAATGGTTCTCAATGTGGTCCCTTTGAATCATTAGGGGACTCTAAAATCATTCAAGGGGTCCATATAAAATGAAAATCCATTTTAGGGTCCCTTGGACCCCTGACGTTTTTCAGGAATCATGATCGTAATCTAAATAGTTTAGCCACAGTTACGTAGTTTAGTCAGAAATCCGGTTATTATTCAAATTTAAAAAAAAAAACGTTAATAACTTTTGAACCACCCAATATCGCTGAACATACATGGGGGTCAAATCGATAGGTATTGAGGTCTTCTACCTCCCTGCTTCGGATTATCCACTACCAACTTAACACCGTGTATAATATTATGTACTTTTTCACACTCTGACATGGTACTAAAGGGATCCTTTGCATCCTTTTAGTACTGCACAAAATTAATTAATATGACGTTATTGTTCACTGTAGGTACCATAATTTCCAAAAATTGATTGTTTTGATATGGATTTTTTGTTTTTGTTATATGATACTGTGTGTTCATAACTTCCTTCCTATAGTTTTATATGATTGTTATTCACAATGATGAACCCAAGCGTCCTGTAAAGGACCTACGGGAGATGTTCGAAAAAAATTATCTGAAATTTCATATCGGTTAAGTTGAAATGTGTATTTTTATCATTCTCTATTGCCACCAACACGTGCCATCGATATAACATACCGCAGAGAATACAATCATATCTCTTTGTTATCTAAAAATACAGTTTTAGTTTTAAGATAACAAAAAAAAATGTACCGTAATTTTTTTTTGTAGCACTGTACTTCGATTTGGATACTGTAAATTAGAAATGAAAAAAAAAAAACAATCCCAAAAACTCGTAAAATAAACTCGTGATTTACAGTCTAGACTACAAACATTTCTATTTATTGTTTTGTTCGAGCAATGGTCAATGATAATAATACCTATTTTAAATTTAAATATTTCCAAAAAGTAAAATATATTATACGTACGGCTCTCTGAACAAATTCCAATTGCGTGACCTTTTCGATTAATATGCAAAATGTGACATTAGCTGTTTTTATCAGAGACAATACAAAAGGAAAGGCATATTAAATAATATGCTCTAAATTTATTGAAATATTAATGCTTATCTCTATAGATTAAAATGGTGCCCTATTCTCCTTGGTTATCGCAAATGCTGCAGTCACTCGATGAATGCGTAAATGGGCAGTTGTACATAATCACATGATTTTTTCTGTCATCCCACATACGCATTCTGGTAATTTCCATTCATCCCCATATATGAAAGTTTGATACAGTACAGTGACATCTTATTCGGTTGATTTTTTTTATTATAACGAATCAGTGCTCACTCAAAGTGAACACAAACACATTTATTGACTCTTTCACACTTCATAGTAAACTACTTAAAGCTTGTGACGTGATAGAGGAAGATGGTTGGCACCTGGGATTGAACCCACGACCCCCGCACGAAACAGTACGAAAGACGTAGCCACTAGACCACCAACCACTTCTCTACTTGACATCTTTCTGGTTTGTGTTGAGACAAGCGGTTCTTTTGTTTGATGTCGGGATCTTAAGGACGACCGATTATCGGTTTTGAATGACCGAATTTTAGTTGTAAAAAGGACCGGTTGAGTGGTAGAGAATGCTTCAAGCATTAAGTTCCGCACGGCTATTCTGACACCTATGTATAGAAGAGTTTTATTTATTTTTTTATTATAATTTAGACTTATGTTTGAAAATTTTAAATGGGAAATTTGAGTAGGTATTGTAAAGCAATTAGTTATTTAATGTATAGTGGTGAAGTTTAAATGAGGCAAGAACAATGATTTGATTTAATTCAATAGTCACATAAACTACGGTTTAAATTATACCAAATTATTCCGACACAAAAAGTCGACTTGTTATACCTATACCTAATTTACTCGGTCTGTTTCATATTTATGCTGTTCTATGAACTTAAATAATTATTATGTACTTATGAATTTGGTTCAAATGTTTGATATAAGAAAATATCCAAAAAATCTTAACTGACTAATTTATGAATTGTTTTAATTACGCTAAATAATAATTAGTGAGAAAAAATCTGTGAGTTAATATTATGTATCTGATATTCGATAGTTGGGCTAAAAAATCCTCTTTTGGTTCGGTTCATATAATTATACCCTTACTGCTTTATTTAAAAACTCTGATCAGTGAAAAAAAAGAGCTCAGCGGTAGAAAATTTGCGATCAAGCCGTCGTCGAGGTAGTTTAACCCATATCGATTGATTGCGAGCTGATCTCTGTAGATTTTAGCCCGCCATGTTGGATTTTATGTCAACTGACAATGGTTTCGAGTATACAAGAACGCTTTTTGTAATAAATACACTGTATTTAAGTTTTTTCCCCGTCCAAATATGTGCCCTCTTTATATTTTGGTCCACTGTATTTTAATTAATTATCATTTTAATAATAGAAATTTTAAACAAATAAAGCAAATATTTTCTTCAAACGTCATTATATTTAGGTATAAATTTATGATACCTAAATATAATGACGTTTGAAGAAAATATTCAAATAGTACTTTAAAAGTAGGTACAAATATTAAAATTGAAGTGATCAAACATAAATTAGTTCATTTTGGCTAAAACATAAAGGTTTCGTGTGATTTTATAAGGACTTACTACTTAACAATATTTTGATGATATAAAATAAAAAATAAGATCTGGCACCTATTCTGCACCTACTCGAAATCATTCAAATCTGACATAGGGCATCTTGGCAGTTACCACTCGCGTTGCCGGGCTACTATTTGGTTGTTTACAAAATTTTGTATGAAATGTCATCTTCATACATACAAACGCGGATTAATAATATATTTTTACAAATGAAGTAAAAACTGATCGGTGAGTTATACCTAGTCATACGATTAACGTTTTTTTTATAAGTAAATTCATAACTTATCTCAAAACGTTGAAAGTTATATGAGATTTATAGAATATGTATCTAAACATACAATAAGTAATATTTTCTTCTTTTCCAACAGTTTACTATGTAAAATTTATATCTGTATAGCGAGCCAACTTGTCTTCTCTTCATTTTTCGGTTGAAATGACTTATAAATACATTTAATACGAAATATACCTACACCGAGTATTCCATTAGGGCCAAAAAGAAAATGAAAGTTTTTTTTTTACATTACTGCTAAGTTTGTTGTTTTTAGTTTCAAGTAATATTTTAAATACTTACTGAATGGTTAATGTTAAACGGTTAACATTTATTTTACTTGTTAATAAATACACAATCTTAATAGTATGCGGTTAACCCAAAGATATGTTAATGAAAAAAAAAACATAAATAAAAAATAACTGTACTTACCTTGTATTTTTGTTATTTTATTATGTACATTCCCATGCATTTGATTAATTTTGAAAGTATAATATGAATAAAAACAAGTAGAAGGGTTAGCGTTTAGATATTTCATACAAAAATGTAGATAAATTGTGTACACATTTTACCTTGGTTTTATCTGGTAAGCTTTTCACTAGGATGAACAGATTAAGCGCGGCTGGGGCTCAAATATTAAGCTCAATACCGAACCCGCACACACCCAGCGAGCTCTTAAATCCACTTACGATCACCAGGGATTCCCCGAAACGTTGATGTAGAGCAGAGATAGCGGAGTTTATCATAAGCCGTCGTTTTTTGAAAATTCTAGCTTATAACCCCAAAATATTATAATATTCATAAAAATACCAGATATTGAAATTATTGAAGCAATACGTTTTTTTGTGTGACACACTGCAATACTAAAGTACTAATATTTTATACTAGCTGGAGTTCGCGATAATTTGCTACATTCTCTCTGGAATGGTCCAAGCGAGCCATAGACAACACTACTGCTTAAAAAAGATTCCTGAATACATTTTTTATATTTCAAATCAAACTTCAATATTTTTTATACATTTTCATACCGTAATGCTACAGTTCTACATACAATTTAGATGTATGTTTTTACTTTTAAGAGATGACTGTCTCATTCATAGAAATTTTTGTTTTAGAAAGATTTAGAATTTCTAATAATTTGAAAAAAAAAACATTAAATATATTTGGGAAATTGAAAAAAAATGTATCTATCATTACCATAAATATCTGCAAAGGTCAACGACGATTAAAATCAAACCTAGAGTCTGCCGTTTAAGCGTGATGTGCTAACATACGAAAATATAAATAAATAAATATACATCGGTACATAACTGAATTATTATGTAGATTTGACCTTCTAATACTTGATTGAATATTCAGTACATACAAATAATACTCCAGTTATCATTCATTTGCATAATATGAATAGCCAGTTTTTCAGACTGTGATTAATTCATTAACTTATGTAAAAGCATATTATATTACTATAACATTGGTCAGTGAGCACTTAAGTTCTTTGTTTTCTAACTATATTCCCAAAAAATGTAAATATGATTTGTTATGCGTAACAATTTATTATTTTTGGGTATAGTTTAGGCGTTCTTATGATGCCCCCACTAAACAGAAAGATAAAAAAAATGAGAATCAACCAAGAAAGCCACTGCATGCTGGACATAATTATTCCTTGGTGACTTATTTTTAGTGGCTTATTATTTACTATTAAAAGAAAATAGAAATCTTATCCAATGCTTTTGAGTAGTAGGTACCCGGTACACCCCTTACACGAAATGATGATGTCGTTAAAATTTTGTTTTTAAATAACTCACTATGTGTACACAATTTCTAGAAACAGTGGGGCTAGTACAAGTTTTATCGAAAGCTTATTGCACGCTAATAAGCGCTTATAAGCGTGCGAATAGTGTTCTATTCAAACGATCGAATCGTTCGATCATTTTTGTATAGAAAATTTTCGAAACTCTTTGATGATCATTTCGATATCCGATCATCGAAAACTTATACTAGGGGTACAGTTCGTTTTATATTTAGAGCTGAAAATTAGTTATTAGCTGAAAATAGTAAAGTTATGTACCTACCTATTAGTAAAATGAGTAAAGTTACCTATATTCTTTTGTCACGTAGCAGAATTTTAGAATTATGATTCAAATGGAAAGAAAACATTTACATTTTATTAAATATGTAACAACTAATGTTCAATTTTTAACTGGAACAAACCACTACGAGCTTACGACCGTCTTCTACTGTTATTTCGAAGGCTGGCTTAGTGTGATCACTTTATGTTAACAACGTTCGCCATTAGGTGGTAATGTTTAAGTCTCCGAAACTCCTAATCATGAGAATTCTCGACATGTTCAACATGTCGAAAAATCTCATGTATGCAACAAGTACTTAGATATTTTTAATAATTAATGAAATATAGAGGTAAAAAAGTTGGAAATTATTGAGAACAAGAGAGCAACCAAATTTAGGACTGCGACTGCTGTCATTTTTGTTAATGTCTCATCTTTATTGCCTATTGGCTTTGTTGGTGCACAACGTTCGAACGTTTAACTTTTACCTTTTAATACCAAATTCTTTTTGTCAATTTTAAGAATCTAGTGAGGATAGTTTGATAGGAAGAGTTGAAAATTAAATAGTGTCTAATTGATATTAGAAAATGATCTTAGAAATAAATAAGCTAGATGTTGGTTAAGTGGAATATCCGATATTTTTACAAGTTTAGTAGATCGACTCTGACATTGTTTGTAAAATTTGAGTAGGGCGCAAACAATTTCAGATCCAGGGAACATTTTATTATTTCCGTCTAATAACTCCCTGCAAGAGGCGCGCACATCTTGCGTCTACTCGGTACAATGAATATGTGGTAGACACAAGACCATACCCGGTAAAAAGGAAGATATTTCGCTGAATCACAAGGAACAATACAACGCCTGTTATGATAATAGCACCTATAGGTACTGTTATTATTCAACCAATTTATTGTTGAGGAATATTTCTTTTAGGATGGCAATAGGCTGCTGCTTAAGAGTCTGAGAGCAAAACTACGGCCCGAGAGGGAACACACGGAAGAAAGAAATGTTTTAATGATAATAACATGATAGTGGTCTTATTTTTACATTTTTAATTGTCATTGTTTTTAACTGAATGAGGCTGCTGGCAGCATTAAGTACGGAATAGAATATGGTTTCATGTTATGAAACAAAAAAAAATGAAATTCTTGAATAAACAACGAGAATAATACGCCGGTGGACGTTTATTGTACAGTGTTTGAATTTGAAAATAATTTCAGATAGTATTTTTACTTTACATAAATTGGTCAATTTTAAAATCAAATTAGATGTAAACAAATCAAAATAGACAAAATACAAGGCAGATTTTTTTATTTTTAGATGGCTCTACAGCTATTTTCTTATTTTCGGATAAATAGCAGACCACGTGTGATTTTAATCATCGTTGACGAACTTACAGTAATGCTAGATGCAAATCATTTCATTTGCTCTTCATATCTTTTTACCAAGCTTTCAGTTAAAGAATAAAAATGAAAGAGTCATGTAAAGATTGATAATGGTTGTCCTAACTAGGTTCATGTTTGTATTATAAATTTTGTGATAGGATTAGGTTTACAAACAACAACACTCCCTTTTACACCCCATTCAGGAGCATAGGGAGGCAACAAGAGCTCTCCATTGCGCTCGATCTTGCGCAATGTTTATGACCTCCTCCCACACCAAAAGGTTTAGGTTTACAAAACTCTTTTATTTTAATTTTAAAATGAACTGTCACCACGCAACTTCTGCCCAAAACATCGAAGATCTTCTGTAAAAAGAGTTAACAATCTTTTGAAGAAGTAACATTCGTATCAGTTCGTGAATAACATGTTTGATTTTTGATGTATTGTTAAGAGGCATACCCACTATAGAAAAATTTTAGTAACATGAAAAATAAATAAGTTATAAAAATTTGGCCTGGAGTTTATGGTTTCAAACTCTCAAATGCATGGAAGTGGTTGTTTTCTAAAGTTAATCTCTTTTAGATCGATGAACGAGACCGGACGGTACTTTTCTGTATTTGAACATCCGGATATTTCGTACTCATGGACACACAGAAAGTAAGGTGTTGGTGCCCCGAATGTGTGTCAAGTATTTCGCAGAGAACTTGCGTCTGACCCGCTGAATGGTAGGTACCTACTGGTATATTTTTGTCTGGCCCGCTGCATGTATTGGTATCTATAATAATATTATTTTTGTTTCTCACAGCGTTTATTGTGTTTCACTTTCATCTTTTGATTGCCGGCCGGTTTGTACCCACAAGATTATATTAATCGCTATCTTATTCGACTTTCGTTTTTACGATACAATGTTTATGTCAACTTTCTCAGAACGAAATGAAAAAATTGACAACATTTTGGAATTAATATTCCTAGTTATGTATAATAAAGAACTACATTCTCTATTACAATAATTGTCTAAGTTCGTCCGGTATTTACGTTCAAACTTTTCATACATATTTTTTGTTTGTAAGTCGATAGTTGATATGACAATGAATAATTGCATAATAACAGGTGTTCGTAAAATATTATCTCGAAGAAAAATGTGACACTTGATCATAGGTTCCTATTATACAACTGTTGCTACGGGAAGAATTGTTGGGGTTTCCTGAGTTCTCTACGTACTATATAATTCGGACCCTTTAAATTACTAACTTATCCAATACAAACTCCCTTTAGACCCCACTTAGGGGCATAGGGAGGCAACAAGAGCTCTCCATTGCGCTCGATCTTGCGCAACGTTAATGACCTCCTCCCACACCATGTCCAGATTCCTCAGTTCTGCTTCGAAGGAGCGGAACACAGTATGATAGGGTCTTCCTCGTCTCCGGGACCCTGATGGGAGGAAGAACAGCGCTTTCCTCGGCCAACTGTCATTCGGCATCCTTAACACATGTCCCAGCCAAGTCCATGTAGAGGTGATGGGCTCACGCTGGGTGCGCCGGCGTATAGCGTCGTACGTGATGCGGTGGTACCATCTTATACCCAAAATTCTCCTGAGGCACTTCGTTTCGAATGCAGATACTTTTGGTGCCTGGGCCAGAGTCAGGCACCAAAAGTAGCCAGAGCCAGGACTCACACCCATACAGGAGAATGGGCAACACACACGCATCAAACAGTTTACATTTCGTCTCGACACTAAACGCCGACGCCTTCCATATCTTGGTCATGTTGTTGAAGGCGCCACTTGCCATACCGATACGTATCGGGAGCTCAGCCCCGAGGTCAACAGTGGTGGTAATGGTTGCTCCCACTTAGTAACTTATAGGACATTAAAAATAATGACCCATCACTATGCCTAGATGCTTAAGGTCGTTGACACTGAGTGAGATGGACCACAATGAAAGCATCTTTTGTCCCATTTGCTGCTCCATTAGTTGGGAAAAACTATATTGAAAGGTTGGTAGTCTAACTGATAGGTCATCGACTTTTGTTTAGGTGATTCGTTCGATTCGTGGTGCCCGATGTACTTTCATGTCAAATGTGTATTTGTGTGTTTTTTCAGTGAGATCAGATTCATTAAAAAATTCAATTACTTTATTTAGCAAGCTCAAATTAACTTTTTTGTTAATAAAAAATAGGTAGGTACCCACTTACTTTAAGAATAAACTTATAATGATTTTTTTTTTTATTAAAAAAAACTAATTTAAGTAAATAAGTTTAGTAGAAATCTGTTACTTAATTTTTTTAAGTACTTACTCATGAGTATAAGTAGGTATAAGTAAAATGTATTATTTATAATCATTTCTTTATTTATGACTTAGTTCACGTATACATGAAATAAACGATCAGGATCATTGAAAAGCAATAACAAACTTATATTTTTCATGTACTTATATTTAAAAAAAATCTCAATTAGGTATAGTATTAAAGTTACTAAGAAAACAGAGTGGTACCTACTGTGAATAGCATGGTTGGCATAAAACAGTATTTACATGTAAATAGCATACCTACATATCTTTACACAAACCTAGGTTAACACTTAACTTGCACGACGAATGCCCAAGACAATGTAAGATTCCATCTCACTTTTGCGTGGCGAGGAGAAAGTAACTCGGCCCGCGCACGGCAACAATACACTCGCGCGCATCTCGTTAGGCGAGTTTCGTTTTCTATGGCGCGGCGAGGCGGTCCATTCATTGACTCGCCCGACCGTTCTAACGGCAATTCACGTGCCCTCACATGGTGTATTTTCCGCGTTGGTTTTACTCTCAACCCGTTTCTTATTGTCTAAGAGCGATCTTTGTATAAAATGCCCACCTTTGTGTACCTATTTTGTTTAAGCATAAATTATTATAAAATATCTTTGTCCCTTATTTTGATAAAATTTATAATTACAAGTACTCGAAATTCGACCACAACTAATTTAGATTAAAATCACAATATTAATGTTCCATTGTCAAAGACTGAGCGAGCACTTTTTCACAACTTTCTAAAAAAATGACATGCATATTGGATACGTCAAATTTGAAATGTTGATAATATGTTAAAAGTTTTATCTATGGATATTTTTTTGTACAAAAAATATTAATATTTTCCCAATTTGACCACAGATAAACAAAAAATCTGTGTCAAATAATGTCAAATACATCGAAGTGTGTGTGAGTATGAAATACACAACATTACAGTAGGTAGTGTACGTAGAGTTTTTTTATTGATTTAAACTATTTTTATGCGTACCTAATTAAAAAAACCAATATTCATTCAATATGCATTCGAAATTCCATACATCTCAGCAAAATTTTTGTATAGGTGTTAATAAACATAGCTCCGCCTTACTTATATTAGTTGATATGACATCGTGAGGGTATTTTTGACTCAGCCACTACTACTTCCCCTCTCAACGTCTCTTCACGTTTCTACTTCATAAACACACAATATAGCACAAATATTATTTAGGTGTAACAATGCTAATTTAAATAGGTAACATGCATTTTTAAAGTTAAATGCTAAATTGAAAAACTAGACATTAATGAATGCCTTCTGTTGGTATTTCGAAAAGTGGCTTAACATTCGCCATTTGGTGTTCAATAATTTTCGATTCTCTTTAATCTTATTTAAAACAGTATTCGGAAACGTATCGCTATAGAATTATCTCAAGCCCGAGATATTAAATTAGTCTCCAAGAAAATCCACGCTTCAATATAATAGTTGTTCACTATTTTAAATGGATTATGTCAAAAGACAACTTTTGGGAATTGGTATCTACTCCTTTTAAAACCACAATACAATACAATAAATGAATAGAGCAGCAATAAATATTTTATCATTTTATTTACTTTGTATAAAGTTTAATTTACATATTTTAAAACAATTGGGAGAAATTGTTTATAGTAGGTATGTACTTGATATAAACATAATTGAAGCCGACACAAAAATCCACCACCGAATAATTCTGCCGGAATAACATTGACCCACATACCTGAATCAACGAGCATTTCGGCATAAGCACGCCGTCTTCGTTTAACGCATTTTCGTTCAGCGGGTTTGATATAACAGTGGAAGTATAAGTATAGTGAACATATTAATAACATCTTCATTATTTTTAGTCCATAGTCAATAATACAGTCCAGTAAGAAATTTTCAACGCGTTTTTTCACTTGAAATTGATTGTTCTTGGGGTCGGAATCCTGTCTCAGATTGGACGGGTTCGATTGACTGGCAGATAATGCTTCAAGCATTAAGTTCCGCCGGCTAAACTGATACTTATATATGTATATAAGAATGATATTTACTTATTCGTGCCATTGCTTCGCTATATTCGGAAAGTACTGCGTGTGTGAAGGTGAACAGTCACCTTTCACCGGAGTTCTATCTTACGAAAGGTGTGAAGCAAGGGTGCGTCATGTCACCCTGGTTGTTCAATTTGTTCTTTGATTTTTGCGTCAGTGGGTTAAAAGATATAAATATAGGGGTTGAATTGAATGGTATAAAGGTATGTGCGCTTATGTATGCAGATGATTTAGTACTTATGGCTGAGTGTGAAAATGATTTGCAAGAACTTGTGTCAAGTGTGTTTGAAAATTGTGCAAAAAATGGTCTAAAAATGAATGTAAGCAAAACAAAGGTGTTGGTATTTGAAAGGGATGAAGCAAGAACGAATTGCAAAGTAACCGTAGAAAATGAATGTCTTGAGCAAGTGAATGAGTATGTGTATTTAGGAAGCATGTTTAGTCGGGATGGAAAGTGTGAAAAAGAAATCGAACGTAGGAAAGTTGCTGGTCGCAGGGTGGGAGGTGCATTAAGACCTATAATGAGAAACAACAACGTCTCACTACAAGCAAAGAAACTAGTGCATAACGCAATCCTGCTACCATCGATGATGTATGGTTGTGAAACGTGGACATGGACGAAAAAAGAAGAATGTAGTATAAATGCAGTAGAGATGAAATCTCTACGAAGAATATGTGGAAAAACTTTATGGGATATGGAAAGGAATGAAAATATTAGGAAAGAATGTGGTATGGAAGTAAGTGTTGTGACAAAGATGAAAGTTAATAAGTTGAGATGGTTTGGGCATGTGGAAAGAATGGATGCAAACAGAATGACAAAGAAAAGTCATAAGGCTGAAAGGAATGGTGTAAGAAAGCGTGGGCGACCGAGAATGACGTGGATCGAACACATCGATTCCGTCCTCAAGGAAGGCCAGGTAAGAAGTAAGAGAAATAGGAGAAGCTGTATGAGAAATGGTATGTCGGTGGAAGAAGCGAAAGAAGTATGCTTGGATAGAAAAGAGTGGAGGTCCGTTCTCTCTGCCTACCCCTTACGGGACACGGCGTGATGGGTAAAAAAAAAAAAAAATATTTACTTATTTCATTCATATAGAATTTTGTCTTTACCATCATAGATCATATCTCGGCATTGGGGACGTCAATCTCACCATAATATTGATGTAAAAGTTGGTTTAAATGGGGTCTATTCTTTCTACAATATATTAAATTACGATAAGTTAACAGGTTTCACATGTGATTAATTTTCTACAATACCGCCAACTCTTAGATTTTTTAAAAAGTAAAGTAATTATAGAGCATCCAAATCAATTGTTAGCTAAATTTTATTGAGTTTTACTGTCGTAAATCACATTTAATTCATGTAATAAGTCAAAATAAATTGTTTATTCTGGGTTAGGTCAAAGGCCGACTGGCGGGTAAGCTAGAAACAAAATAATATTACATAGCTTCAAAACAATAATTTAGTTATTAGATATATTACAAAATATAACAATAGAAAATTAATGCATCGGGATTAATAGAAAAACAGTTTTGAATCAGGAAGAAGCACATTCCGTAATAGCAAGATAGAATTATTATTTTTTTTTGCGAAAGTTCACAAAACAATAGACGAATCTAAGATTACAATAATGTAATATAAAAGGTCGAAAATGATGGTTAGGTCAATTATTAAATCAATGACACCTATCATTATCAACGCTAAATGGTATAATTAATAATTAATCTCGTATATAACAGTTTGACTGTAGCATGTGTCAGTTATGGGTACTCGTTTATAGGCCGTAAACGCAACGGGCTTTGCGTTTTCTTGGATACGCTATACAAAGAAATAATTTAGTGCAACACTTTTTACCATCTGCCATTCAAGTAAATTTACTCCCATTTAACAAGCAACTGTATTTTTTAAATTTATTCCTTAATTATAATTTGTTTAATTTGTTGTGGGGTTCAGTCCAAGTAGTAAACACGTTCAAGAAGAGTTATAAATAGGTTGATGAAGACTACAAGAGCACTTGAAAACTTTTTTCTACTTGGACGAGTATAAAGCTAACATCATAAATAAATAAATGATCAAATTCTCATTCTTATGTGGTTGTTTTGTGGTAGGAGTACAATAATTATTATTTATTGATCTTTTGCGATCTCAAAATTTCCGAAACTTGGTAGTTAAGTAAGTGATTGGTGGTTATAACTGATGGAACTTAAAATCTGCAAATTAACTGGTTCCGTTTAATCGAATATGGAATGTCGATATCAAGTACCTAGAAACAACAAATATTATCGACCCCAATATTTTGGCACGAAACAAAATTTTTGGTCGATAAAAATTCTGAGAAAAAAACTCTGCATCATAATACCGATCCAATTTCAATTTGAATATAGATGTACTTATCACACGAAGATTTATGTTGATATGCGTAAACAAAGTTCCACGTGTGTCTATTTTAAATTCGGTATTAGATAGGTAGGTACTTATTGTTGATGGTCGACATTGCGATCGGGATTGAATTTCAAGAGAAACCGCCCTGAACAAGTGTCGAACCTTGCACTTTTCGTTCATAACTTCGAAAAGTAGATATTATTTTTCGTATGTTGACGCACACAAAAATAACATCGAAAGCATACGAAAACAAAAAAAAAACTTATGTGTTTCAACTATAAAACGATAGATATTGCTAGTGTATACTGTGATACAAACTCACGTGGAATAAGTACATTATAAAGTTTAGTGTTTTTTTTTCAAAATGGTTGGGATCAAAATGTTTTCGTGAAACAAACAAACTAAAAGTATCCACGATAAATTCTTATTGGGACAAGTCAGCAAGTTTTAATAAATAATGTTTGTTTACACGCCACCTACTTGTTTAATAGTACAAATAATAGAACGTGTTCATGGCGTGGTATCGGTTCCGTATATTATGCATATTCCTAGGCACCTAGTCATTTTACACGATGACCCAATTATCGGAATCGCCTCTAACGGTAAAAATCCGCTGAGATGGCGTATTGCTTTAAATATCAACTGAGCGTGGAGTTTGTTGATATTGTAGGTTTTTTTTAAGAAAATGCTTTTTGTATAACATATTAAATATGTACCTATAATACAATTTTAATCATTTATCCCCAAACTTTAGACCTAAAAGATATACCTACCAGTGTCCTACCTCTTCCAAGGGAGTTGAGAATTGAAATTTATCTAATGTCTCTATGAATAGCACGTGGCCTTAAAATTATTTAATAAATAGGTAATTGTTAAAATAATTGTAGTATAATTTTTTTTTTCAATAGCTTATAATATAAAGCATGGAAGTATCGCTATAAAAATGGGAATTTTCGAAAAGGTAAGAATTGTATAAATGTACATTTAACTAGTTAACCCGTCGAACACCGTCCCGCCTTAGAATATTTTTTTTTTATTTATACGTTTATTAAGTTGCAAATATCAGTTATACATTACATTGAATCAACCCACTAGGACAAGCCTGTGTCGGGTAGATAAAAATACATATACATTTAAAAACAGTAAACAAAAGAATAGAAAGTATACAAGATACAAGAATAACTTTATAAAAATAAACAAAATTTGTAGTCCAAAATAGAAGTAATTAATTATCACTATAAGATAAAATGAGAGAAGATAAAAATGGTATTGTTATCAAGGAAAATCCGTTCCATATTATCTAAAGCTGTTACATATTTTACTTTATTTGCCATTATATTTTCAAGGTTTTAAAATTTTATTATTCTGTTATCCGGAGCGAGGACGAGTCCTAAAAACCAAACATGATAAAAATCGGTTCAGCCATTCTCGATTTGTTATATAAACTTGAATTATAATAATCATCATCTTAAGTATGAGGCAAGTTTTAACGTAGTTAGATCAGCTTTCAATTTTGCACAATTTATAATTCTTAAGATGAGTCAAAACTTAATCGTTATATTATTTTATGGTGATTGCATACCAAAAATAAAGGTCATGGAATCAAGTTTTTTATCGTCTATGGTGAAAGTGAAAAGTTTAATAAGAAATCGAATTTCGTCGGTGGGTGAGTGAAATGCACTTCTACGGGCGGATTCAAAGCTTTACGTATACCTAAAACCCGTTTTTGACCAACATACATACCTACAGCATATTATTATAATATAATGGTTGAATTTGTGTGATCCACGTATGTATTTGATAATCGTTAATTATTTCGTTATTCGGGCCTACGACCACATAGCACTGACCTTTACTGGAAGGTGTGTTAAGGCTTGCGTTTTTTATCATTATACAGATCGTATGAAGATCGTTTCCAGGAAGGGATACTTTTGAAGTATCGTATTTTTTCGTATTTTTAAATTAATGTTACCTACCGTTTAAAGAAACAAATTCCAAAGATCTTTTGTTCTTATAGAATTTATCATAGATGGCGTTGGAGTAGCAAAAAATCGGTTTCATACAAACTTTAGTATCATTTATTTCTTAAGCATTTTCAACTTTTTCAAATAGTTTCTGTTATCCGGAGCGGAAAAAAATCCAATCAACCAAGCGTAATAAAAATCTGTTCAGCCGATCTCGAGTTATAAGTGTTCGAACTAACCTGACTTTCTTTTATATTACAAGATTATCATACGACTTTTTTCCATTTATATAATATGCACATTTATCTAATCGAAACAATATTTTTTAGTGGTTGGTAGACTAGCGATAACAGTAGACGGCTTTTGTTTGTACAGCTTACTGAAGTTCATTGGTTCGAATCCCGGTGCCAACCATTTCCACTTTCACAACACAAGCATTATTGCTATGTGAAAGATGTCTAAAGTGTATTATTTGTGTTCACATTGAGTGGGCACAGGTTCATTTAAAAAAATATTAGGTATGAATTTGATTCTAGCATGACCTATACCTACCTACAGTCATATGATTGTGTGTTGAGTGTTATATTATAGACGCACACGTGTTTGCGTGAGACTAATTTTCTCGGGCATTGCCTTCTCTTTGCAGAGGTTGTGGCCCCATATACTCACACCACCGGTTCACGTTGCACACTGCTCTGCAATTAGTGTTGCAATTGCAGTCATTTCTCTTCATCTCTATGGACTCATATTATACCCTTACCTTTGTATTCAATACGGCACTACTTCTGCTTGTTATACAATGAAACATGTCGTATTTATCTTTTGAGTCAGTCAGTCATACTTGACGGAAAATAGGGACTTAGTTCATTTAGTACCTAAACCATTTATTTTACTAAATCAAATGAATTCCTTTATTTGTAAGTTTGTTCTATAGTTTTAAAATAGGTACTAAAGGTGTATACATTTTGAATTCGGAATAAATTTTTATTCGTTCGAAATTTTGAATTCAAAATATCAAAGACAAGCTGTCAAATTTTGAAATTAGTTTGAGTCGAATTATTTTATTTAGAAAATTAAGAAAATTATCACATTAAATTAATAATTCCGATAATCAGTGTAGCATTTTATTATTTTTATAATAAGTAGTAGATAGGTAGGTACCTGTAACACTTTATTTATTTTCATATATTGCGTATCCCTAATGGGGTAGGCAAATAATAATATACACATAGAAGAGTTATCGGTTTCTTTTAACCAAACATGCCTCCCTTCACATCTTCGGCAAGATTTTTACGATGAAAACTTTCTTTTTTATATTTTGTAGTAACGTAGGTACATATGTTATTTTAAGACATTTTGAAAGTAGGTACATGTCAAATCAAATTAAAAATATAGGTACAATCATGAAATATTTTGACGGCCATCGAAAGTTGTCTATATACGTCACAGTCGGGTAAAACGTGTCTGTTATAGATTTCAACGAAGAACGTGATAAACTTTTACTTGTCGTAGCCGAGTCTCGAACCGGTTTACCGCGTCGCGTGGGTGCCAGCTGCTCGCACTCAGCCACGGCATTGAACTCAACGCGTCGCCGGCTCAGCGCCCACCTCTCCAAAGCCGCGCTTACTGTATTCGTCTTACAACCAGTACCGTTAGCCTCATCACTGGTTCAATGCGAAGGACAGATCGATCGGTCCTACGTAAGTTATGGTATCCCACAGAATTGCGTTTTTCATGTTTTAACGGAAACATGCGTCATTTTATGTATTTTATCACTTCCCAAAACAGCAAGTTGATATCGATACTAGAAATATGTTTTTTGATACACGTCAATTATGGTATCATCACTTTTGACCAAATAGTCCCACGTATAGCATTGTATTGTCTCTGGACACAATACACGCTGTCTGCCTACCTGTGCACCCCTATCGTAACTTCAATTTACGATATTTTACGACGTTCGACTTAACAAAAGATGGATCACCTATTATTTTGTTTTTGTTTTTTAAGAAATTAGTTGCTGTGTATACGCGCACATTTCAATAAGACTTTTGTTCACTTTAAGCGTATTTTTTATGAGTTGGCCAATAAAATTAATAAAAATAGCAAATTTGAAATAAAGTTTATGCCGCCGTTTGGAATATAATATTATCTAACTCACAGAAAATATGTTTGTTCGTAACTTGGGTTATCTGTTCATTATTCATGTGTTACACTGATCTATTTCCCAATTAATACGAATTATTAAATATATTGGTTGAGTTATTTCAATTATGCAACGACGTAAATAATTGTATGAAGAACTTAAAATATTTTACATGGCTTAGGGATTAAAACAAAATATGGTAAGTGTAATTTAAAATAATTTACGTCGGAAAGCGGAATTGAAAACGATATGGTATGATATCTTACCATAATTTACATCGGAGTATTAGGACATTTTTTGTTGTATGTCATTCTTACCACATTATACGCGATTAGGTATTTTAAACATAAGATATTTTACACTTCAAAACTTTTAAGTATTCGCATAAATTAAGGTTTTTTATACTCTCTTAGAATCTCCTTTGCCTTTTGTAACCGAATCAAGTGAAATAAATGTTCTGATGGACGATCTCCTTGAGAGCAAGGATGACAAAAGCTCAAAGAAGAGTAGGTACATGCAACATCCATAATTTTGTTTATTTTTATATATTTTCCTAGATATTTTTTTTGTATCGTAAGTTCTATAACATTCACTCTATAGTTGTAATTTACATTTCCGGAAGAAATGTGTGGTTTGTAAATCTACACGTTGAAGAAAGTATCGGCAGACTGCACCTGTTTATTTAAAAAAAAACACTATATCGAATATCATATTGAAATATGATTTCTCTGAAATACACTGATTTCGAACAAATCAACTGCAGTTACCGAGAGTAACTGGTGTTTTAAGTGGAAAAAATGTGTAGGTAAGATTTTTATTCCTTCCTCCTGAATACGACAGATGCCTCTGTAAGGGGACACACAAAATATTAAATAGGTATTATGTTCTGTTCATGCCGAATCACTCGAAAACGAGTGCAGAGCTAAAAAAATGTTTTGTTCTTTCAGTTCGTAATAGGTAACTAAGTCAACTCTTTTATTGCCCATCACGCCGTTTCCCGAAATTGGTAAGTAGGTACAGACTTCTATTCTTTCCTATCCAAACGAACCTCTTTCGCTTCTTCCAAACACATAACATTCCGCATACAACTGTTTTATTGTATACAAAGTATTGTATAAAGACATTAAATAGGTAAAAAGATATTAAAATTTACGAAGTTTAAAATAAGGAATATATTCCTAAAATCTCGTTGAATAAAATGCTTAATACTTGATTTTCCGAAAAATATTTATTATTAACCTAAAATCAGCGTGTTCGATCGCATTATAGTCTTTAGATTCAGTCGAGTCGTAGGTACTATTGCAAAAAACATTCTAGTTAAACAATAAAAAAAATACATCCCAAAAGGAAGATCAGCGTGAACAATGACTCACGTGATATTGGTTTATAAAATTTAAAGAATTTAACTTGAAATCGAGTATCCTTTTATAATGTTCCATTAAGTACCACAGAGGTGGTACCATTGTTGGTCAAGTGGTTGGTACCTGGCATTGTTTAAAAGTGACTTTTGTTGAATGTTTAGTTGCAAAAATATACAATGCTATTATATTATTAATACCTGTAGTCTAAAGAGTCATGCCGATAAGGTGTAAAGGCAATAAAAATAATCCTTGTATTGTTTTTAAATATTTTTGTCGGCATGCACACAATTGTTATTATTGCTTTCTACTTTTACAACTCTTATTCAAAACATTCATTGTTAACCCTAGATTTACAAAAAAAATATCGCTTCACAATTAATTGTGTAGATTATCTAAAAAGTCTTATTATCTTTAAGAACATTGTACTTTCGGTATTTTCAAAAGGATTTTATCCTTTTGTATACGAGCACACGCTAGGGGCTGACCTCGACAGCCTAGTGGTATAGACGTAAACTTTAGATAACGAGGTTCCGGGTTCGATTCCCGGTGGGGTCAGAGTTTTTATAAGTGTTTATTCACTTGAAGTGTCTACCCGTGGCTGGCCTGTATAAGATTGGACGTGACGGCTTGACTAAAAAAAAAATACTGAGGCAATAAGTTCCTCCGGCTATACCTTGTATAGAAAAGTGTTAATTAATTTATTTTTTATTTAAACGCATAGGTAGGTAAGCGTGACATTCCTAAGATTTACTACAAAAATGCTTTCGGTAGGATAAAGTTTTTATTCATCCAATCCAAACTCCCTTAAGACCTCACTTAGGGGCATAGGTAGGTAACAAGAGCTCTCCATTGCGCTCGATCTTGCGCAACGTTAATGACCTCCTCCCACACCATGTCCAGATTCCTCAGCACTGCTTCGAAGGAGCCGAACACAGTATTAGAGGGATGGGAGGAAGAACAGCCCCCCATCAGGGTCCCGGGTTTATTCATAGTCAGGGGTTTTTATTCATAGTCCTATAAAATAAACTTAGGTACTTTTAAGGAAACAAATTCATTTGGAATTATCGCAACATATTTCACAAATAGATACGATATTTTTTTTCACAATAATTACAGAGCAATCTAATAAAAGTATAAGATACGACAAGAAATTTTTAAAAAATTTCGTAGTACAATATGGTAAGTATGACATACGATATTCGAATATGATTTGGTTACAACGTACAGTATGCTATGTGTAAGATACCATATTTTTGTGCAAATAGAAACCGTAGTATAAAATCGTAAGATCATTTCTACCAAAAGTATTAATAATTATGAAAAACTGACAATACAAAATTAAAATATCGGTATTTATTTAGCGCTGTTCAAAAATTCAATTCTCTAATGTTAATTTCTAGATAAATGTATCACTTCAAACCTTTGAATGGCCGTCCTGTAAAGTTGTCATTTTCAACTTACGATACTTTACGTAGGACCCATCGACTGATGCTTGATGCGAGGTCTCAAGAGACCACTTTAATTAATTTTAATGCAAGTTAATTCCTCTCTATGAGAACCTACCGACTTAAGATTGGTGTCAGCCAAACTTGCAAAACTTTCTTCATTTTATTTTTCGTTTTTTTTATGTTTGTATTTATTGTTATTTTTTTATTTTTATTTTTCGAACTCTGTACTCTGATTGGCGTATAAAAGTGTATCACTGTAACGTCAATTAGAGATACCTATTGTTTATTTATGAAAAAAAAAATGTCTTTTATTTTTCTTAAGAATCTGTAATTTATGTAATTTTCCAATGAAACTTTAAAAATAACTCAAAATGGTCTAACTATCAGTAGGTATATGTACAAACATAATAGGTGCACCACCACTTAACACTCAATAAATTAATAAACTTATTAATTGTTTTTTTTTGTTTCAGTTATTACCGGATCTACTGATGGGGTTGGCAAAGCTTACGCTAGAGCTGTAAGTAGACATTTTTTGAACATTTTTATAAGTAGGTAAATAGTTTTCAGTTGTTTATTCTTATAATATGTCAAATAATGACAGAAAGAGTAAAATATTGCAAACAATCAAAGTAGGTATATTGTATTTATTTGTGTAAGTTTCAAAGAATTTTGTAGTTAGCATTTTTTTTAATATTATTAATTTCAGTTATTTTACTATCTAAAACTGCATTTAAAAGTCAAAAGTTTTAAATTAAGCATCACCCTGGCTCCTTTGAACCCCCCCCCCCTCACCTGAAGATCGTAAAAAGTAGAAAAATAAACATATACGTAAATATTATTTTTCTCTCTCCGTTCTCGGGTAGCTACCTCCGTAAGATGTATGAAATATTTGCGAACATTATTCAAATTCAAATCTTCAAAATATTCCCATAGAGAATTATTCTTAAGGCTCTTTTTATCGTTTAGAAAAACATTAGCACGCCGACAATGCAGAACACGATAAATTTTCATAACGCACAGCAGTGGAATTACTCTGCGAATCTTATAATAATGTATAGGTATTGTATAGTCGGCTGACAATGTGTCTGACAAAGCTTCGTGTCTGGGCCCTATGTCTCGAGACAATATTCTGATAACGTATAGTTATACGAAAAAAGGATCTTTCTGAAATTTCACTGGTCTTTCATTCGTCAACATTCTTAGTTATATTTTGCCTATTCAATTATACAAGGCGAAAAAAAGGCTTAAAATGACAAGTAACTTTGGACTTGATAGGTATCTAACTTCTGCATACAAGCTTCATAGCTATACGAATTGATTAAAATTGATTATTAATTCATTTAAACTGAGAGTTTGTTAAATCTACCAGCGATACTAAAAATGTATATTAAAATTATTTGAAAAATGCGTTTTCCTAATAAACTTTTTTTTTAAATTATTGAATTCAGATGTTTCATCTTAAAACTTTTTTTGAATCACTAAAACCAGCGTGCTTTCAATATTGTTGGCCAGGTTGTGATATGCAGATGAAAGACAGATCATATTGTAGGGCAATTTTCCAGGCCTGAAGGTTAAGTAAGTTTTGCAAAGCTTGTAATATCAGCCAACTTAAGTTTATTATAACACTAGATGACCCATCGAACTTCGTCCCGCCTTAAAGTCAATAAAATATTGTTGGTTACCATGAGATACCATACATGACTATTACAAACACGATCTGTTCAACCAATCTCGAGTTATCAGTGTTAGCACTTACCCTATTTTCTTTTATACCTACAGCTTATAGCTGATGTTAACAAATTGTAAAAAAAAAACTTGAAAAAAGTACCATCAAAAATGTTCGTACGTATCAATATTTTTAATATCAATGGTGGTCGCATTACCGCCATCTGTGGAAACATAGGGAAAACATTGATCTATAGAATATTTCTACCAAAATATAAATCACCAGACATCTCCCTATTTCCCCAACAGATGGCGGTAATGTCCCCAACAAAAAAGCCGTTCCATACTAACTTTAATATTAAATTAACACAATTTCTTAGCCGTTTATTCAACTTTTTATTAGTCATTATGTTATCCGGAGCGGAGAAAAATCCAATATATCAAACATCGGAAAGATCTGTTCAGCCGAACTCGAGTTATAAGTGTTCGCACTAACCCGACTTTAATTTATATTAGAGATTTGAGACAAACTATTCAGTTTGTCTCAAATGTCTGCCCAAAATGGTCAAACAGCTCTTAGACAAAAAGATCTCTGATAATAATATGATCATGGCTTCGGAAGAGTTGATTCTAAAGTTGTAAAAATACAAAAAAACAATAAAGATCCCCAGAGTGTTCATCCAAACATTGAAGACTTAATCTTTTATTTCGATAAAATAGTTGTTGCATAAGATTTGCGAGAAAACGGCGAAACGAATTCTTCCAGCGTTCTAAAGCAAATAGACACGACTACAATCATAGAACCGTTCGTGATTCTTCAATCTACCCGTCTTTGTCTCCCATTCCTTTCACTCTTATTATATTGTCACCTTTGCAAATCTGTACGTAGACATGACTCATACAATATACATTATTTACTATGAGCGAACCTTGTACAATAGAAAAGGCACGGAATGTATGATGTGTGTCGGATAGGCACCTGGAGAATAAGAGAAGGAATATGTTAGCTCCAAAATGACGGAACGTGTTCTAGAAAAATACAAAATCCTTCACAATGGACTGGAATACTTTTCATTCAAACTCCCACGGTAGAATTCCAAATTCAAATATTTTTAAACCCCATTCATGAGTTTAAATTTCGTTTGATATCATTTTTATTACGTTCTAAAACATGATTTGAAATTTTTTCTATGCAGTGGGGGTATTATTTAAAAAAAAAAAGAACATCTTCGGGTTTTAAATTTGAAATGGAGAACTTTGTATGTTATAAAGATTTAAATACTTTACCAAAGTGAGCTGAATTTTTTCTTTTATTAAAAATCTACGTACCTACCGAGATGTATGTATTATGACGTGAGCCTTGACGGTTATTGGATTTAGTTTTTTTTTATCTCAAAGTGTTCAAGTTTTTATTTTGAGTTAAAAGATGGCTTTGAAAGTTTGAGTACCTTAAGCGTTCCTCGATGAAAGCTTTTCAAATAGTATTAGCATGTGTTTAATATAAAAAAAAGAAGCTGAAACACTCGGTAAATTTAAAATTAAAATCAAGAGCGTTGTAAAGATTTGTATTTTTTTTTATAAAAGTGTATCTAATAAAGTTTGTTTCAAAAGCGAATCCCTCCTTTGAATTCAGCTTCATGGTGTGTTAGTACCTGCTTAGTACGTAGCCTTCATAATATATTATGCACAGTTTACATTTGAAAAAAAAAACAATGTTTCAAGCAAAAATTTAATTATTTACAAAGAGGTTTAAATATTTTGTTAAAGGTCTTCGGGTTATAAAACAAATCAATACTGTGCTTACTGGAGATGCCTATTCTAGTACGTGGTACCTACTTAACTTTCATTATTCTATCCTAATGCTGATGATAAAAAATCGAAAAAAAAAATCATAATGGTATCCATACGTACCTACCTATTATTTATTTGCCCGACTAGAATCTCATAAATTTATCCTGTATAATACCAGAATCTTTTGAAATTAACTTGATTTTATTTAAATTTAGTACCTAACTACTTGACTTATATTTCATTGATCATTTGATCATGTCATATCAAAAAAGGAGGAGCAAAGAGGAGAGCGGACGAGTGTAGGTTCGGTGTGTGGAATATCAGGGGATGCATGGTTGTGTTGATATGGTTTGGACATGTGGAAATAATGACAAAGAAAATTTATAAGGCTAAAAGAAAAAGTGTAAGAAAGCGTGGACGACCGAGAATGATATGGGTCGAGCATATCAATTGCCTCTTCAAGTAAAGCCACGTCAGAAGTAAAAAAAAAAATTGGAGAAATGGTATATCGGTGGAAGAAGCGAAAGAAGTGTGCTTGATGGATAGAAAAGAGTGGAGGTCCGTTCTCTCTGCTTTCCCTTACGGCAGTTACGGCACACGGCGTGATGTTAAAAAAAAATACGTTGGTATCTGGTTCACACTGTTTTCGCACGATATTAAGTTATTTTCGATCTCTGTAGGTGTGTGATATAGTATTGGTATCTAGTTTGTATATTTTATGGGGGTTTTGAATTAGTAAACAGCTTAGTAAAGTTTAATTTATATAATTAACAAGTTATAGAGCTCAACCCTCTAGAGACTAAATTCGGATTTGGACTGAACTATTTCTTATAAAATTATGTCAGCAAATTGTGCAAAAGATTAGCAAAAAATTTTCAATTATAGAGGTAAAAAAGAGGATTTTTACACTCGTAAAAATTAATTTGTGCTCACTCAAAATGAACACAAATTAACTTTTAGACTCTTTCACAGTAAGCTACTTACAGCTCGTTTCATGAAAGAGGAAGATGGTAGGCACCTGGGATTGAACCCACGACCTCCAGTATGAAACAGTACCTACGGATGTCGGGGTCGTAATCGTAAAGCTACCAACCACATTATTCAAGTGACAACCCAAATCATATCCGACAAAACCATTGAAAATTTTGATGAAATGGCACATGGTTATATCGTATGTTTCGTTGATTTGTAAAGGTATTTTATGTTTGTTTCCTTTTTCTTATTGACTTATCCAGGAAAAAGAAAATATTGTTCTATAAGATCTTTGTTCGATAAGATTTTTCGATGATACTTATTGTCAACCTTATCATTTTTATCTTTCAAAATTAATAAATCAAAAAAAAAAAATTACTGTGTCGTCGTCACTTGAGTGGAGCCATTAAACTATCTGAGCAATACCTAAGACCTATTTCTACTAATATTAATACTTCAGTTACATAGATCAATTATTTATAAATCAGTTTTATATTGAATTATTTTAAGATATACCTATTTAATCAATCATTTAGTTCGAGACTGTCGATCGAAGGGTTAACACTTTGAAGTAACAGTTTGATGTCGCACATGAGAGCACACTTGGAAGCCTTCGACCCTTTCGCCGCGCCGTCTCCAATCATTCGACGTGACGGAGGTCAGAGCGTTTTGTCAGCTGCTAATTGCCAAATCCTAATAGCTTCTTCACGCCGCATGGGCATGGGATGCCCTCATGCCCTCAACAACCATAATCATCATCCCCAGTCTAAAGGATGCCATCATGCTCCAGCGATGAATCATCAATCTCTTTTACCTTATCAAGGGTTGATGTTGCTCACACATTCGATTATCGTTATTATACAGAATATCGCAATATTATTAATCCACTTCCTTTTACCTATCTATCTAGTTAACAACACAATGTGATGGCTTAATCAGAAGGAGATGAGCATAGATATTACACCTGTTTTTGCACAATTAAAACCCAGTGCAAAGGCTTAAGCAGTATCTACGATTTACAAAAAAATGGTGTACAAAAAGAAACCTTAAACCATTGTAGATACAACAGCATGAAATTTCTATGTGGTTTTGTATAGTTTATACTTACTTTCCGAGTCCGGATCGTCAGACCAAGAATCTCCAGTGGTTGACCACATGTAGGTATGGCCCTGTCATTGGCATAGATTTCCGTTTGTCAGATGAAAGGCCCTAAATGTTTATCGAGATTGCCGTTATTGTTGGCCTTGACAAAGGCCTTTTTGGTATATCCTGGTTAAACTTTTTCTTGGTCTCTCCGGTGGTGGAAGGATTGGCTGACGTGGTGTCGTTTCCAGGGACGCCAGATCGCTCTATTACAATAGTTCAATCTACGTAGAGGCTCCTTTCGTGTCCCCTATAGTAAAAAAGCAATCGTATTCTTTATATTTGGTTGCTCTCTCGTTCTCAATAGGTAATTTATGTTAAAATTCTTATGGTTTTCAAATTTGAATCATACATTTTACCACAATGACAAAATACGTTTGTTATAAGATACTTTCTGTGATAAAATAATAATTGTAAATTAGTAAAAATAAATACGTATTATTTACACTATGAAGCGATCAAAATATAAAGAAACGTTTAATATAAATAGATACATCCAATAAGCGATACGATCTACAGGATTATTATAATCTGTAATTGCTAATGCTTATTGAACAGATATTATGGATGATATGTACGGTGTAAGCTCCAACCGCCTATCAATAATGTTACGGTTCAACAATCTAAGGATTGTGGGTTTGGATACGAACGTTGCGGGTCACTACCCAATGAATGCTTCTCATCATAATATATTGATCTTTCATCAGACTTACGAAATAACTCTTCCTTGTATTCCAGATTGCAAAGCAGGGGTGCAATGTGATCCTTGTCAGCAGGACAGAGTCCAAGCTGGAAGAAGTGGCAGCTAGTATAGGTGAGTTTCTATTACTTTTTTTTTCTCTTTGACTTTTTCACACTAAGCTACTTAAAGCTTGCGTCGTGAAAGATGAAGATGGTCGGCACCTGGGATTGAACCCACAATCTTCAGCACGCAACTCTTCGAAAGTCGGCGTCGTAAGGCGGAGCCCACCAAGCTACCAACCACTTTTAGTGTTTTTTTTTTATATTGAAAACAATAATTGATAGATTTTTGTATTCGTGTATTATTTATAAGTGAAGGAAAAACTTTGTGAGCATTTTCACGAAAATTGCGCGGACGAAGGAGTATGAAACTTCGCACCTTTATAGTTTATTATTATTATTATTATATAACACTTTTCTATACAAAGGTGTCAGTATAGCCGGCGGAACTTGTTACCTGAGGCATTTTATTCCCAGTCAACCGGTCCTGTCCAATCTGAGACAGGCCAACCTCGGGTAGAAATTTCATGTGAAAAAATACTTAGAAAAAGTCTGACCCGACCGGGAATCGAACCCGGGACCTCGGATCTGAAGTCCACGCTAGTACAACTAGGCTACCGAGGTCGGTTTATGTAGAGAAGGAGTGGCGAATGATAATATTTTTTATGCATAAAAAATAGATTAAATCTATTAAATTAATGATTAAATTTTATCTATAAAATTGAGGATAGATTGATATTGTTTATCCTTAATAATAATAGGAAAAACTTTGTAGGTACATATTATCAACATTTAAAATTTTACGTATCCATGTCATTGCTTTTGAAAGAAAATGGTGGAATAGCGCTCGTTCAGTCTTTGACAATGGAACCTTAATCAATAATGTTTGAACTTATAATTTAAATAAGTTATGGTCAAATTTCGAGCATTGGTCGGCCACTAATTTATTGAAAAGATTGTATTTTATTCTGTTTCTAAAATCCCATTCAACAAAATTTCATCAAACCAATGTTGTAGTTAGTATGTACCTTACACCTACACATATCATAAAGTCTGTAATCTAATATACAAAAAATGATAACTTGTGCTTGTGTTTCGTTAAAACTCGAAAGAGACTTTACCCATTAGGCTAATTTTGGTTTTGTATATACGTAAAGCTCGAGGTATTTTTTATCATCTGAAAAATGACGAATTACAATGTGACGCATGAGACCTCGAGGAGATAATAAATAATAATATTGAAAATTACAAGGAAAATACAAAAATAACAAATATTTTGTTTGTCAGATGTGTCACAAACAAGGATCGTGATTTTTTTATTGTGTAATTTCTGGAAATTAATTATGTTAAGGATTTGAAGTTGATAAGCTGTTTACTAATACATAACACAATAGTTAACATTTAATGTTAATTTTTTTTAATAATTTTAAATTTTATTTATCACAGACATATTATTGTATTTACTTTAACAATATGTTTTGTGTAGTTTTTTTTTCTTTAATATTTTAAGGTAAATATATTTTGTAACACTCCGTTATCTTAGATAAACATGACATGTGAATTAAAGTTCACGGAAAATCAATAAAATTATAGAAAACTTCAAAATAATTTTAATTCAGAAATTCGTTAAAATTCGCAACAAGCGCAAAGGGTTATATTATAAACCCCGAGTTTTTAATAAGTTAATGATTTAAAATTATTAACGAATCAAATTACGATTGAAAAACCAGTTTCATGTAGGTTTTTTTTTTAAATTTTGAATTAGGAATGTTGCGTTCCTTTTGGAATCAATTTTTAAAATGTTTCAGAGAGCGACTTCAAAGTGAAGACGAAGATAATCGTGGCGGACTTCACGGAGACGGAGGGCGTGTACGAACACATCGAAAAGCAGATCACAGGGCTGGACATTGGGGTGCTGGTCAACAATGTGGGCATCTCCTACCCTTATCCGGAGTACTTCCTCAACGTTCCAGACAGGTTAGCCGCTTTTTTTTATTACCATTAAGATTGTAGGTACTTGGCAAATGGGAGGTTTTCTGGGGAGCTTCCAACAATACACACTAGGTGGCAGAACTTCTAATCAGGTCTATTGTCAAATTATGACAGCAGCTGTCAAACATACCATCTAGCATTGACTGATGAATATTATGCTAATAATATCTCCTCTCTTTTTTTGTTTTCTCAATTAAACAATTTAAAGTTTTAATTATTGATGATTGTAAAAGTGGCTTTTTCTACGAAATAAACCATGGAACCCACGTCCTTTTACACTATACACAAACAAAAGCACTAGGTATGAATTTGTCTACAAGGGTGGATTTGCAGTAGTTCTTTGAGAATACGTTTCAGTTCTGTATCTTCTTGTTTTATTGTTTTCTGTTACGGTATTTTTTCATTTGTATTTAGGATAAACAATTATTTTATTTGTAATAGTAGGTAAAAATAAATGTACAATGATTATTCTAAACATATGGTTGAGGTTATAAATGTCAAAGTTGACCAATGTTGCCAACGCCGTTTTTCAAACGCTAAGTAGCCCAACTGAAAATTTGGTATGCTGTCATTCCGAAAATTTTAATATCCGAAGAGAGGTGGGAGTTCACTAAAAAAGGTCATCCGGAAAGGTAAAAATTCGCTAAAAGGGAAGTAGCCCAAGTTGCTACCTGTCGCCTTTTAAATTTTTTTCGTCGCCGATTCTCGTTCCAAATAGGCCAAATGACAGTAAATTACCCCCTTTGGCAACACTGAATTTGACAAAAGACCGGATTAGCTAGGGCGCCTCTAGCGGCACAAGATGGAAAAAAAACATCCCATTGAATTTTTCAAATGATTGTTTAAGTATAATATTATGTCCGTTAAGACCGCCCCCAAACCGGATTTATTAGAAACGTGTACAATGCCTTTAACGAGCAACCACTGAAATAATGAAAAAAAAAATTGTATTTCATCTTTTTTTAGCGTAGGTACTAGCATAATATGCCGGTTTTCGATTGTTTCTAAACCTTATCAAAGAGTAGCGTTACTCGCATATGAATCTTGTATATAAATGAAAGTCGGGTTAGTGCGAATACTTATAACTCGAGATCGGCTCAACAGATTCTTTAAATGTTTGATTTATTGGATTCTACTCCTCTCCGGATAACAGAATAACTAATAAAAAGTTGAACAAATTGGTAAGGAATGATATAAAACATAATATTTAAGTTAGTATGGGACTGATCAACTGCGACGCGCCAACGCCATCGCGGGTAGTTCATTCTCGCATACGTGATTGCCGCTCTTACAGTAGCCCATCCCACTTACTCCACCGCAAAGTCAACAAAATTGTCGGGCACATTTATTTTATTTATTTATTTATTTATTATCATATATAAAAATCAATCATTTTTGTACAAAAAAATCTCAACTAGGACAAGCCTGTCTTTGAGAAAATGAGTTGTAATATTTTATACATAACTAATTAATAGTAGGTACTTAATCTAATTACATTTTATTATTTGTTTTTATCTACATATAAATGAGGTGGCATATTTTAATTACATATATCTCTTCAACTTAGTTCCTTCTACTTATTGGCATTTTCTTTACTTTTTTTTTTTTAATAGTAATGTTAATAATTAAAATGACATTTTTATCTATTCTAGTAAAATGAATCAATATAGACTTTACCATTGAACAAATTTTTATAAAAGAAGTATACATTCAATGAGATTTACGGAAATTTAAGTTACATTTTCTATAGTCATATTTTATTCTTACCATATTAGAGGAATATTAACTAAAGTATTGGCATATTGTTTTGTAATTCTCTTCTATTTAGGTAACATAATTTGCTAAACAATAATGGGTAAACAATAAAATTAAAATACTAATAATAAACAATAATCAAATTTTTTGTAATGAAGTAAATAATCATAACGTAATATTATATTTATATTAAATTATCAAAATATAGTGGCATATTGTTTTGTAATTCTCTTATGTTTAGGTAACACATTCGTCTCGATACTTCATAGGTGAGGTAGAATGTGTGCGCGCGCGCATATATTCTCACGTTGTTCCCGCCTGAGCTTTGAATAGGTACGAATGAAATATGGATGTTTTAGAAATATTTTAACATTATTATTTTATTGCATTATTGTGCAGTGCACATATGAACGGGCCGCCTCTGGTTAGGACTACGGTGGGCCAAGACAAAATACAGTTGGCGATCGACTACAAACGAATTCTTCGACAATGTAGAGTAGGAAGAAAATTAGCTGTCCACTTTTTATAATTTTATATCAGTGTCATTGCTTGGTTTTAATAATTGTTTACTTGTTCCAGTGGACAGATAATTTTTTAGCACTATACATTGGCGAAATCTTCGTTTGTAGTCGAACGCCAGTTTGAATTTGTCTACGGGGGCAGGACAACGTCTGTCGGGAAAGCTAGTCTTATATATAAAAGTGCATGATTGATTGACGTCGTATGTGTCTCCCTGAAGTCCGAAGAGTGGTGTTACTCGCATATTATAAATCTTATGTTTAAAAAACGATTAGCTGTGCGTGTAACTCGCTAAAGTTTGAGAACGGCTTGGTTAATGTTGGTTTCGAAATATTTATAAAAGCTCAGGTTATTTTTAAACGGTGAGAAATTAAGAAATTATTGCGATGAAACTAGAAAAAATTCAACGATTATTTTCGTTTTTCCATCTTAAATGTTTCTACCTGTAATAATAACATACCCCCATTTAATTTACATCTGATATTAGTTGAATAGAAATATTAGGCTCGCGCTCACTATTTTTTTTTTGGAGAAATCTTATCTTTCCAGATACCAAATCATCAGTTAGGTTTGTAAAATAAAAAAGCTTTAATAACGTTATTTTCAATTATTAAGGAAACTGCTATAACGATTTTGAATTTAAGCCGTTATTCCCACCTCTACTCTTAATATTTTGTTCGTATTTTAACATTGTCGTACGATTTCAAAAAAAAAATTCATATAAAGAGTGTTGTTTTAACCCCTTATAAAAAGGTTATTCCTTTAATAATGTACAAAACGGCAAATCAACTTTCATTCAAGAAATTATTCATTTTACATTGCCAATGTACAAATTTCTTTAGTTTTTGTATTATATATCAGATTTTTATTTTCTTCATTCGTGTTTCAAACAGAAAAGTCTACTTAAAAAGAAGTTTAAAATGAGCAATGTTTTATCTTGTTATAAGGAACTACTTAACTAGATTTAAACTTAAAGAAAAATCTTTTACATTTCTTACAATATTTTTCTTGAAACAAGACAGGAAAATATTTCTCACGAAGATGAAGATCATTTTAAATGAGACTCTCGATCAAAGCCGTTTCTTGCGATTTAAAAAAAAAATGTTTTAAATAGACTCCTTTGACGAGAAAACGTCAAAATGTCGTATTGAAATCAAATTATATTAATTTTTCAATACTGTTCAAATGATAGGCCTCAAAAGAAAATGAGTTATTTTCAATTTCAATGGTCGATAGCAGAGCTAGCCCACCATCTTAGAAAATGTTTTGAAATCGAAATAGCGGGTGTAAATTTATTTTCCCCTCGTCTCGGCCCGCGCTGAGAGCTGCCGTCTTTTGTTCTTTCGAGAGTCAGTCATATTATTATTTATTGACTTTACACGAAGACAATGACTCCATTGAATCGGTAGATCTTCGATAGTGCTTTTCAAAACATTTCGAGCGCTTTTCAAGGGCTCCTTGTTGTGCTTCGAAAACAATTCAGCAGCGTTCGTAACAATGCCGCCCCTGATTTAACTTTCGACTTTTGTTTCGTCGTAACTTTTTATCTCGCGCGCCAAATCATGAAAAGTCAATGTTTGTGAACCTAAGAAGTTTGTTTCCGTTCTTCCTATGGACAAAACGTCATCGATCTTCCAACCAAAAATTCTTGTCATCAAAATAATAATGAATAGCTAGGTATATTGCGTCGTTTTTTAATTTGTCAAAAATATCGTCGTGCATTTGTGCATAGGAACGAGGTTGACATCTTTTTGCTCTGTTTTTGGACCTTTAGACATTGTAGAAAGCGCGTATCCCAGCTATTTTTCAATGTCTCATTGGAGTAAATTTCGTTCGAAGTCGATGGCTGCTTAGTGAATCATTACGAAGCCTTAATTTCGTATTCAATCTAGGTCCGAAATCCGGTGCTCTATGTTTATTTTTTCGTTTTTTAAAAAGCTTGGTTATATTGTGAAAGATAAAGTTAGAAAGAGTTTTTGTGAGCTCAAAAAAATGTAGAGTGTTTGAACTTTGTTCCACCAACCATTAAATTTATTAAAAGTTTCCTTTCTAGTTTTTTTTTATTATCGGTTATTTCAGTATCGATTTAATTATTTTAAAAGAAACTAAGTATACCTACAAATGTATCGCTAATGTCATCAACAGAAGTAGGAAACTTTATAGTTCATATTTCTCCATTAGTGCTTTGCTAATAATAAAAAAATATAAATTTTCCATTGAGACGTCTCTAAAGATGTCAGCGATTGGTTTCCTTTCATCTGCTTTTTCTCGCAATGATGTCACGTTATATTTCTCAGCTCCTCCATCTTTGCGATGCGCACGAGGTATATTTAAGAAAATAATAATATGTCTTAAAGATCCTGCATAGGTACCTACCCCTGAGATGGAACGAATGTGTAATTTAATAGTAAAAATATCGAAAAGAATATCTACGAGTTCTACCTTAGATATTCATTTGATTTGATTTGAAGGTCGGCCATAGTCATAATCTAGAACGAAATAAAAAATAAACATGTTTTCCCTTCTCAATCCGTTATCATTCATTTTCCACACATTTGCATATCCTTTAGCATGTTTATCTTGTGTCTTCTTCTTTTTTAATTAGGCCTGCTGGCCTGTTGTTCCTGCTACGTTGTCCTCTTGGGAAGCTGAGTGCCAACTGTCGCTCCAGCGTTTAGGTCATCGTGCTGGAGATCTGCTTCCTTGTGGTATGTTGTCTCTGGCGATTTTTGCGGCTCTTGTGTCTTCCATTCTTGAAACGTGGTCTTTCCAAAATCGTCTCCTATGTCTTCCCCACCCTGTCCTCGACTTCGCAGATCCTTCGGATATCCGTGTTTCTGATTCTATCGCGAAGGGTTGTTTCTCAGAATCTTCATCTCACTCGTACGAAGGAGGTTCTTAGTTCGGACAGTGTCGGCTCTGGATTCTATACTTATGGGTATATCTTTAGTGAAATCCTAAAATATGTGAAAAAATGTGAAAGAGTGTATTTGTGTTCACTTTGAGTGAGCACAGATTCATTAAAAAAAATTGTATGCCGTTAGTTCGGTTAGTTATTACACATCATTCTCGATTTTATCAAATAAATAAAAAACAATCCAATATTGAAAGTTGTTTACATACCACATGCGAAGGTAAAACAAGTCCTCAAGCTCGAATCGGCACTCAGTTTGCTGTGGAATGAGTTTAGCTTGTCTTATACTGTCAAGCTGACCGTACGCCACCGCTTCAAGCCGAGGCCTCCGCGATTGATTGTCGCTCTCATTATGCGAAAGAGACAGCCAATCCCAGAGGCCTCGTTCAAGCGCACTACAAGCCATGACCGACATAAGGGTAGATCAATGTATATGAGCAAACAAAAACTGCAGTTACCAAGTCTAGGTTTTATGACATGAACCAAAATACTTACGGTAAAATTAAATTCACACTAAGAAAGATACACTTTTAGTCTGGAGGAATTACTAATGATGATCAAAAATAAGAACGAAACATAGGTATAATTGCTCGCCTTATCTACCAACTAAACTTTCTAATTGTTGACATATCTAAATTAATAAGGTTTTCGACTTTTCATCAATGTGTTTCCTGTGCTACCCACCCTATTATATAATACATATATATACGGTTTTCGTTCGGAGCCACTAAATACTTCCCACAACTCCTTCGAGAAATAATAATCTGATTCGGTATCTGCGGAAATATGACAGGGAATAGAATAAGGAGAAATAACTCGAAAAGTGTAACTACTTAGTGCTCTATCGCGAGACGAGATACTATTATATATTATTATTTTCTTTGAAAGCAAAATGCATTTTAGTTGAGAAGCACGTGAGATCCCGACTCCTCCACCTGGCGGATGCTGAATGGTACTCGGGGAGACTCGAGATACCATCTCGTATGCAGTAACATCTCCTCGGTGTTTTCTTTTCCCTAAGAGATTGCTCTTGAACTAAGTACCTACCTCAAATATTATGAACTCCTATTTCGGTTTCATATTTCCAATATTCCAAATATGCATTTAAACTCACTATTTATAAAAAAAATCCATTATTTCAATATAATACGGACAAACTAAAATAATATTGATTCTAAAATGAACTTGCTTCAGATAAAATGCTTTCAGTTTATTTATGAATATCAATCTTTCATATTCAAAATTATTTTTGTTCATTTATGCCTAATTGCATCTTTTATTTTTAGTAAAGAATTGAATGAATTTTACAAATTATCCTCTGAAGCACATGTAAGACTTATTTTGATCGATTTTTAGTCATAATTTTTTAAAGTTTGATCACTTAATGGGATTACGTCCGTCTTCTATTATAAAGCTAATTTAGTGTGATCACTTTTACCTTAAAATCATTTGCCATTATATACCTACATATTTAGATTCAATTACAATCCCTCAGCTTACATTTAAAAATCGATTTATTGATTCCTAATTAAAATGATGCGGCTTACTTTACATTCAACCCGATAAATAAAAATTATCAGACCTTGCCGTGTTGTTGCCGACTATGAATAGCATCTCTGCCTATTTGCTGTTTTATTAGCATCCCTATGCTCCTAAATGGAGTTTAAAGGGAGAATGTTTGTAGGTATAAATATGTATGGATCCTGCAAAGTACAAGAAAGTGAGCTTTCAATATCGTATAAAAATAAAATAATCTAACGATACGTATTATTTTCTTGGTGTATTGGGGAAAGACATTATTTTTAAAAGTGGTAACAGCGGGAGATTTGGCTCTGAAGAAGAGAGCCAGCAGCAGCGGGGTGTTGGTATATTTCTTATTACCAGGAGTGCAGAATGTTCTAAGAGGTTGTAACAATGCATCTCGTGGGTATACGTGCGATATAATATATTATTATAACGGTAGGTAGGTACTACACGCCGCACTTTCGTCTCGCTCCTTTGGGACGCTCTTCTCTTCCACACTAAGTACCCGCCACCCCCTCACACCCACTGACAGCTTCCTCCTACTATTTTTAGTATTACGTTTTTCTCCTTACGTTTTCTGCTATCCTAATAACTCTATACAGCCAAGCTCGTGTACACCTTCTACATTGTTAACATAAAAAAGTGTGCGGATTTTACACGTCCACAATACAATAGTTGTTGTCTAATGTTGTTGTAATAGTAAAGTTGTTGTCGTGCAATAATAACGATGTCTATTGATTCTATTTAAGGTACTTTTAACACTATTTTATTCAACACTTACTTGTGATCCCTATCCATGCATTCAAGAATATTCCGCAGCCAGATATCTGCCGTCGGCCTACCCCTCGTCGATCCACTATTTTTTTTCCTAATTATCAAGTGTAACAGCAAATAGTATTTTCCCCTCTAAGCACATGATCCAAGTAGGACACTTTTCGGACCTCGATATTTGTCACAACTCTCTATTAATCTTAGCAGGATTGTTGCTGACTATGTCCGCCCATTGTATGCGGAGCATTTCCGGTGTACCCACATATTATGTAACGGTTCAAACTGTTTCTTGGTACTAACATTGAGGGTCCAAGATAAAACTACAACGGACCTTCGATATCAACTGGATTTCGTAAATATAATAATTGAGCACGGCTAAAAATAATACTGTTCCATATTGACTAATAATTTCTTTATTTTGCCTCAGAAATGAATAATTTGCATAATCACATGTAATTTTTCTTTTTCGCAAGTAGGTATTATATGCTTCAATGTCCCCATCACCCTGTATACGTGGCAAGTAATGGTGCTGGGAACAGGGTGTTCCCTATTTATACTTTTCAAAACTAGCTAGTGTCTGTGTACATTATCCGTAACAATTTGTTAAGCATACTGGAATAATGTGATACGTGCATTTAGTGTCGGGACGTCTACGTCTAAGGGAATAAAAAGAATTACTGGGGGAGGTAAATAGCGGGGGTGTAATTTGCATCCGGCTGAAGGAATATTCCCTTAATGGTTTTGTTGTTGAACCTCTACGATTAGTTTGCAAGGTCAGCAATTACGAGAGTTTTAACTGTATGATATCAATAAAGTTTTACGATTTCTACATCCTTAACGTTAAGAGTAGCGCTAGGTTAACATGAAACTGAATAAAATTATTGAATTAAAATACACTGGACTCCACTTCTTTATAAAATAACATACCTATTGTTAATAAAACGATAATAATTCTGTGGTGGCATGGTAAAAGGCATTAAGTCGGGTTTTTCAGCATTTTGAGTTATATGCGGTACATCATACATTATCACAAACAGAACAAAGTTCAAAAACACAAGTTTAAAAAAATCCACTTATAAAGGATTTAAAAGCATTTTTTCATTCCGGCATAACTCAATATTAATTTTATTTGGCAAGGTAAAACGACGCGCGTCGAATTTTGTCTACCACGAAGTAAAACAGTGTTGTCTATGATAGAGCTGCCGTGAGAAGCTGTTCTTTTAAAAGTGAACCTTTTTAAAATGTGTTTAAATAATGTATTTTGTGAACTTTGTGGCAGGTATCTTCCTTATCTGTCGACCAATCTGTTTACAACTTTCGTTGTTTTTATTGTTAAGCTATAGACAATAGATCGGTAATACTATCTGCATATTATTATTTTTTTTAATATTTTTTCATTGTTATTTTAATACTATTATTGATATAATTTAAAGAAAGTCGTGCTACTGCGAACTATTATCTCAACAGCTGATGACTGATTATACAGTTCGATTTTAAAATAGTATGAACAAACCACTACGGGCTTACGACCATCTTCTAATGTTATTTCGAAGGTTGGATTAGTGTGATCACTTTACGTTAACAACGTTCGCCATTAGGTCGTAATGTTCAAATTTCCGAATATTCATCTGGTTTGCAATGGTTTGATGTTGGAACCTCCCTTGCGCATGATTTTGTGCAGCTTGTATGACCTCTTCCCAAACCGTATATAAATTCCTCAGCTCTGTTTTGAAGGATCGGTACATTGTGAGAGAGGGTTATCTTAACAAAGGTAATAATACCTATAATTAACTAATTTCATTTTATTATTCAAAGAATATTCTTCATTTATTACTTAACAATATTACATTCTGAGCAAAAAAAATATACCTACTGATGTTCTGGGAATGCTATGCTAGAAAATAATAATAGGTAAGCTAAAAAATAACTAATATTTATGAAGAATAAAATGTAAGTGTTGAAAAATAATAAATTAGCATGTGATAGAGAGTAACTGGGTATATTTCCTTGTAAATTTTGACCCAAGTACAAAATTTTTCAACCTATGAGCCAAAATTGTCAAGGTAAAAAGACACGCATTATAAATAAAGCATATAAACAAAGAAATATTGAAGAAATAAATATGAGTTATCGTATAGTGAACCCTTTTTAACGAAGTAAATGCATCAAAGTTGATCTATTTTATTTGTATTAAATAATATTTGACAAAAACGAAACCTCTTAAAATACTGACAAGTAAATCCGCCATACTGAGAAATGTTATCCCACTGACTTAATGCCTTTTACCATGCCACCACAGAATTACTTTAAGCTTTCCAGTACAGAAAATATGTATGTATGAACGTAAACGTATGTAACTACAGTCTGGCTAAACAGAGTAGAAAATAATTGAGGGCGCTGCAGTCGTATGTAAGGCAACATTTAATAAGTACTCTACATTTATAAAGTAAAGTATTGTAACCTCCAAAATATTAAAAAAAAATACTATTCAATGTGGTATCATATAAAATGCTGTGTAGAGGTTGTTTAAAAGAATTTAATAACGAACTGTATATACCAGCCATGGCATATAAAAGCTAGATGGAAAAAAATATATGCAAAACGAGTCAAAAAACAAGAGATAATAAGATAATATAATGGGTGCTGTAATCCACAAAATGGTGCTTACAACAGCTATGGCCGAATTTCAATAATAAAAATGTAAAAATGTTTAAACATAACCTATAATTTATTTGTAAGTGAATATTATAGGAATATATAAAAAAATATGTCGGTAAAATATCCAAATTAGTAAAAGGTACTTAATAATTTTTAAAATGAATTGGATGTTGTATTTACCAGTTGGAATTGCTGTACATTCGTAAACATTTGTAATGTCAGACAATAATCTATGTTTAATGTTGCCAGAGTGATAACATTTTAGTTCATCAATAATTAATGTCTACTCTTTTTAGCCAGACTGTAAGTAAAACTAAGATAACTACTTGACAAATTCACCCTGTTTACTACTTAAGTGATCTACGTTAAAAAATCAGGTGGGAAGTACTTGGAAATGTCAGAGCCATTCAAGAGTCTAACAAAAGACTCACTTGACAATATTTTATAGCCTTTTCTGTTGCCATAACACTCGTACGCAAACTTCCTAAAACAGTGTTGCCCCAATTAGACGAGTTGTGGGCAAGGCAGGCAGTTTACCCCATATATCTACATATACTTATATTCAAACGTGAAGGTAAAACTTTGTAACTATTTTGACGGAAAATACGCGGACGGAGGAGTATGAAATTTCACACACGTATAGTTTATGTAGAGGGGGGGGGGGGGGTGGCGAATGCTAATATTTTTTTTAAAATAGCGCATTAAAATAGATAAATTCAATAAAAAAAAACATTGCAAATACTACTGTAATGGTATTTGATACTCGCACACACTACTTGTAAAGTAGATAAACTTCATTGAAAAAAAAAAATGTAAAATGTAAAGCGCCTCATTATGGGCGCAGAAAGCTTTTTGAAGGCGGTATATTTAAATGAAAGGTGAAGCTGAAAATAGCGGGGTATTCAATCTTATTGCGTCAAGTTGAGAATTTATTAATATTGTTTTTTTTATAATAATAGAAAAAACTTTAGAATATCAGCATTTAAAATTTGACGTACCCTTGTCACTGTTTTGGAAAGAACATTTTAAAATAGCACTCGCTCAGTCTAATGATCAAACTTATAATCTAAGTAATTAGTTATGGACGAATTTCGAGCACTGGCCGACCACTAGTTTTAGTAAAATTATCACACAATTACACAATATACATATAGGTACCAGCTTATAATATTCTCTTAAAGTTTCATTATTAAGGGAACAAAAATACATTGGGGCGTACGTGGGTTCAAAGCATAGTGAGAAAAAGTTGGACAAACCAAGTATAGTATAGCCCCAGCCTGCAAACTGAAAAACTTTGTATTTTACTTACTTTATTCCGTTTAAGTCAATACATTAGTTTTCATTAAACAATGGCCGGGGTGAATTTTCCACGAGTTAATTCTCAAGTGTTGATAATTGTTTCGTCTGCGAATTTTGCGAACGAACGCCAACTTTTTAATTCAAAGCAATCTCAGCAGACTGTGAAATGATTTTGTTTTTTTTTTTTTTAGTTTTTAAGATAGTTTCATTAGGAGAAAACTTAAAATATTCACGAAGATAATCTTCTTAAAAATTTTCAAATTAGAAATTAAATCAAAGATTATTTTATAAATTCAATAATGATTCCTTGAACTGAAAAATAATAACGAGATAATAAAAATTTTATACCTAAAAGTACTTCAATTTGAAATTTTTTTTTGCCATCGCCGTAATATTGAAAACTAAGGGTAATCCTTTACCGTATGAAGCAATTATAATTAAGATTTGACGTGTAACGATGTCTCTAGGTACCTACATACCTAATGTTCTTGTGTATTAAAATACAGCAAGAATAATTTATTGTAAAGAACTCTTAATTCAAATTTAATTTAAAGTACCAAGTTCACTTTTCTACCACCGCACCGGGGCGTTAATTTTATATAGCATGTTTTTTTGTTACATTCTCTCGTTGCCAGGGTGATTGCCTGGAAACGAGAGTTGTGACTAAGGTGACCTAGAAAGAGTGAGAGAGAAAGAGTTGTGATTAGTCACCTAGCAAGAGTGATAGAGAGAGTTGTGACTAAGGTGACTATAGTCACCTTAATTTCTTGTGTACACAAAATCGACAACCAACGGACACGTTTCATGTATGTGGTAAGTGGATAGTGTGTGTTTTTTTCAAACAAGAGAGCTCTTGAACCACTACAACACAGATGTGTGTATGTATGGTCCGCGAGGAGTCCCTAGGTAGGCGGTGTTAGTCAGACAATCAATCAGTCAGTATTCTGGGATTTTCAATTATAGATGTATTGTATACAAACGAATAAGAGCAAGGAATAAGTACCGGTGATTCAAATCCGTTTTTCATATTCTTTTTTGGGTGCCATTTCAAGTATTCCTGGCGATCTAATGGCCTGGGCCGCTAATTGTTCCAAAGTACGGAATCCCGTCCATTCTAGTATATTGCGCAGCTAGGCCATCTGCTTTCTTCCAGCTTTTCTGCGACCCTCTATCTCTCCCTTAGATTTATCCTTTAAATCCATTCCGATTAGTCTTAAATAGACATGGGACTAACGGCTTAAATTCAAAAACGTTATAGCCATTTCGTTAATTCAAAATAACGTTAATATTAAAAGCTGAAAGCTATTTTAAACATTTGGTATCTTGAAACTTGACTTTCTCCTAAAAAAAAGGTCGTTTCTTAGTTTCATCATACATATTACTATTTCATTCGGCTAATATTACCTGACATATGCACAATAAGGGGTAGGCTATTATTTCCCTGACTATTATTTTTATTCAACTATTATTTATACATATCGTTAAATAAATATTAATAACGTTAGATACTTTATTTTTATTTATCTAATATTTTTATCAGCTATCGTTATAATGCCCATCTCTAGTCTTAAAGTGCTCAAAGAAGGCCTTATAAAGGAAGGTATGTAGGTTGACATGAAAAATTTTGGATTACCGATAGAAGAGATTCGTTATTTTTCTTCGAATAATAAGTGATTAATGTTATGAAACTTGTTAAATTTACATTTTCAATTGTCTTATTGATAAACTTCAAATTTTAGAAACCTCTTAAGATGATTTCAGCCATTTGAGTGATGTTGCTAAGAGAGTTGTGATAGGTATTTGAGTAGATAGTTTTCGGTGGGCTCGAAATAACGTCTGCCGAATATGTTGACAGAGTATCGAATGACGACCAATTATATCCACATTATTTTGTTTTCACCGGCAAAAAAACGTATTATGTTTGTTGTACGTTATTTTGTACATGAGATATCGCGTTACTAACGAATACCGAGAATGGAAAACACGATAATATGAAAATACGTACAAATAATTGAAGATCTCTCACTGAACAAAAAAAAAAATACAATGTCATAGAGCTTTTTCTTATTGAAAGGCAATTAAATTCATTAAAATTTTGTAATGCTGGAGCTTAAGATTCTTGTTTTAGTTAAAATAATAGTCCTTTTAGATACTTTTTAGACACACATAATATACTATATTACACGGATTACAAAGTAGGCAACGAGACTCTTACTAAAGCTATCGGACACAAGGAATAACGATTTTAGCCAACACCACCTATATAAGAAGGCCTTAGTGCTGCGTCACATCGCGAGGCCCACCGTTCGCTTGTCTATATCTGTATGTACTTACCTGTACACTGTGATATCTGTCTACACGCCGGCGGCCGTGACTCGAGAGGCCAAAAATGGCCTTCTTATATAGGTGGTGTTGATTTTGGCTGTGCAATCGTCCGGAGCGAAGTCCCACGGCCGGGAACTCTGTCGATATTTATCGAAAACACTCATTACATATTTAAAAATAACGTGTAGCAGAATGACTAGAGTATGAAAGGAGAATTTCAGACGCCTAAAAACCAAGACAAGCCATCCTAGAGAAGGCAACCTGTAACTGAAAATCAGCAAGAGAAGGCAACGGGAAATCACTCTAGTTAATCTCATTCTTTGTCAATTCTGTCTTTAGCTATTGTGATCGCCATCGTCGGGATGACCCGATTTGGCATTCTTGGACAAAATGATCGATGAATAAATTTCGGTTGCATTGTATATTATATTGTTTTGTAAAAAAAACATTTTCTTTAAAATGAAAATACGAGAAAAGGTTTTTTTTTATTATCATTGGTTACATAACAAACTTAAGAGACATCTATGGAACTTATCAAAAAACAAAATAAAACCTACGCTAGACGTGATTTCTGTAATTATTCTTGACTGATGCCGTTAATTGTTGTACATAATAAAAACATAAATTGACATTACTTTGCGACAGTCTTCATCAATTAAACATAATAATAATTACTGCCGGCCGACTATAGCTTTTACCTTCGCATAATATGTAGAGTCATTTTTTTAACTACCTTTTTTAAATTAAATTTTACATATCTTTGACTTTTTTAGCATTACAACGGCACATTTCACAAAAGGCTTCGTGAGAAGTCTTTCTGTTCATTCTTTCTTAAAGAGATTAAATGAAAGGGCTACGAGATCGTTTTTAAATGCGAGTTCATATCATTTTTCTATAATTCAAAGTATTATAATATAGTACTTATGCACAAAGATCCTCAGTAATGGAGAACGTAGGTAGGTAAATGCGAGATGTAGTTTAGACCTTGTCATATTTTCAAAGTCCTTTAGGGGTGCAAGTGAAGAAGTTGAGGGTGAACATGTGTATTGTTGAGTTTACAGAACGTGTTCAATACAGAGGGCCCTCGTACGGGGGCAGCTGGAAGCTGGTTCTCCCCATTCGCCTGTATGTGTCGGCAGTTTGTTACGAATATATTGGAAAAGCTCTCTGAAAGGTTCAATTGAATGCAATAACCTCCTCTGGTCAGCGGGACTACCAATAATATTCCTTTCAACATTTCATTACAGGCACGAGAGTGGTTTCTGCTCATATAGGATTCACTGAGTTGACAGTCTTCAATCCAATTTCTATGAATATTTTGTACTTTTCATAGATATTGTGAATGTTCTTACTTACAAGCTTTTGTCTTTGCTGCAGGTAAATATACATATTTGAGAAGATTTTGAATTGCTGTTTTTTTATTATACAACTAGTTTTCCCGACAGACGTTGTCCAGTGATCTAACTATTAATATTGAACTCGAATTTCGAGCACTGGTCGACAACTAACTAGTGATAACAAATTTAAAAACGTAGGTACCAAGATAGCTATGTGATTTTTTGATAGAATACCTATATTTTGTTTTACAGAATAAAGATTATTGCAAAGCATCTCAATTACTCAAAAATAATGGAATGCAATTATTTATTGAAAAAAATGGGAACTTCTCCGTTGTTGGAAGAATCTTCATTCGGTTCGGAAAAGGAGTTGAGTCGGAGAAAAGAGTATGGGGTAGGTAATGGAGGGTAATATAGGTATCTGAAATGTGGAAATGTAGACTGAAATAATGTTGTGCATTACATCCCAATTCAGTCCGTCTGGAACTTGGTTGCTTCGTAAAGGAAGGACTAGAAATTCAAGGCACTTCTTAGTTTATGAATTTATGTTGTTTTATTATTTATCACCTGACTAAAGCCCAGGCACAAAAAGTATCTGCATTCGAAATGAAGTGCCTCAGGAGAATTTTGGGTATAAGATGGTACCACCGCATCACGAACGACGCTATACGTCGGCGCACCCGGCGCAGGCTCATCACTTCCACCAGTACGGAGAGGAGATGGGTATGGCTGGGACATGTGTTGAGGATGCCGAATGACAGTTGGCCGAGGAGAGCGCCGTTTTTCCTCTCATCAGGGTCTCGAAGACGTGGAAGACCCTCTCATACCGTGTTCCGTTCCTTCGAGGCAGAGCTGACGGATATGGACTTGATGTGGGAGGAGGTCATAAGCATTGCGCAAGATCGAGCGCAATGGAGAGCTCTTGTTGCCTCCCTATGCTCCTAAGTGGAGTTCAAAGGGAGATTTGATTTGATTGATTGATTATTTATCAAGAACTAAAAATTATGCTTTCAGTTCCCAAAACTAACCCATCAATAAAATTTTTTTTTTTAATTCAGTACGCTGTATTCTTACCATAATAATTCGGTAAAATTTGGTTTGAATGGAACGCAGTGTTGCCAACAGATTTTGGCCGATGTCGCCGATTTTCAAAAAAAAGTAGCCCAAAGTCGCCGAACTGAAAATTTGGTAGCCAAAAGAGTCGCCCAACTGGAAATTTGGTATCCGGAAACATGAATTTTTGCTAAAAAAAAAAACAAGGTCATTCCGAAAATTTTGGTATCCGGAAAGATGAAATGTAGCTTTAAAAAAGGTCATTCCGAAAATTTTGGTTTCCGGAGAGGTGAAAGTTCACCAAAAAAAGGTTATTTTGTATCCAGAAAGGTGAAAATTTGGTAAAAGGGAAGTAGCCCAAATGGCGACCTGTCGCCATTTAGATATTTTCGTCGCCAATTCTCGTTCCGAGTAGCCCAAATGGCGATAAATCGCCCACGTTGGCAACACTGATGGAACGTATTCTTTCAACAATATTATGTACAATAACGTACCATGTATCACGTGTGACTTATTTCCTACTACACTGCCATCTCTTGGATTTTTCAAAAAGTTACGCAAA